>VZRV01001949.1:348771-666738 GCA_013398115.1 Falcunculus frontatus
CCTCCCCCTTAATTCTGGCTATGAAGACTGGTAAGAGACATTTCTTTAAAAAACATTCACTATGTAAGGGGCTGCTTTGAAACAAACTGAGTAATTAAGCAGAAAGCCATAAAAACATCTACTATACTTTTGGTAGCTGTCACAGGTGTATTACAGACTAATGTACAAAAGAATACAAAAGGTTAGGGAAGTGCCAGCAAAACAATAGTAATAATGATCCACAAAAATCATATAATCATGCCGTTATCTGTTGTTAATTAGCTATATTTAATGTACTAAGCAAAACCAGAAAGCATGCAAGCTTGTTTTGCTTTAGGTGTCTGAAGAATGGTGAAATATACTTTGACAGAGCATTTGTTGTCTTGAAGTGGATGTTTACTATTGAGGAGAAACTATAAACAAAAGAAAGAGAGACCAATGTAAACCATTCTGTGAACAACCCAAAACTTATAGAACTGTTGCTTTTGGGGGGATTAATATGATCCTGAAAATCAAAGCCACTTACTATAAACATCCAACCTGGCAGTGCAAGACACAATCCCAGCCTCATTCTTAGCTGAAACAGTATACCAGCCAGCATCCTCCTTTGTAGCTCCCTGAATAAGCAGGCAAATGTAGCCGTAGTTATCCTGGTGCATGCTAATCAAAAGAAAAGTAGAAAATTACTATTTAAATTACAAACCAGTGTAGACTATTTTAAAATGGCATTATAAACTGACCCAATCTTAGTTACACATTGATTATAGTCAAATTTTAATTAAAATTTTAATTAAAATGGAACTTCCTCTGAAATTAGCAAGTAGAAAATAAAGCCTTGAGTATGCTTGACAGTTTGGCAGTTTAACATCCTGTATTGAAAACTAAGAAGAAAAAACACATGAAGTAACTTCTCTTTCACAATTATGGATTAAGACATCTGGAGTAGCAGGAACACCAGATCTTACCCAGACTTTTTGTGGAAAGAATAAAGAAACTCAAGGAAGATCTTAAAATATAAAATATTGAATCTTAGTTGGTTAACTGTGCAGCAAAATTATGAATCAGAGTTTCTGCTGAAAAGCACATAGCATTCCTTTGGAACCTTGATTTTCACTAGCAAATTTCTGTAGTCTTGGTTCTGGAAGAATAAAACTAGTTCTCTTGCTTAGAGTGCAAAGGTAGTTGTGTAAGCCTAATGACGGAAAACAAGTAACATTTTATTTCTGGTTCAGCCACCAGGCTGGCTGCAAGCTTGAGTAAATGTCATAAACAGTTAATATTTATGAGATGTACTTTACACAAAGTGTTCATGTGACCTTTTAGGTTTTTATTTGTTTTACAGGATAAATCACCATTGAAATTACACATGGGGAGATCATTCTAAGTCAGTCTAACCTCACTCGGTCAGTGTTGTACGTGAGTGACTCGTTCTCTTTCTTCCAAAATATCTGAGGAGATGGCTCCCCTGAGATTCGACACTCCAGTCGCACTGGGAATCCCTCAGTCACACCTGTGTTTTGTAGCTTCTCTATAAACACAGGTGCTTTTTGTACTTCCTTAGCTGTGAAAATAAAGATTGCAGTTATGTTGACGTTGGTCTATGAAAACATAGCCTTTCTTTCAGCAGTGTGCTAAAAACAATCACGAAAGACCTAAGTGGCAGGAAACCTAAGTGTTGTTTTCATTAATCACAAAGTTCAGTCCTGGTTCCTCTGAAAACAGTCCCATCATTATTTTAATAGGGGGAAAAGTGAGTGCTAAAAAGCTGATTCTTCTCTAAAAAAATTGAAATGTAGAGCATGACAAGTAGATAAACTGGCTGCACTGTGCTTGGTAAAAAGTGCTCCTTCATATTCCACAAAAGCATAGACTTTTAACTGAAGAAGGAACTGCTGTACCAGAAGTCTGCAGTGGCATTAGTCTGGTGTGCTGTGAAATGCACAAGCCATATCCCGCTGGCTGCCCAGGGGTAGGTGTGGGTCTGCACAGATTGTCATTACAAAGAAACATCCAGGGAAACAGTCTGGTTTGTGGCCTCAAGGCCAGCAGCCCCCTTTTCTTAACTGTGCACAGACATTACACACCAGTCACCTTATGCCACAACATAATGTGACTAGCTCACTTACACATATACCATACTTCTGTTACTGGCAGGTTTTCTTTTCTTAGCCCCCACCCCTCAATGTGTCATTTGACATCACTCATGTTTTCTTCTTTCATGCTATCCTGGCAATGCTCAGTCTGAAAGCTTAGCATGGAGATGTTACCTGCAACAGTGAGCTCCAGGCTGAATGAATTTTCACCAGCTCGATTGCTGGCAATGCACGTGTAGATTCCAGCATCTCTGGATGTGACCGGTTCTATGATCAAGGAGTGCACCCCATTCTCACGCACCAACATTTTGTGAGAGCTGTCAGGGCGAATTGGTCTGCCATTAAGTTGCCAGCTTAAGTCTGGAGTCGGTAACCCACTAACCTAGAGTGTAAGGAGAATAGTGGGAAATTGTTTTAGCCACATGAAACACTGGAGGAGTCCTGACTTGTTACTTCAAGGAAGTTTGGTTTGGTTTGCTACTGCAAGTGTACCAAAAGATTTAAAGATCTAATTCTGTCCTGATTTACACACTGAGTCAGTTGTAGTCATTTACTTACTTTCTGGCCAACTCCCTGAATTCCATGATGTCTTATGGGTGCGACTGAAAAAAGATCAGATAGGCTACAAGCTAAGTAATAATATATTGCAAAACAAAAGGCAGGGTGACACCTTTTGTCTTTTTTATTGTTTGCTCTCCAGGTGGAATGAGAAGATACTCCTTTCTAGATTAACTTCTTGTTGGAAAACTTGCAGACAAAAAGATGTTAGCTAACTACTGGCCTCCTACGTTCCATTCCACTGAGGTGTACCCCAGTGACAGCACCACCTGCACTAGTTAATGCTTGGTCTTTGTGAACAAGTCTTGTACTTTTGAAAGCTGTGCCACTTGCTGTGGGGACTGCTTTAGAGCAAACAGCTTCTCCCAAATAGGTCAGCATAAAGTAAACAGAAGTCACCCAAGCCTGAATTATTTCTGCTCAGCAGAGTCATAAATCAGGTTTATACTGTTTGAAACTTTTAACGGGGGTTCAAAACTCGAGCAGTAAAAGGACTTAAAATGTAGAAACACATTGTCTTTATAGTGTGTGCTGCTTCCCTCCACACCCCAGCATAGCTGCATTCTATAAATCAGTTTACTGTGAGCTCTAAGATTTGCCCGAAGCACTTTCATTGGAGGGGAGGCAAACTTTCATTGTCCACTTACTCACTCATAAGCAATGAGATTAATTACCCTACTAACAGGGGCCGAAACTGCCAATAGGCAAAATAGCTTTGAAAAGAAACCAATGTGGTTTTTGAGTCAGCTGATGTTATCAAAAGGCTGCTGCTACCCTTTGCATGACACTTGCCTTGCAGTCCATCCTGCATAGTTTTCCTTCTTGAACAGTCAGGTCTCCAGGAGCCTGCAGAAAATGAGGCCGGAAGAATCGTTCCTGAATTGGTTCATTTTCATCACCACTGTCCCTTGATCGAGATCGTGGTCTTAAAATAACATGAAATAAAGGTAAATGATTTTTTTTCTCTGCTAAATCAGAAGAACCATAATCACTTATAAGACTGCTTTGAATTTTAAACCACTTCTTTGACCTATACCATAATCACCCCATATTTACAAACGTGCACTGGTAGCATTTGGCCCAGACTGAGTTAATTAGGACACTGCAGTTATTTAATTACTTTCATTTTATTGACATGTTGTGACAAACTATAACCTATAAAACAATATTGCTACAGAATAATTGCTTGTAACGTTAATTAATTTTATAAATTATAGTATTTTTGTTTAGTCTTTAAATCACTGAAATAAAAATAAAACAAGTTGGCAGGCCTTGGCATGTAGCTTCAGTTCCCCATTTCTAGTGTCCTGTGTATTTAATCCCCTCACTACTGCTGATTACACCAGAAAGTACATGGACTGTTCATTAATCACGGTTCCCTTTCAGAAAGTAACAGCAGCTAAAAGCTAACTCATCTCAGTTGAGAAGAGACTTTTCACATCAGACTTCTCTTGTTCTGCACTAGTGAAGACTGTACAGAAAATTCTGTGTATTGAATTGCTGTGGATATATTTATTCCTCATTTAACAGGTTTTTTGTATGAGATATTCCTTAATATTTTCAACTCCACCAAACTGTGGAGTTGAAACAATGAGAATTTCAATTGTGAGCAACAGGAAGAATAACTTTGGTTGCTAATTCTTTTTTATAAAGGTACCATAGACAGTTTGATAAATAATAAAAAGGAAAGAAAAATAACTCCTGTCCCTATATACAGTATCAATCAACTTAACCTTCCATGATATTATTTAATCAATTTTCAGCATTGGCTATTCTTACCTGTTAATTTAATGCATCAAATCTTTTCCTAAGTGATTTCTCATTTAACTAGATTTTTGTTTGCACTGAAATTAGATTATTCCGTATGTGTGATTTAGTAATCAGAGAATCTTGAAACAAAATTTTATATCTAGTTTTGTCCTTGCCTGATCAGCTCCAGTGGGTACCATTCTGGAGCCAGCTGCTCTCTACAGTAACATCCTGTGTAAAGGAAGAGGAGCTACTCAAATATCCTCCAAAGACCACTTTTATCAATGATACATTACAGTGAAATTCTCTTTTCTGAATCCCATATTCTGTTAACTTTTGCCAGTGTTTCTCTTTTGGCCGCTGTTTGCAGAGTCCATGCAGCACTATGGGTGCCCATATGTGTTTTCTACTGCCCAAGGGCATTTCTCTAGGTTAAAAAAATTCACAACAAAAAAGAGCTTAAAACCCTCAATGGTTACATTTGGAAAACAAGATGCTGCACTACTGCACAGAAGATAAACACTCCAGAGCTGCACGCTCTGCTCCACTGAGGCTGCGGTTAATTAGAGTTGCTTGAATTTGATTTATTTTGTCCTGCTCTGTTGTTGCCCTTTTCTCTGCTATTGCTCTGTTTGAATTGGCCAGACATCACCTGTTCTACGGTATTGTCTCTTATTAATAGTTAAATGTTGACTTTTTAATGACCATCACAGTTTTCCCACAGCTATAACTAAAGGCAAATGGAGGGGCTGCAGGGGGTTGTGTAGATATCTAGTCCATACTGCTTAATAATGTAGGACTGGATACTGAAATGGGAAACACAGACTGACATCCCTGCACACACTAAGAGCTTATGTAACTCTTCAGGTGCCTAAATCCATGTCTGAAGCACCTCATAGTTTTTGCCACTTGAACATGTCTAAAGCTACTTCAGTAGCTCCAACGTTGCAGCTCATAAGCAACTCTGAGGTTTAGTTGGTGAGCTCCTAATCAGTTTTGCAGACAGAGATGCCTCGTGCAGGTAGATAGGATGGAAGATGGAGAGCAACAAGGAAAATCTGTACTGATATTGTTTAGTAATGAGTTCTGCAAGACCAACTAGAAATGTGAACGTATCTAGTCAAGTCAGTACTGCACAGTGCAAGCAACTTGTGCAAAATCTGCCTCCATATTACTGATAAGCATCCTGTTGATAAAATGCCAATAAAGTAACTGGTGCTTCATAAGGTCTTATGAGGCTGAGCCAAACAGGTGAACTGGCACCACAGGAGTGTGAAAGCCGCCATCTCATTGCT
Organism: Falcunculus frontatus; assembly: GCA_013398115.1. Taxonomy (NCBI): domain Eukaryota; kingdom Metazoa; phylum Chordata; class Aves; order Passeriformes; genus Falcunculus; species Falcunculus frontatus. The sequence continues at coordinate 354,446 of VZRV01001949.1, forward strand.
GCAGCTGCAGGAAAAGGCAGCACTGGTCATAACTGGGAGGGGTGTACGTGTGTGGAATTTATGCTAAATAAAATAGAAAACAAAGAAGCTAAGAATTTGTGACCACAGATGTTGCATTTCCTTTTACCTCTTTGTAAGTTTACCCTAAAATCACAGACTCTTTTTTAAGCCTTTGCCTTGAGAGGTGAAACTAGGGTCATTTCAATTCTAAAACATTTTGTGGTTTTAAACAAGTAATGAAATGAGTAGAGCCAAGTGCTTCAGATGTCTAGGAATGACAAATTGCAACAGACTGGAATACTCTTGGATTCATTGTGGGCTCTTCAGAGTTGCAATGCGGACATCACATTGCACAGATCAGTTTCAGTAGAACTGACATCATGTACTAAATGTGTCCGGGGAGACTCCAGGGGTTGGTACGGTGCAATGCACTGGGAATTTCAGTGAGCAAGGAACTAAAGAAGACTTTATGACTGACTGTATGGTAATGATCACTAATTTGGAATAAATGAGGTTAAGTTCAAATTAATCCCCTAATTGAGAGCAGGGTGATAGGAATGTTTAGTTTTTAAATCTTCTTTTGCTTTTTAAGATTATTTTCTTCTTTGCATTTTAAGATTATTTTCTCATGCATTTTAATATTTATTTGGGACTCTGTCTGCCATGCTTAGGTGACACAACGTTTGTTGAGCACCTTGTCATCTAAGGGATTGAGTCCAAGCTTTGTACACATCAGAAAATTCAAAAGTGGCCACCCACATCAAATGATGCTAAGAAAGTGATGTTTTTCAGCTAAGCAAATTTCAGAGAAATACATCAAGAGTGAAATAAAACCACAGAGTTCTGCCAGAACACATTCTGTAAGAGATTAAATATACTTCAGGAGAAAGCCTGTCAACAGTGCAACAAGTCATAAAGTTCATTAAGCTAACAATTACACTTGTAATAAAACAAGCAAACAAAAGGTTTTTTTGCTCTCAAGCAGAAAAGCTTGTAGAAATAATATTGTAATGCCATAGGAATATTACTTATCAAAAGTCTATGGCAGTAGACATGACAAATATCACAGTATAAGAGCGAACACAGTAATTTGGGATATTACATTAGAAAAGCCAATGGCAGGAGTCTGTCTTAGGAAGGTTTTATGTGCTCCCATTTCATCAGTCTTGGGTGAGCCCTCTGGTAGGAGTAGTGAGAATTGTCACTAAACAGAGATTCTGTGCTGAATGCTTACAGAAACTGCTCTTCCAGGCCAAAGATAATGGGATAAGCCCTTCACATGGTAATTGTACAGGAAATAAGAATCCCCAATAATTGCCCTAATTTTAATTAAACTACTGTATAGAAGTCCTTTATTTATAATTCATTACTCACTGGACACCCAACCCAAAACAATAGCGGCTGCTTGAGTGCCTGTCTCCATTAGATAATAGAATCCCAGCCAGAAGCGGCCTTGGACTTTGAATGCATTTGGAGAGATTGAAAAGAGCCTCCTCCATTATTACCTGAGGATTCTGTCCATCACAGAAAGAGACACACACACACATTTTGTCCTTCAGGAAGCTGCAGGAGTGGCAGCTGCTCGATGCTTTCACCCCTACCTACCTTCCTGTTGTCTTTGCTTTTAAAGGTCTTTCCCCTTTGTCACCCCATGTGCACTGACTTACTCAGTTGAAACCTGATTCTTCATGGCAGCTTTTCCCTGCAGGGGTTAACACGGACTTTCCATTTTTATCCATTATCTGTAGGTGCCAAGTGCATTAGTGACTGGATAGGCTATACCAGATGGCCCCAGCCTTTTCTATGCTGTTCTCACAGTGCAGAGCTGGCAGGATATTCCCTCCTGGAAGCACTCTGAGCTTTGGGCTTAACAGGCCTAGGGGTGATACACTGCAGAGGGAGTTCATGGCCACCTCAGAGAAATGCTGGGAAATGCTGGGAAATGCTTTCAGGGCTGCAGTTTGTTCTGTGCAGGAATAAGACTGACAAGATCTTTTAAACAACCAGCCTCACTTTCGAATACTTTATAGCTACCAGAGGGGGGAAGAGAGCCTGTTTTGCATGCAGCAGTTCTACAGTACATACTAGCACCGCTACTAACTGTGACAGAAATCCTTTTCTGGTTGTACACTGACTGTGTATTACATGTACTCTGTACATTAGTTGGGCAATATTGAGATTCTATGGCTGTTGTAACCATTAAGCAAAGCACATGCCTCATTACAGCAGAATCCAGAAACCAGAGCCCTCACACTCCCTTGAAAGCAGTTCTGGTAACCAAAATGAATTTTTTTATATCATTTAAAGCTATCTAAGCTGTGCTAAACAGCCTCATAAATGCTTTGGATAAAAAAAAAATTATTTGAGGGAAAATTCCCTTCTAATGATCCAAAACCATAATCCTTCGTATATGAATAATTGTAAACTCACCAAAGATAAGTTTAATACTTTATTTCTGACTCATAATTCCTTATAAGGACCTGAACTGAAATATTAAATACTGAAATACTAAAATATTTCTAATGCAAATCTAATAAACCTCTTTGATATGCCATTATTTCTGCTGTTTCTTTAAATGAATACTTACTAGAAGCTGCAGAAAATAAGAGGTTCCTGGTAGAATTCTAATCAGGTGAAATACTTTAAAAAAGCCTAAGTGACAAGAGTCTTCACAACAGCTCATAGTGTAAGTTGAGATACAGAGTAACTAGTGAACACCACAGAGAAAGGAAGAGGAGTCAGGGAAAATTAAAGATATTTAAAAGTCATGTCATTTCAGAGGTTGCTTATACTTCTGAGTGTGCAAGCTCTGCAGCCATCTTCAGACAGCAGAGGTCACATTTCTTCCTGAATGCCATGCTTTTGACTTACCTGCTTACCTCACATTCTTTACCTTACCACAGTTATTTTGCAAAATCCATATTATTAAAAGAAAAAAATAAAAGCATCAAATACCTTCTTATGTGAGGCTGACCTGAAGGTGACCAAGCACTGCGGCCTCTTTGATTTACAGCCTGAACCATCAGCCTGCCTGTGCAACTTACTCTGCCCTGTTAGGGTGATAGAGAGGAGGAACATTAAAAGACTTAAAAGATATAATAATAAATGTTCAACCTGATCTGTTCTTTTTTTGCCCACTTGTTTTATCAGCTTCCAATCTAACAGGGAACAGACTGGAATGACTGTGACTATAATACATTCATGGTTTATTAAAAAGAACTGTTAGTACCACTGGCAATTGAGTCCTTATTGACTGTTACTGATGTGGGCGAGAGGTTTCTCTGTGTATGGAAAGTGGGAAGAACAGCAAGAAAAGTTCAAGGTCTTGAAAATGGCCCATGGTGAGTGCTGGCAGTTAACAACGGAGTTGCTGCCTCCAAAGCGGATTGATCTACTTGATCTGGTGGGCCCACAACTCAACCCCTCATTAATGTAAAAGCCAAAAGAATTTGACAAGTACTTAACAGGTCCTCTCTGCAGAGTGAACCTGGTTTGAGGAACCGCACAGAAAGGCACAGCTGTGCTCATGGACATTGGTGATAATTCAGGTTATTTTCAATAAATGATAAATAAAACATGGCTCTGGTGTATTTGGTCTCCTTTTTTCTTTTACTTTGTGTTTTAGAAGACAGGTTGTCCACCACAAACGCTAGTCCTAACGCATTTGGGATGGGACTGCCTAGAGCCAGAACTGCCAGCTTTCAGGGCTCTGTGGAATTCACCCTGTAAGGGGTAAAAGCATCTGGTGGTCCTAATAAATAACAGCTCTGCCCCCTGGGCTGGTAGCAGTAAGGCCACATCCACATCAGCTTGGCAGTGTATTTCAGCTCTAAGCTGTGAGCTCCACACTCAAGTCTGTCACCATAAAAGTGACAAATATTTTTATCACAGTAATTGTGGGGTTGCAAATAGCAGTTCTTTAAGACCTGTCCAAAGCCCATCAAAAACCAATTTCACCAGGCTCACAAGCAGCCTTCAAATAGCAACAACTTTTGTGTTACTTCTGGACTGTTAGAAATGAAGTCTGTATCCCCCTTCTATTCCCATGACCCATTTAGTCTGCAAGAAAAATCCCTGAATTAAAATAAACCATTGTGCAAGACCTGCAGCAATTCCTTATGTAAAAGCTTTATTTTCCCCCGATGTTATAAGACTATTAAAGACATCTGGAACAAATGAATTTCTATTTTGGGCACCACTTCATATTAATATTCTTCTGGCAGGTGATGAATACACATAATTTGGGATCATTTCTGCATATCTCAATACAGGATGGTGTCACAAATGGAAACACAAAGGGCAATAAGAAATTTGGATAGGGAAGATTAAGCAGGAAGCCAAAGATTTTGGAAAAGTCACAGGATGAAGAGGAAGGAAGCAATGAGTGGGAAGTAATTAATGACAAGATGTCCTAGAAACTAAGGGAACTCCAGCCTGAGGACTGTGGGTGTGTAGCGCAAAGAAGCAGAGAGAATGGGATAAAAAGAAAGGAGGTGAAAATAAGAACTCGATGTGAGCCCATATAGTTCATGGAAAGAGCTCAGTTAAGGGATATGACCTCTAACTAGAGGCCTAAACCAGGCAAAGTTTTGTGTTTGTCTAGGCCCAGGGTCCATTTGCTCTGGATTAACTTCTATGGCAAATTTTACAACAAATCCCAGTGGTGTGCCAGAACTTTAATTCCAGCTCACTGCACTTTACACTGTGGGCAATGGGGCCTGTGGTGTTAACTACCATGGACCATCTCCAGGGTCTGTCAACAAGGCATTTTACACACATAAATCCTATTATTTTAGTCCAGGTCATGAGATGGCATGAACTGGCAGAGCTTTAATGAACTGAATCCTTTGCTTTAATAAAATCAATTTCTATCAGCTGAGAATATGTCTTTAGCTTTAGAGTTTGGTGATAGCAATGACCAAAACACAGCAACAGCCTAGCAAATATCTACCAGTCCATCAGAGTTCTGATGTGAGCTCCTTTATATTTACGTACTTCGCTTTCTGAAGGAAAGGTTGCCAAATTTGCCTAAGTTTGTGATAGCTTTGAGACATGGACAACTTTCCATTAGAATTGAGAAAGCTTTGCCAAAATTATTTGCACTCAGGATGACTTAAAAGAATTGGAATCCAGATCTTTGAGCGTGAAAGGCTAGTACATTAACTCACAGCCCTTCTTTGCCTCCATTGTACTGTTAAACGCATAGTAAAAGCAAGCAAATAGTGGAAGAGATAAGTATGTTTGCTCGGGAATTACACTGTAAAAAAAAAAAGAATAGAATGGGCTTGCTGAAACACAGATGTCTTGTTTAGGGGAGCCAGAGGAGGATGCTTCTGGTTCTTCTCCACAGAAAAAAGCACAAGCACAGAATTTTATCATTTAACAAAGCTGCTTTTTCAAGCCCCAAGCTGGGAACCACACAAACCCAATTCATTTTAGTACATCCAAAAACCTACTAACAAAGCAGTGCCATCAATGACCAGAACTGGTAACCTGGGTCACTGTTGTGTCATTGAACGAGCATTATCCAGAACAACAAATGCTCAAAAGCAGGCCATAAATATTCAGGGACAGAGTACAGTGCCCAAACACAAAGGCAGTTTGTTCACCAAGTTCTCCAAGACCTTGGATCACACAGCAACACTACACAGTGAAACTGTGATGCACCGAGACAACTCAGAGGAAGATGAACAGGAGCCATTTCTTACCTTGAGCATGCATATATTTCTAAACCTGTTGTGAAATTTCACAATTTAAATGCTACCAAGTATGGTAACAATGTCATGTACGTGTAAAAGCTCCCAGCTTGAACAATTCCATGGCCTTATGCCATTTCATTCGTATTTCTTTTACTTATATATGTAGAAATAATAATTAAACCAATGACCCTAAAGCACTGCAGTTCGTAGAATCTACCCAAAAGCTGCTCTCTGTGTGCTGCCCGTGTGTACAACCCCTTACATTCACAAGCCCTCTGCACTATGAGCAGGGCTGACAAGCTGCAGAGTGAGACAAAAATGGCAGCGTCATGCTAAGTAACCTAGCAACGTGCATAACAGAGCACAACACTCCTGCTTAGATTAAACTCTGTCTCAGTGATACAGTTTGTTATTCTACAGTGTGATTCTGCTTGCAGGCCTAGTCTTGGCAAGATATTTGGCACTACAGAGGAAAATAATTCATTACATCCCAAAAGTTATGGTACTGCTTTGTTTTCTCACATGCAACTCTTTACCCTCAATTTACTGTGGTGTAGGAATAGTGGATTGAAAAAGCTCCTTCAATAGGATGAGTGACCTGTAAGTTTGGCTGTGTCTAATGAACTAGTGGGTTCTGCTGTGTACCTCAGCTCTTGTATTAAATCTGCAAAGAAAAAATGGCATCGCTAAACCAGTAACACTTTGTGTTTCAGAAAAGCACTGTTTAAGATCAACATAGGACACCATTCTGCTGCATAATAGTGCTAGATGTTTTTTGCCTTACAGACTTGCAATCTGCCTAATGTAAGCATGTTGAGGTGTGATATACTCCCACTCATTTCAAAAATTGGCCTCAGTCAGTGAGCAGGGTCAACAAAAGAAAGTTAAATTGCTGGACTGGGTTACTTCTGCTGGTAAACTACATTTTTTTCTCCCATTATATATATGCTCTATCCATGCTCAGTTAGAATACTGAGATGTTATCAGCTGAAACAACTAGTGGAAGAGTAATTAAAAAATGACACCCCTCCCCCATGAAACTTCAAACCATAGAAAAAAACTGCTGTTGAGTTGCTAATCTCTTGGAGATAGAAAGGTCCCACCCTACTGATGCAAGATGAAAACAGAAATCTAACTTACATACTTTATGGTGACTTCATCATTTAATTACACTATGCATATGTGAGATGAGATAGTTTTCTGAAGATTTATGTCCAGAAGGATGTTTGCTCTGGAGCCAAACCTTCATTTACCTGTGGGTTAGCAGCCATAATAGTGTAATTCCCATCATCATCCAGGGTGGAGGCTGCAGTATGCAGTGAGCAAGTTCCATCAGGTTCTCTTTGAATTCGGTAGTGATCACTTCGTTTAGAAATTTGCTTCCCATCTTTAAACCAATAAATCTGCAGGAAAAAAACAAAGCACAGCTGGTAAGAGGCAGGTGATCATTGTCATAATTTCTCAATTAATAGCACTAAAGAATTTTAGAATTTAGAACAGCTGAAAAACTCTCTGGTAAGTAGTAAAAGAAAACTGCTGTGATCAACTCCTCATTCCATGAGCCACTTTCACTAACAGTTACAAGATGATCAGTGAACCAAAGAGAAACAACAAGACGTTGTTTTCCAAAAAAATGCACAGGTGCATAAGGGCTGAACATTTGAAGAACTGAAACTAAATGTCATTGCAAAGAAAAGATTACTAATTTCAGAGATTACTAATTTGACATTTATTTTGGTTAAATCTGAAGAAGTTGCAGAAAGAACTTGAGAACGCTTTCACTCTCTTTTCAGAAAATAAAAACATAAATAAAAAACCTAAGATAATGATAGGCTTAATTAATTCAATGACGAATAAAAGAGAAGCCATGATCTCACTGTTGAAACACCCGTTTTGTCTCATATCCATTACGCTGACTGGACTGGATCAAAATGCCAGAGGGGATAGAGCTGCTCCCGCTGGCAGTGAGCAGCTCAGTGTGTGGAGGGGCCAGCTCAGTGTAATGACATGATTGAAACTAACAATGTCACCCCGGTGTGACAGCCCAGCTACACAAGTGGACAGCTTTGCAAAGTAATAGGAAATACTTCAAAGCAAACCAGCACATAGATATCCGTTAATAACTGCATGCCAACTCCAGCACAGTTCCAAGTTGCACAGAACAGTTACATTGGCTATCAAACAGAGGGCTTTTCCAGTACTTTTGATACATAATTTTATTCTCTGGCTGACCCAAGATATACTTTCAACGAGCCAAAAAAAACGATGTATGCAGGATAATATCTTATAGTAATCCATGAATTACACAATAAAAAAATGTATTTCTAGTGCCTCAAACTTGAAGGGAAAAAAAAATGACCCAGCTTTCAGGATTTTTTTAAAATATTATAATAATAACGTAAAATCCCAAACTGCTATCTGTGGAATCAAAAATAAATGTTGTGTATGCATGAACACACACAGAGGAATATCTGAAAAATGTTATACTAGGAAGGCTATACTCAGCTGCCCAAACCCATATTTAAGCAGAATATTATTTACTTGTCATTTCTGAAATGTGTACTACACCGTAACATCAGTTGTGCTCAGCATTTGAGACACTTGTGCAGATACCTACACCATTTTTACGAGGCCAACTCATTCGAAGTACAACTGTATTTGTCTTGGTCCTGCTGGGACTATTTAGCATGAGGAAAACACACATATTTTGCTCAGTCTCATTCTTGAAGTGGGAATTTAGGTCTTAAGAGTGAGGAAAGGATGCTGGCTCTCTAGTAAAAAATGAAGTGACAAAGTAAAGTGCAATTCCATTTCTGATAGAGTTTAATCTGCTGGGCTCTTCATATGTGCCAACATTTCAAAGCTTGAAATTCACTCACTTGGGGGGAAAGTTAAGGGTATATTTTGAATTTCACAAAAAACAATGGAGATTTTTTTTGAGAAAATGAGTGGAAATTTTCCTTAAAAATTTATTACTGTGTATGATTTTTTTATTAACAGGCATTATGCTTAAGTTGAAATTATTTCATTTCCTCAGTAGCTGGTTATACTTGTTTCCCATTTTGTCTGTCAGCAGCCTTGCAGAGACTCTGTGGTCCTAACAAAAGATTTAGTCATGTCTTCTTGTCTGCTGACAGAGCACTTACTGGAGATGCAAGAGATATTTGATCACTTATATACACATGCTAATGGGTGCTAAAACAACATAGCTGCAAAAAATGAGTTTTAACTTGCATGCTTTACATGTGTCATAATGTTGCTTGGAAATCTACTGCATTAAGTAGTAACTATTTAATAACAGTACACTTATCAGAAATATCAGGAGACATGCATGGAAATACACACAAATATTAACAGAACCAGCTATCCAAACATATATATGTTGTCCAAAACTTTTTTCAACTAAGTTTAAAAGCATTGCCATCCCATATGAGCAGTAAATTCATAATATTACCTTTATCTGACATGGAGTTAATAAGTAAAACACCACCACTGCAGGAGACAATGGCCCTTGCAGTGAAGTATTTTCTTTCTAGGATAACTTTAATAAATGTACCATTAAACTACGTAAGCATTGAATACTGCATGTGGATTGCTTTTATTTGCACCAGATTTTCAGAAACCAGTGTGTAATGACTAGGCATACAATGGGATACACAGTACAAAGGGGGGTTTGATCTTCAGCAGCACAGGCATTTTTAATCACCAAGAATTATATTCAGCCATGTGAAGAGTGAGCAGTATGAGATTTATGTAACATTTGTGTCTCAATTAACCTCTTGTACAGCACTGTCCTAATTCTGAGCAGAAATAATCCCTTAAAAATAAGTAATCCATAGTCCCTCCTGTAGCACCACAGGTTTCTCATTTTGATGAGAAAATAGTTTTACATTACACCAAAGGTTATAACAAAAAGTAGACTCAGATTTAAAAAGTCATATATATGAAGACAGAATTTGCACATCGGTATTCAATTTACATGGCATGTTCAGGGGAAAAAATAATCAAGCCAATAACCCCGCTTAGAAAAATCCCTTGTAATGAATGCCAGATTTTAGAAACACTACAGTCCTTCCCAAAGCCATTCCTTGGCAGACCTGACAGAATATTTAGAAGGGAGGAGCTTCAAGTTAGCAAATTACTTCCAGCTTTTCATTTGCCAAAGTAAAAAATTTATTCACGAGCAACACTTCCAGCTTCAACAAATGACAGCAGAAGGGCAGCTCTCAGCCATTGAGCTTTTGAAAATTGCTGTCTTGGCATGCTCTGGCAGATGAAGGGGAGATACAGCCTTGGACATTTGTGAAATCCAGCTAACAAGTAGCTGTACAACACGACTGATATTGGTTCCATCCCAAGCAACTTAACAAATTACACAAAGAATCTGCGAGTGAATGGAACAAAGAGCCATGGTTCCAGGTGCAAGAGCAAATAACTTCTTAATGTGCACACTTTGACATTGCAGGAAAACAGAGCATGGCTGTGAATCACAGGGCATTCACATCAGATGCTCCTCTGTAAGGGCATGCTTTAGGGGAAGTACTAAGAATGTGGTTTCTTGGCTGTGCAATCCTTATTGCCCCAGTGAGGGAAAGGAGGCATCCTCTTTCATCTGTCTTAAATCAGACAGAGAAACTACACCTTAATTGGAAACTGTGGAAATTAGGGAATGGTGAAGTTGACTAAGGCTGACTCATAATAGGTCACCTAGCAACGAAGTCATAAGCCTCAGGCAGAAAGAGTATCTCTGCACACACTGCACTTCTGTCAGCAACAGACACATTTGTCTTCCACCCTTGTTCAGCACAACAGACTCTTACCTACAGTCATCCCAGAAGTAATGCTAGACATCAAAAGTTTGGTTTCAGTCAGACTGGGCTTATCTTCTCAGTGTGTGTCTTCAGTTTGAAGCAGGAGTGCTTTTTTGATATCAGTATATTGATCAACCCCACTTACTTTGCAGTGGTTCACATCATGTTGTGCTCTTGGAGCACAGAACTGGATTCCTTCCAGATGAAACTAGGCCAGAAAATGTGCTCCAAGAACTCATCTAATGTGCTGCATCTGCTTCAGTCTGTGGGACGAGATTAGGGCTAGCCTGGAGTAAAACCTTCTGAAATGTGTGCAGGGATGGATATCTCATTCTAGAGATTTGCTTCTTCTGGTCTGCACTCCTTGCTGATGTAGATGTAGCCCTAGTTCTCTGTTGTTCTTTCTCTGCTACCTCATAAAGTCTTTTTATTCTTAATTAACAGCTTGTACAGTATCATACACATATACCATTGGGCATGTAAAGTCACTTGCATTTATCTCTGCTTGAAATCCTAAGTATCCATAAAACTTACACTAGATGAGAGATTTGGATATGAGTGCTTCCCTGAAGGTCTTATGTGACAGATGGGGCATCTCTGATCTTGTCTAAGAAGACAAAAGCCCCTATCCACGAGAGGTCTCTCTAAGTCCTATGAGGACCTCACGGGGGAGACACTGGCTTTGGCAAGAGAGTTGAGGAAGCTGCTGCTGTTTACCTGCTGCATAATGAGTCAGTTGATTGCCAAGCAATTTTTGAAATGGTTGTATGCAGCCTACCCAAGGAAGGCATTCTTCCAGACTACTGACATCACTGGTACTTTTATATGTGCTACAAGGAAATGCTTCCCAAGCCCAACCCTCCCCTCTGAAGTTCACCATTAAAATCTCACCATCACGTCTCATCTTGCTGTTGGGATATATGGGAGCTTATGGTATTTTATTACGCCTTCTCCTAAATTCCAGTAAAATCTAGTCTTGTTAGTGTGTGTAGATGCTGAAGAATGAGAGATACCATGCTGGCTTCTGAACTAGAACCCACAAATTTTTGCATTAGCATGTTGCCATGCCTGAACTAATTACCCGTGCTAGCAAGATGAGGTGGCTTTTGGGACTCCTGTGCCAGCTCATGTGGGGCTTTCTAGCACTGCACTGCATTCTGTGCTACAAATGTACCCTGGAGGTAACTCTGAAAATGAAAGAAGCATTACTTCCAGGTAAAATAATTGAGAAGTCATCTCAGGAGGGAGTAACTGAGAGCAGAATCCTCATGGTAGCATTTTTTACTAGATTCTGACTAAATAACTCCAGTTATGCCAAAAGAGATTTGGCAGTTTATGCCGGATAGGAATCTTTCTTGACAAGTGTGAGTATCTCCTGTTCCTGTAAGATACAGCCCATAGAGTCCAGAGCCTGATGGTATAGTACCAACACAGAACTCTTCAGAGAAATTCTAGAAACATTTACCATCTTTTCTTACCTTTGGCTTTGGATTTCCTGCCACTTTGCATGTAAATGTGACTGGCATTCCCTCAAAGATTTTGTAGTGCTTCAGCTTTATCTCAAAATACGGTGACATACTGTTATCGATAGGTTCATCTCCATGTTGCACTTCGTCATCTGATTCTTCCACAGGAGATCTCTCCAGCCTGTATTCAATTTCACTGATCAACCTTTGCTCAAAGCTGGAGACTTTATATTCCTGCCAAATGAGAGGTAGATATTAGTGTCCCGCTTCAACACATTGCTCAGGAAGACACGTTCTTAATGTTTGGATTTTTTTATTTTACTGATCTTTAACAATCCATTAGGTTTTTACATATAAAAGGAAACTGTATCTTGTTGAAGAAAAACACTATAATCCATGTCTCCAATAACTTCCCTATGAAACAATCGAGACATCTGGTATGAGGCAAAAACTGTATTTCATGTTGTCTTAAGGTCTAATTTATAAGAGGAAAGAAAGTCATTGGTTGCTTTCTTTCCATTTTTAAAAAAATCCTATAAGAATAAAAGTATTCTGAGGCAGTTCATAAAGACAAAAGAAACACACTAATATTTCCTTGAGGGTACAGACAGATTTAGGGTGGGTTTTGTTTCCAGATGGCTAGAAGACCATATGGTTTACATCTGCTATTTGCATAGAACTGTACCAGAGGCTGAACCAGAAGGATAAAATTATTTTGTTTACAGTTGCCTGTAAATACGAAGAAAAAAAAACCAGAAGATGGCAATAGTGGGAGTCCATGATAGTTGTTTCCCTTTACTCCTGTTGCTATGGTCTTGTTTTTGTGGGACCCTTCTTTAAAAACAAAATTTATCATAACAGTATTGAAGATATAGCAAGAAAAGCAGAAACACCACCACTTGTTTAAATTTGTTATTATTTACTGATATACACTGTAATTTGCTTTCTTGAACTGTGTACTTTGCAGTACAGAATTCCTGCTTGGAATCTCAGTGATGACAGTGATAATGTCAGAATGTAAAATAGCTCAGAAGCAGGAAAAGAAAAATATTACTCAATGCTCTTCCCAGTCAGCAGAAATTCAGACACTCTTTCAAATTACCTTTGGCCACTGTCTCTAATCCTTATTGTATTTAAGACAGAACATGCATCTCATGCAAAGCATCCTTTCATATCCCCAACCTCTGTTGCTCCCTCTGGTCTGAGAATGATGTGACATCTTTCTACCATTGGTTACAGAACTAATCATAATCCTTGACAATCGTAAAAAATGGAAGCGCAGAGAAATACCTTGTAAACTGCAGATAGTTTTAAAATTTCTTTGCTTCCTGACGTGTACCATAAAAGTAAACCACGAAGTACATGATGCAGTTAGTATCATATCAGTGTATGTTAATGTTACAGCACAAAGATAGTGGAGCATACGATGATTGCTGTTAAACTGTCTGCACTCACACAGGCTTCTAGAACAACTTGAACATCCTCATAAAGGGAGTGCAGCCCAATTCTCCACAGTTATTAATGCTAGATGACCTCTTGTTATTAACCAAGAACAGTAGAATGGAAAGGGGAAAGAAAAAACTAATAGACAAAAAAACAAGACAGAAAAAGTGGAAATGTTAACCTTTTGAATATCCACAGGACTCACTACAGAAGCACCAACAGAGCGAGCTTCCTGCAAGGGTAGAAAAAAAGATCAAGAGGCAGAAAGAAGACCAAGAGATATCCATGACAGTTCCTCAGAGTTTTTACCAGGAGAATGTACTTTGTGCGGCACCATAAGCAAACGAATGCTACGCATTTCTGAATAGCAAGACTGGCATCTGAACAATGGAGAGCGTGTACCTGGCCTTTCAAGCAGACTTTCTGTTGTGGTTTTGGTCTGAACCCAAAAAGTGCCTATTACACAAATAAAGAGAAGATGGTTTCAAGATAGTAGATGTATTTTTGCCTTGAGAGACTTAAAGGTCAGGACAGAATAGGATAAATGGAAGAGTTTAAAGCAGAGAGCAGACATTTGAGAAGTCTCAACCTTATGGAAAAACTGAGCAATAGGCATGTGATCCTCCAGTTTACTTCACTAATATATAAAATATGACTTCTGTAATCAATAACCATCCTATCTTGTGTATATTTATTGTCTTCTGTAGGACTTTATTTTAATGACAGTCATAGTCTGTAAAAAAGAAAAATTGAAAGGCATTTTTCCTATGAAATTGTAGAGTTATGCGACACCTGTATAGCAGGATCTTCTTCTGGTTCCTGTATATTGAAGACAGTTGCAGCACTGTCTGCTCCCAGCAATCGACGAGCCATTTTTTCCTCATATGTTAATCTCTGAAAAAAAAATAAAAAGGAGATGAGGGGTGAGGGAAAAGAAAGAAAAGTTATTATTTCTCCAACTACAAAGCAGTACACAGCAAGGCTTGAAGCAATGTTAATAAAGAGAGCAGCAATACGTTTCCAACAGAAATTTTCTATCACAGTTTGTAATGCATTTTTGTAGTATTACAAGTGGCTCTCTTGGCTTAAGCAACCCTTGCTCTGACTCTGCCATCCTCATGCCAGGAACCTGGGTAGGAATGAGCAATAGGAACTGCTTAAATCAGCATGGCCATCAGAAGAGGGCATATCAAATCATCCCAAATCTTACTCCTAGTCATTCTGCTCAGTTTTTACATTAAAACTACAAAGCAGAAAACTCTGCCAAAAATTATAAGGAGATTCTACTCTACTTGAATATTTTGTCAAAAATACTGAAAAATGTAGTCTTTAAGATTTTAAAATTTCTATTTCTTCTTACTCTTTTGGAAATTGAGGAGATCGTTTATAAAAAACAATTTACACTCAGAAGATAAAACGAGTTAAAGGAAAACCTTCATGTATAATTCAATTATTTCATTATTGGCTTTCTTTCTACATTCAAGAATGCATTTCAGACACCTTCTTACAAATCAACATTGCAAAAAAATCCAACTTTATGCAAGACAAACTCATTTCATGGTGAAACACCACCTTTAAAGAGAAAAATGAATGAAGAATGGAAATTGTAAACATTACATTTACTTCATGCTTGCATTTTTAAAAAAGCTGACTTAATTTTTTTTAATATGTCATATTGCAGCTAAACCAGCAGGCTGAAACTCATGACAACTAGGTACCAGTGTTGTCTCAGTTACAAGCATCTAAGAAAATCATGAACTTTTCTTCACTTGTATTTCTTCTGCAGTCACTCCAAGTGCCCACAGCCATGATTACACATACAGAATCTATCCAAGACAGGAATCTGCAAGGAAAAGCCTCAAGGCAAGCATCAAATCAGAGTTTATTTAGTTCAAGCTCCTACATCATCTGATCACAGTTGGTCTCTTTTTTTTTTCTTTTACCTTGGGCCATGTGGGCATTCTCAGGACATTCCATTCATTTGCCCAGGCCAAACATCTCCCTCACTTTCCAAAATAGGCATTGACAATCATTCACGGCCCACCTCCTTGGAAAAAACAGGAACGAATACACTATGACAGTGATTTTGCTTAACGGCTACAGAAAACTGCCATATGCTGTGCAGTCAATGGAGAAAGGTAACAGAAGCAGCAGTCACTGAACATTCTCCCTACTTCACTCCATTGACCTTATTAAGAACGGAAACTGAGCAACTGTTGATAGAAAGTCTGACTCCGTGGGCTGTCCTGAACTACACCACCACAATTCACAGCTCAGACCTGGTAGCAAACTTAGTAAACTTCTGGGCATCGTCCCGAGAAATGTAAAATTCCACTTCCTTTCAAAGTGACACAAAGAATCCCAAGGTATTCAGATGTTTCTTAAAACATTTTATTGCCAAAACAGGGGTGACAGTTTACATTTTTAAAATTACTTCCCTCTTAAAAGAAATTCCTGCTTCAAAGACAGTCATCAACTCTGAGCAGGAAGAACTTGGTGTTTTGTGTTTTATATGTATCTTAAGTGCACAAAAATGAACAGAGATCTTTGTGGCTGTGCATTTACACTGCTTGATATGCTCATTTTACCTCATTTCTTGACTCCTCAAGCAGATCATTAACTCTTTGAGTTTGTAAGTTAGTAACTATAGTTTATTTCTGTTCTACTGGTCAAAATTCTGTTGGTCAGAAGAAGCCCCCCAACTGCAGAATCTAATGATGCCTGATTCCTATCGGGTTGTTTTTCACCATGAACTGCCTTGTTGTCCTCTGATGTCCAGTTACCACCTATTGATTCCCCATTGTTCAGTGGCTGGGCACAAGGTAAAATGAGCCTGGACTGAACAAGAGCTATGCATGTTCATCCACTCAGTGATGAACAGTCATAACCAAATGGCCCTTGAGGCTCAAAAAGTCCTGGAGGTATAGACTGTGCAGGCTTCTTACGCAAATTCACCACTTTTGAGACCTCCATGGCTTTGTTAAGTCCTAGTAAAGTTGTCAAACAGGAGAAGGAATGATAGAACAAAATGTACACTATCATGCCTTTTGGAAATGCAGTTTTGAAAATTCAATTAAAAATTATAAACGCATAAAAAGCAATCTACAACAATTATTTTATATGCAGCATATCTCAGAATCTACCAATGATGCCCACTCCCACCCACTCCCATTCTCCAGGGTATTTTATGTTTTTATACCGGTTGCCCATTGTTCAAAAGGTCTTCTTTGAAGCGAAGTTTTCTCTCCAGATCCTGAATTACAGCATCTTTTGACCCTTGAATCTCTTCATCTGATGCTATCCTAGCAGTTCTGCCGGTTTTCTTGGGAAATCCCCTGCAAAACAGTACAAAAAAAAATCATGAGCTTTCCTGAAGTCATTCGTATTTAGGAATTTATCTGGAATCACTGCCATTAATGAAGAAAACAATATTGTGTCTTTGAAACTAGAAGTCTGACATCTTTCTTACTATGCTGTCCTTACCAACTCACACCACTGATTAAATGGTTAGTTTAAGGACAAAGATGAAACGACGCTTTATTTGTACTTTAGCTAAAACAGCCCTCACTATTGCTTAGCAATGGCTGTAAACACCATACACTCAGAGATGAAACTGATGAGCAGTGTCAATAAAGCAAAACAAGAGGAAACACAAAAGAGAAAGCATGACTAGATAAGTGGGGATGGAAGATAAGCTAGGTTCCTATGAAGTACCAGATGAATAAAGATCAGGAAGATGTAAGACATGGCAGTTAATTATTAACTTCTTACGTTATTTATTAACTAATTCCTTGTAACAACTTTGCAATACACACTGCATAACTTCATGTTTATTCTTCATATCTCTGTGAACACATACCCATAAGGCAACATGTAAATGTTGTTGCTCAAAGAAGAGCCATTCACAGAGTCTAGGTTACACTGGCAAAAAGAAAAGTCATCCCTGTTCAGCAGCAAGATTTCCCAGTGGAATAGCAACCGTTTAGCAGTTCACATTCACAGGGCTAATTTATTCCTCTTACCAGCCTACAAGTTAGGACTGCACTTTCAGCAACTCTCACTCCCATTTCCTTAAATGGTACAGGAAATTTTATTTTTCCAGACTGCATTAATATTTAACACTTTTCAGTAATGTTATGATGGTTTTATTGCTGGAAATACCCAGCATGAATGGTTTCTACTGGAGATCAGCTGTTTTTAACACAGTTGTGAAGAAATCAGCATTGCTATCATATTTGAAACTTGTAGCACACCCCATTTCTCCAGTGAAGTCACACATGATTGTTTAAAAGACTCATGATGGTTCAATATTGGTTTACAGGGTTTTTATACCTTCGTTGAGTAAATAGGGCTCAGCCCATTACATGGGAATGACACAGAAAACATGGAATTGAATCAGATAAATAGACAAACTCAGATGACAGAGATGGAAAAAAAATCAGATTAGCATGTAATTGGTAAATTTATTTCCAATACACAACTTAATAATTTAATTACCAGTCCCAAAATTCTAAGCAAGAATCATACAGAGATAACAAATTTTCTTGGATATTATTCAATTCTATGTTTCTATGGTTAGAGAAACTTCATTCTTCAGCAAGTGCTTTCAGTGGTAATTTCTAACACTAGAAAGAATACACATATACTGTCAAAAGTCAAAAAGAAATTGAGTGAATAGACAGAGAAGACAATATCTGGAAACATTCCTAAAACATTTCATATTCCGTTGCTGTAAGCAAATGCAAAATGTGAAAACAGTGAAGTTCTTGTAAAAAGAACTGCATTTTTACATTAAATCACAGCAGAAGAGCAGACATTTCCCTAATTTCACAAGGTGACAGAGAACTACATCCCTTGCCCTAGAAATATTCATCTGTTAGCTGGTGATCACCAAGTAGAATAATTCCCTCAGCTTTCAGCTGGGGGTCTTCCCAGTCACAAATAAGAACCCAAGTCTCCTCCACTCCATTTCGGGGGAAGAGATAGGAAAACTATCCCATCTACAGGGAGACAAGAGAATGCTGAGGAAGGGATAAGGTCTCTTCAAGAAAAAAATGCTTCAGTAACTCCAGAAATTTGGTACAGTAAATGTAAAAGAAGACATGGAAGGAAAATAGACAGGAGAAGGTGGGAAGAGGGGATCAGGAGGGAATGTCCCTCAGGAAGGCTCATCCATCTGCTGGAAGGCTAGCGGACAGGTGGCATCTGTTTCCCCCTCTACAGTCTTTTCCTTCACCCTCCAGCCTTTAATTATCTAGGCTAGCATTGCCATGAAACCATATTTTGTCACTTTTTAGACTACTCCCTCCCCCCAAAAAATTTAAAAACCCCAAACAAACAACACCACCAAAAACACCCAAACAAACCAAACCAAACCAAAACAACCCCAAACCAAACCCAACCCAAAAATTAGCAAACTTCAAGGCAGCAGATTTCAAGTTTGGCCTCACCTTTGGCTTTACCCTGTGCCAGCTTTTAATGGAGACATGCCTCCTCCCTTGAAAATTCCAAGTGATACATTAAGAAACAGCTTTCATTTCTCATTCTCACAAATTTCATATTTGACTGACAAACAGAGTTTTACCAGAAAAAAGTCTGCTTAAACTTGGGACTCAACAGGCTGTAAAGGTGAAACGTACAGTTCACCCAAGTAAGTCACAACAGTGTATGAAAAGAAGGATGAATCATGTGCTTGGGAGTGAATTCCAAGTAAAGGATTTTCTGAAGCATTATTGATTAGCTCTGAAAACAAAAACCCCTAAGTGAATACACACATTTTTCACAGGGGAATGAGTACCAAGAGAATTACAAGTTAGTAAGTTCAACATCCATACTAAACACAGGAAAACAGTATCACAGTCCATTTCTAAACAATGCAGGATAATAAGAAAATGAAAATTGAATCATATCAAACCTCATGTTTATCTCTCTGTCAGGCTGAAGGGCATGCAGATAGGTAACAAGAAGTAGCTTTGACACACTTCAGTTTATGGCTTCTGAGTTAGCCTTCAGGAGCTCCAGTAAGTTCCCTAGTAAATCAGGGAAACAGTCTGGCTGAAATTTCTATTATATGGCTGTGTAAAGCTATTCAGTCTGAAAAAACTGTTCAGAGAGAAGCAGTGATTACTTCTTCTATCAAACTGCAATAATATAGTCCAATGAGGTCTTTCAAAAGGCTCTGTATGCTAAGTTCAGGACTTAGCATTTCGTCCTTAACAACTGGAAAAGTGAAACAGAAAAACACATTTCTGAAATTGGCTGATGACACTGAACTTGCAGAGGCTGCAATTCATTTGCAGGTAACAACTGTCACAATAACCTTCATAACTTGCCTAGAGGTATTCTAATGATGAAATCCAGGAAAATGCTCAAAGCATGACAGCAATGCTAATGGAAAATTAGCATTAAAATGTTAAGCATCTCTTGAGAATCTATGAATTTAAACTTGGAAAATAACACTATTATTTCAAAAGGGAAAGAAATATAATTCCAGGACATGTCAGCATAAGACATGAAACTTAACTGTTTTCCTTTATTCCTTGCTATTAAATGCTGAATCCAGTTTTACCACTGCACTTCAAGAAAAATACAGCAAACCAGAAAATTTTAGAACAAGAAAGCTGCTACATGGTTTTAAAAGCATAGCTTTTGTGACAAACTATGTCACACACACAGAGGCAAAAATTCTTGTTTATTTAATTGGGAAATTAGGAGAATGAAGATAGGCAAATCAAACAAAATGTCAGAAATCAGACAATAGCTGACATCAGAAAATAGCTAGTATCTAATGATTCTCCATGTCCATTGAGGATGATAAGTCACAATAACTTGAAAAAGAACAGGCCTAGCTTAGATACAATGTAGAACTCTCTCCACCCTTCAACAGTGACATTTAAACCCTGGAGCAACTTTTGTAGCAAAGCTACATAGGAATTTTATTTAAGAACAAGGTATGCAAATATGACAGCAATGGCCTGGGGATCCCTGGCTAACTTTTAACAGGAGAGGCAGACTCCTTAACAACCTTCCAGATCTCTGGTCTCTGGTTTTGTGCAAGATGATCCTGAGCTTTCTTTGAGTCAGAGTGGAAGTGCCATCCAAGACCTAGTCAAGGCGACTTGCCTGAAAAGTAGATTTTCTTACCTTTATTAAGTATTTAAGCAAGGAAGTAGTTGGTTTGAAAATGTAACTATAAAAATGAGCACTGGTCAAAATTTCTTCTTCTCTCTTCCTCTTTAGGCACTATTTTAAATTGGGACAAAAAGCTCAAGGCGGTGCATAAGGAAACATAGCTCTTCCTGCAGATGCTCTGTTTCCACCCCCTCTTCAGAATCTCTTTCTCTAAATATATATACTTTTAAAACTGTCCAAATATATATATGTATACATATATATATCTATGTGTGTGTGCGTGTGTATATATACATATACATACATACATACATACATACATACATACATATATATGCATACATACATACCCCCACAGCAAGTTAACTCTTAAGACATACATTCCCGGGATGAATTTCAAAATGTCTACAAAGCAATGATAACAAATAGAAAGACTTTAGTAAATCTATCTTCCAAAGCACAGATCCTTTCAGCCTGAGTAATGGTTTACATGGCAAGACAGTCTGGCAGCAAACTTTCTTCAGCTGCTTTTGCAAATATTTTCCACCATCCTTACATGCCCTTATCTGGATGCATTTAGCTCCAAAGATTTGTGTTCTCAGTGACGCATGAGCTTTCTTTCTGTCTTCTCTCAGGGATAATATCAAACAAAAAATCTGCCAATTCAGTTATGCATTCATATGTTCATTCTTTGCCCAATGCAAATTTCAGATTTACCGCATTAAGCTGGCAGGAGAAAGCATATTTCAGGATACTGACAGCATCAGTCTTGAGCACACAACCACCACCACAAATGTGCAGAGAAACTAACAGCCTTGAGAACTAGGCTGCAACTCATATGGATTTTAAGCACCTCTGAAATACACATCACTTAAGTCAGTGGGGGCCTGAATCCAGGCATAGATAAAAGCACAAATGTCTGAATTCTTTTGGTCAGAAAGGGTGCAATGAAATTGCCAAAACTGTCATCTTAATTCACACAGAGATTTTTGACAGCAAAGATTTTTGCAGCCTCGGCTTGGCTATCCTTAGTTTTGAATATTTGCCCTGACATTTGTTTAGAAACAAAGCCAAACCAGCAGTATTTTTCATGTTTTAATTACACAGAGTGCATGCTGGATGCAATTCTTTCTTTTCCTGCGTACCTTTTACAGTATAAACAAGGGCAACAGGCTGCCTGTTGTTATCCTTCCAAGAACAAATTCCTGTTTGCAGCCAATATGGCTTAGTTTCACAGAAACCCAAATTAATTCTCTGGTACTGAGGTAATGAACAGTAACTTCATTTTTTTTTCCTTTAAAACTAAAGCCTTCCAAAAATACAGCTAATTCCTGCTCACTTTGCACATTTTTCACTTACTGTAAAAGCAAAGTTACTACAAGCACTGTAAGATCACGCACTTTGAAGCTGCAACTGCATAATAAAATTGGTTTAGTCTGATCTTGTCATACATGCTGTGGAGACCAGGAGCTTCAGCTCTGGCCAGTAATGTGATGTTACATGTTTCTGAATTAAGGGAATGCCTGAGGAACTGACCTGACTAAGGATGACTTCCAGTAAATGGAACAAATGTAACAAAAGTTCAATTATTTCTACCACCCAGTGTTCTGAAAGAGTAGTTGAAAAAAATAAATCATGTCTCAGCATTGGATAGGGTTAAGACTGACATGAATAATATGTATTTCTGAACATGTTTGATCCCTCCTAATGATTAGATAACAAAGAGTACAATGCGCCTACAAACTGCATGACTACCACCAATTTTTTTTCTCTAAAGCTTATGTTTAAAAATGCATTTTTACTCATTAAAAGAAGGATTATTACTTTTTCATTCCCCTGTTCAGTTCCTTCCCTTCCTGAGCAAGTTATTTCTCTGCCTCACACTGCACTGGTTACCATAGTTACATAAGCGCCATTTGCCTTTCAAAAGATGTGCATATATTTTGCTACCAAATTAAAAATCAAATGCCTATTTTGTAATCTGTAATCTTATCTGAATTTCTGATTGTTACCAGCAGTATGCTAGAACTGATGGTCAAGAAGAAATAACTAAGCACCAACTGCTCCTGAATGTAGAAAAGGCTGGCACAATCATTATAGTCCTGAAATCTTGAGAAGAACAGGTAACTGTGAGAAGCATGTGAAGAAAAAGCTACGCTGGACTGGGAAAAGGTATTATATCCAAAATATTAAGCAATTCCACTTGATGTAGCGTTACTGGTTAAGGTCTCTGCCAACTATCAAGCACTGTACCTGGCTTTTACATTCACAGATGTTTTTATCGCATTCAGATCTGTTTAAAACAAAGAAGTTATAAAATTAACTCTTCTGGAAAGAAAAATCTGCAGACCAAAATAAGCGTAAAAGCCATGCTGTGAACTGCCTCTCTGTCTTTTCAACGGGGAAATACATGTACTAATTCTCTTAGTTAAGTTCACTGTCATCTTCAATACTCTTAAGTATCTGCAAATACCATTTTGAAAAAGAACTGGATAAAAATATCTTGAAAATTAATACTTCCAGATGCAATGATTGTCAGGATGCTGTTATTTTGGCTAATGTCTGTGTGTCTTCATGTTACATCCTTGATCTCTACTTTTGCACAGCTTTAACTGGTTAGATCTGGGGCACAACCTGGATTTCTAAGTTCAAGTTGAACATACGCATTCAGAAAAGCTGATATGGATATGTATTTTATGATAATTTTGCACATGCCTAAGCAAAAGGTGCAAAAACTGTGAAAAACAAAGCCCCCAATATGAGCTGTCTTAGCACAACCAACAAAAATTGGTCTAATATTACAGCTAAACCCCTCATATGTTGGTATAACAGCCATAAGTAGTATGCAAGCTAAGGGGAAAGAAAATTTTAAAGAAAATTTTAAAAATGCTTTAATGAACAGGAGCAATAGTTTAAGAAAATTGGAGGTTGAGGATGGATGCAAACCCTGATATTTTCTGGAATTTCTCCAGTTACAGCTATACTTATCTTCAGATATGTTTTCCTGAGATCCACAAATACCTCCAGGTATGACTGAATAGGTAGCAAAGAGAGATGAAGTCTCTCTCTCTCAGAAGCAAGGAAACACCCTGACCTTTTTTCTCAGTTTGATGTTGGAGTTCTTAATAAAGGTACTTCCTCCTACATATCACTATTTTCACATCAATCATACTGTAGATAACCTCAATTTTTTACAGTTGTGACAGCCATAACTTACAGAAACAGGAGAAGTGTAAGTCCCATCTACATAGGACAGCAATGCAGTTTACTCTAAAATGAAAGCTGGCATTTGTGCTGGGAGAATGTTGATGGCTGTAAGATAAAAAGATGGAGAAACGTATTTTTTCCTCAGAGTGGTCACCATCATTGCCAGTTGACTAAAGGAACATGATGATTACTGAAATATTTGTTTCAATTCCATGTGAGACAGAATGCAATGGACAAGTCACAGCACACAGCAGCAAGAACAGACCAGCAACTCTGATTCAAAGGGGAAAAAGGTGCAAATCTCTTTCTGGTATTGCTATTCTCATGATTCCCACAGAATCTCCTTTAAGATTTGGATTTAATGTTCTAAAAGTCACCGAGACAGTAGTTAAATTTTGTGTAGAATGATAAAAGCAGCTTATTTAATTACATTTTATAAGATAATTTAGACAATCTTGTGTTCAAATAATGCTTTCTTTTCCATTTTCCATCCTTTTCCAGAAAGTAGTAAATCAATATCCATGTTCTTTCACCAATTCTGGACAGTCAGATTTTTTCCTGTTTTTAACAAAGGCAGTATTAATGAAGATATCCACTTAAGAAAAGGTCTGCTTCAAGGAAAATCATTAGTTTTTAAAGTTGCCTTCAAAAGGATATATGTATAGCTAATATATATTTTTTATACTTAGAAAGAGATCCCATTTCTCCAGGTTGGATAACTCCACACTCTTTCATGGCAGGTTTAACACTTTAAAAAATCAAATAGTCCCTAAATAGTCACCAAATCCTTCTCATGGGATTATTTGTGCTTTCACGAAAGCTCATGTAAACATACAATATACGTGCTTACCTAGAACTTTCAAGTATACTTATTTCTGTTCCTTCACATGGAACATGTTGAGTTTTTTTCTAGGAATAGTGAAGATCAGTTTCTAGCTTCAACAGACTTAACTGTGAACAAACCCCCCTCAATCCTATGTTTCTGTCACATTAACTCTGCTCTCTGCAAGTCTTTTGTAACCAAAAGCTAACCTGAATACAACAGATCCACCCATCCTAGAGTTTTCTTTAGGTAAAGAAGGAAAGAACTGAGATTTTTAAAACCAGTGTCCAACAAACTTAGTCCAGCTAAGCTTTACCTCAGAAATTACTGACAAGTGCTCATAATTCCCTTAAGTACTTAATTAGCTACGCAGTTCCACCAGCACTTCTCTTCTGCTTAATAACACAATGCTCTGACAAGACAGAGTCTACCAAATCTACCCCACTAATCAAAAAAGGTTATTTTCAAATCTTGTTCAGCTAACACCACCACAGCCACAG
The DNA here is from genome assembly GCA_013398115.1 of Falcunculus frontatus. NCBI lineage: Eukaryota > Metazoa > Chordata > Aves > Passeriformes > Falcunculus > Falcunculus frontatus. The sequence continues at coordinate 379,526 of VZRV01001949.1, forward strand.
CTTGAAAATGCTGGTCACTACAAAGTATCTAGAGCTTACTGGAAAACTGAGATATAATTTATTCAGGAGAAACATTCCCCATATTGTTGCAAATAAATGCTTAAAATATTTAAAGGTGATTAGTAAGTATTAATGACACAAAGCTACTTCTGTTGTTTCAGATGTTCAAATAAAATGTAGTAAATTCACAAGTAGGTATTCCCATAATACAAGCAAGATTGTAAGACCATATGCTGTTTAAAAAAACCCAAACCAATCAAACCACAAAAAACTCCATTCCAAACAAATAAACAATTCCCAATGCAATGTTTCCAAATCTATCCACATTTAACTGGAAGGAATATTCATTGGTTCAAACTGGCTTAGCTAATGCAGTCACTTCTACAGAGTCTCAGGGTCCAAACCCAAGGAAAATGTTGAAACATTAGCATGGTATTTACTGTTCATGAGTCCACAGAATACAGGAATTGAAGAGAGGGTTAGAAATGTTTTTACAAAATCATAGAATATCCTGAGTTGAAAGGGACTCACAAGGAACACTGAGTCCAACTCCTGGCCCTGCACAGGACACCCCAAGAGTCACACAATGTGCTTGAGAGCATTGTCCGAACATTCCTTGAAGTCTGTCAGGCTTGGTGCTGACTTCTCTGGGGAGCCTATTCCAATGCCCAACCACCCTATGGGTGGAGAGCCTTCCCCTAGTATCCAACCTAAACCTGCCCTGACACAACTTCAGGCCGTTCCCTCGGGTCCTGTTGCTGGTCACCACAGAGCAGCAGTGCCTGCCCCTCCTCCTCACAAGGAAGTTGTAACTGCAATGAGGCGCCCCCTCAGTCTCCTCCAGGCTGAACAGACCAAGTGACCTCAGCCACTCCTCATACGGCTTCCCCTCAAGACCCTTCACCATCTTCATTGCCCTCCTCTTGACTCTCTCTAATGTCTTAATGTCTTTTTGATATTGTGGTGTTCAAAAGTGTCCACAGCACTCGAGGTGAGGCCGCCCCAGTGCAGAGCAGAGTGGGACAATCCCCTCCCTTGCGTGGCTGGCGATGCTGTGCCTGATGCACCCCAGGGCGCAGTTGGCCCTCCTGGCTGCCAGGGCACAATGACTCAAATTCAACTTTCTGTTGACCAAGACCCCCAGGTCCCTTTCCAAAGGGCTGCTCTCCAGCCTCTCATCCCCCAGTCCTCTTGTATATCCAGGGTTGCCCCATCCCAGATGCAAAATCTGGCACTTGCCTTCTTTAAACTTCATACAGTTGGTGTTTGCCCAATCCTTCAATTTGTTGAGACCTCTCTGTAGGGCCTCTCTGCCCTCGAGGTACTGAAATGAGACTGACAGTTCAAAAATCATTGAGAGGAGTCTTGCAATGACATCATCCAGCTCTTTCAGGATTCTTGGATGAATCCCATCAGGCCCCACAGACTTACAGGGATCCAGCTGGAGCAGCGAATCCCACACAAGTCCAGAGTTGACTCTGAGTTTATCATTCTCAGAGTCCTGGTCCTTCAGCTCAGGGCACTGAGACCCCCATAGTCCATGACTGGTGCTGAAGACTGAAGAGAGCATTAACCACCTCTGCCTTGTCTATGCCCCTGCTTTTATGGTGAACACCCTCATAATTTAACAGGTCACTGTTATTTCTGGACTGCCTTTTGCTACTAGCATATTTTTTAAAGTTCTTTTTATTGTGCTACACAGTACTGGCTGGCTTCAGCTCTAATTGAGCTTTGGTCTCACAAATTTTCTCTCCATGGTGGCAAGCAGCATCTCTGTAGTCCTCCCATGTCATCTAACCTTGCTTCTGCTCGTCAAACATTTACTTTTTCTGCATTACCTCTAGAAGAAGATCCCTGCTAGCCATGTTGGCCTTCTGCCTCGCCTGCTTTTCTGACATTTTGGAGTTGCCTGCTCCTGTGCCCTTAGGAGGTGGTGCTTAAAAAGTCACCAGCATTGATGGAGCCCAGCACCATCAAAAATATTTTCCCAGGGGATCTTACTCATTAGTTCCCTGAGCAGCGTGAAGTTTTAAATGCAATTGCTTCATGGTCACTGTGGCCAAGACAACCACCAATTTCCACTTCAGTAACAAGATCCAATCTGTTAAGGAGCAGCAGAGCAAGGAGGGCACCTTTCTGAGTTGGCTCCCTTAGTGTCTGCGCCATGTAGTGATCATCCAGGTGTTTAGGAACCTTCTGGACCTGTTTGTATTAGCTGTATGGTGTTCCCAGTCAACATTTGCTAAGCTGAAGTCCCCCATAAGGACAAGAGTAGTTAACTTAGAGGTGTCCCTTAGGACTCTCCTGCCCAGCCTCTAACTGTCCTTCATGGTACACCAGTCCCAGGACTCATTGCACCAGTTTTTGCTTAGGCCAGTGATGTCCTATTTCTGGGACTGGACCAAAGCCTTGAGCTCCTCTTGCTTTGTCCCGCATCTCCTTGGATCGATTTCTCTTTTAAGTAGAACAAACACGACACATGCATAGGAAAGGAAATGCCCAAAGAAAGCTGATGAAGGGAAGGTTTGACTCCACGAGGAATAACAAAGACCATTGGTTTGTATACAGCCACAGAAAACTTTACTGGTACTGCCTTTGACCATTTCCAAAAATAACTGCCTCCACCTGCAATGTTTATTACTTTACCTTTATTCTGCTCCTACCACAACACAAAACTGGAAAAAATGGTGCCTACCAAGTTCTGCTTTTGAGAAGTAGATCTGTAGTTGTGCCAAGATCTAATAATGACAAAGTCTTTGAAGATAAATGGCTTGATGAGGAATTCAGCTGCTGAGCAGAACTCTGAATGCTGCAATTTATTCTTTGCACCCAGTCTGTACAGCACACTGTCAGGAAACAGTATCATCATTTTCAACCATTAGATGTTGGAGATCATGGCAAAATGGTGAGACTATAGGCCAAGGTTATGGAATAGCCCAGAAACTATGACTTAGAAAGATAAATGTGCTGAAGAGGACTTGTGAGGATGGAGCAAAAAATGAAAGGGGCCAAAAAAAGAACTGAGACTATAGCACAAAGCAGAAGAGACCTAAAGCGGATGGGGGAATGGAGGCCAGGGGAAGAACTGCTCAACAGTGGTATGAGAATTATGGGAAACAGAGTGATTTACTCAGCAAGACACACCAGACATTAACCTACACCATAACATGAAAAATGAGAAGCCAGGGGAAAATTGGCATCAAAGATACATAACAATAGATTATGGCTTTTTTGCATCACACGGTACATTTTTTACCATGTTTTAATGTTATAATTCAGATGACAAATGCTCACTGTGTATATATACACACACACACACACACATATATATACACATAAATTATACACACGTACATTCAGTATAGTTAACACGATCCAGCTCCCATCTGGACTGTATTTCCTGAGGGAATGCAGAAAAACAGCCAACTACCTCATCCTCAGCTCAGACCCCAAGGTTGCTGCCTTGTTGGGGTGGGGGAGGGAGGAATATGGATAGACACACCATCATGTGCACACCCAGACTGGCTGCTGTGCTTGGGGAAGTGAGGGGCATGGGGAAGGGGGAAGAATCTTTGCAGCGTTGTCTCTCTGTCCAAAGATCAAAGGTAATGAGGAAGATAATGAGGAAGAACACAGCTAATGCTTCAAGTGAGAACATGTATCCATAAGCACAGCGGAACACGGAAAGAGGGACACAGCAGAGACTCAAGCTGCTGCTATCACCCTCACAGCATACAGAAGTGAACTCGAAAAAGAACTCAGTTCTTGTCAGAACTGTATCGTTGGACTAGAGCCTTTCCCTGGAAAATCACGGGTAATAGCAGGCTTTGGTAGGCTGTGCTTACTGGTCAAGCTATCAGTAAATTAATCATGCAATTTTCAGTGCTTGGTATCAATACTGAAATTCAGCCAGTGCAAAGGACAGTAAGACAGAAAATCACAACTATTATGACTGCAAGGGCAAACTGCACTATTTATTAATTTTTCTCCTAAAAACGTTTCATGGCCAGACTCCCTAAAGAGTTGTATGACACAAATCAAGATAAAGAAATGCTTTTTAAAGCATATACATGACTTATTACATTGATATCTGTCCTCTTTCTTCCTTCTCTTCCTTTTCATATCTTGGACTGAAATAACAGAAGTTCCCACTGCAACAGTATGTAGCTGAGCAAGTCACCTAGATACTGTAGATATGTTTAGACAAACTTCTGGACAAAGATATAAATAAGCCTTGGATACAGCTATCCTCATTTTTGTTCTTCAGCACGTCTCTTTGTTCTCTAAGGGTGGAATGATAGTCTAGTGCCAGTGGAAAGACAAACTGATCTATGATGGGAGCTAACACGCTCCAAAATACTATTTTGGCCTTTAGAGAAGACAAAAGGGGAAAATAAGTATGCAGAGTTGTTAGGGATAGAGATTCTGTTTGTTTTTATGCACTGCTATGCTAAATCCCTCCCTAAACACTTTCCCAAACTTCCTCAGAACAAAATCTCTAGCCAAAACCAATGAATTGTTATGACCACATTGTTATCAGATATGTACTTTAATACCTTATATTTTCAGTATCAAAAAGCTATAGGGACTTCTGAAAGATACTCTCTTTACTTGATATTTCTCGACCTGCAGATGTAATAGGAACACAAACTGCAAGTATCACTGAATATGTGACTTTAAAAGAACTGGGCCATGAGAAGGGTTTTCTTGGATCTCCTTCCACTGCCCTGGGCCTGCAGAGCCTTTTGCTGCTGCTTCCATATTTTCTTCAACTCCAGTTTAAAGCTTTAGCTTCTCATCTTTTGTGTTCCTACTGTAGGGCTCTTTCAGAACCTCACTTCTGTAAGGGTTAAAAAACTATCTCACATCTCTAGCACAGAAGCATTTGCAATTTATTCACACATCTCTCCTTCTCAGATAGCAGCTAACAGCAAAGGACCCTAGAAAAGTACAAATGAAGCAAGTGCAATAATCTTCATTACAATCTTCAGTACATCAAGGAGCTCATCAGCTGATACTTACGGAGGCGTCACTCCTTTCGGGAGGCCTAATGCGTTGACAGAAATGGGTGGTGGCTGGGATGGCAGCATGGAGCTGAGAAAAGCTGCTGGAGACTGGCTGGAATTAGGAAATCTTGGAGTTGGAGACAGGCTGTGGGAAGGTGAAGAAAGTGAAGGAAGCGGAGGGGGTGGAGGAGGTGGAAGTGGAAAGGAATCACACACTGGATATGTTGCTGTTGGACTAAAGACAGGTGGAGGTGGGGGTGGAGGGGATGGAGAAGAAGGAGACCAGGCATATTCCCCTTCTGGAGCAAACTGCTGAGAGAAGGGAGGAACTGGCACTCTCCCAAACTGTTTCTGAGAAGCAGTTGGAGACATAGGAGAAGGAAGACTAGATGTAGATGACCCAGAAGATGGAGTCACATAACCCGAAGCAGGGCTGATGTTCTGGGCAGCAATGAACTGCTTAGGCCGAGCATAATTAAAGGAGCTGGAAGACTGCATGGTTGGGGAAGTATGAGAGTTAAGAATACTCATTGGCACAGGAGAGGTGGCAGACTGGCTGGACTCAAGCTCCTGGAAGGAGGGGGGAGGAGGAAAGGAAGGAGAAGAGGGAGAGTGCTGATGATGATCAGGTTGTTGTTGGTGACGATACCACTGTCCACTTTCTTGCTCCAGACGAATTTGGTTCTGCAGCTGCTGTATTTTTTTGGGGTCCCTGTGGGAAGGAAAAATAGACAAAAAGATGATCAGACACGCAGTGCTGGCTGGGGAGGAGGTAAAAGTTCCACTCATCTATGGCCCAGGAAAATCAAAAGACAGGGAAAGTTCGAAGTGTTTACATATGTTGAATGCTCCATTTCTTCAGAGCTAACATTGCTACAAAAGTCCATTTTTTTGTCCTCAAGATGAAGTAAAAAGGGTATGTGGAATAGAATTTAGCAGAACCATCAATTCTTCAAAAAGGTAAATTATATGGCAATTTGAAGCACTTAGGCTATTTTAAAGGAATAATCCAGATAATGGAATTAATGGTAGAAGTACTGAAATTCTTAACAAGGTTTCTTTTTGCTTCTTGTGCTTTTTATTCAATGGTCCTGTTTCAATAATAAGGCTGAAATATTTACCCAGTGACAACTTCAGCCATAGCTGAATTTCTGCTGTAGCCTCTGTGGGCCAATCAGACAGACTTAACTACAGCCATACTTTCAATGAGGTACTTGGAGACAAGGGACCAACTTCTGTGTTAGAACCATCCACGCATCTGCAGATCAGCAAAGACTTCTGAGAAACATCTGTAACCTAGGGAAGCTGTGAACTGAGCTTCCCCAGGTCTTTAGTCTCACTTTTTCTCCCCAGTTTTATTTTCAACTGTAGATCCTGAGACAAATCCTAGTAGGTATTAATATGGTTCTGAGGCGTTGCAGTACTATCAGCTCAAATGGAAGTAAGAATTTCATTTAGAAATGCATAAATTCACTGGAAGAATAGAGACTAAAAAAGTTAATATGCAGGAGCACTCAAAACTCTTAATTAAGAAAAAAAAAGAAAAAAGTAAAATGTTCAGCAGTGAAGCAAATCAGAACTGGATTTTGTTTGTCTCAATACAGTTGTTTGAAAGACATTAAGCTCAAAATTAACTGTGTGGTCTATCATCTGAAAACACATCAGACTGACTTGCTTAAAAATAGTAGTTTCTCAGCTGGAAAACGTAACTTTGTCTCAATACTCCAGATATCCACAAAGTTTCAGCATATGCACATATACCTTTTCTGTATATTTAATATATAAATACTTTATTGTATACAAGTATGTAATTGTTTATATACAATTTAGGTCATCTAAGCAGAAATTTTAGAAGCAGTCTGCCTAATGCATGGCATATGAATGTATGATTCTGGCACAACAATATACTTTTGTTGATAGCAACAAAATTAGAAATGGTAATAACATCATATTTTCCAGCTGAAGATTATTTTTGATATTCCAACCATCTACATTTCCCAGAAAATGTTTTCTGACAATAATTCTGCTTATGATCTCAGGCCAAAGGAGATTGCTTAGATAAGAAAACAGGGAGCAAGCTCTTTTAGGGCAGAAAACTGAAAAATCAGTTACTTAACAGTCGCCTTTTTTTGTTGTTGTGGTAAAGATGGTTCAATTCTAGCAATGTCTCACAATCAATATAAATTTCAGCACTTAAAAGGACATCAATATTTTTATTTTTAATTAAATTAGCAACAAGAACATCTAAATGTTACAGTTCATTTTGTGAATTTTCCAAGTAATTTTTTAATGTTGACAGCAGAGACTCTAAATCCCTATAACTTCAACTTTTTACTCCACAGGACAAAGGCTGAAACTTATTCTTCTATTTTCGTGAAATTACTTAAAATTCTCCTTCATTTAAATAGGTTAAAACAACACAATTTTAGTTCCCATCATCATTCGACTCTCTTAGTTGATGACAAACAGTTCTGACTTGACAGAGAAAACCCTGTAAGATTACTACTTTCACCTCATTCTGCATCTCTAGCCTGAATATTTGCAGACCTACTGTCCAATACCTCTAAAATTACTTACAAATAATACTTACTTTCATCATAATGGCCTTTAATTTTTTAAATTTTTTACAGACAGAGGTAAAAAAGGGGAAAATTTAGCACTGTAAATGATGTGTTGAATATAGAAGACACTTAGCTGTCTCCAACACTCCTATGTTTATCCAACATGTGCTGAAAGCAAGTAGGCGTGTCATGTCTTGAGACCTTTTTATTTGCATTTGCCAAATCACATGGCACTGCGCCCGGCCAGCAGCATCCCACAAATGCCCATCTATGGCCCTGTCAATGCAAGTGCAGCACTGCAGCACTGCTGCTGCACTGCTGCTGACCCCGCCAGGCAGAAGCAGAGACCAGATTCAGGGTATGGCTACAAAAGGTTGACAGGCAAAAACAAGGTTGCTCAGCTCTCACACGAAGCTTGACTTGAGGCTGCAGGATATGCATGCCTGTTAATCAGGGTTTATTAGCTCAGGACAGTATTGATTCCAGTTGAACAGCTTTTGGTCAGCCTAGAATCTGCATAAATCAAGTGCTTGTTTACTTGAAAAATAACATGCAAACACAACCATTATCACATCAGTTCATGTGGCAAAAAACCACAAAGACCTTCTTAGAGCAAATTTACATGCCAGTTGTAGAAGTGCACAATCCTTGTCTGCAAAGGAATGTTCTCTACCTCAGAGCTATTCTTCTAACATCAGACACTGCCGTGTTATTTTCTTGATGAGAGGTATCCTAGGCAAGTGTCATTATGAAGAAGAAAAGTAGAGGGAAGAATATCAGTTCACCAGTGTTCCTTTGGAATAACACCATCAGCAGTGGAAGTTCCACATAGGTAGGTCCCTGAAAGATAACATTGCTGTGACAAAGGGAGAGCCCAGCTGCCAAAAATATGAAAGGGCATCAGCCCTCATCAGTAGGGAAACAAAGAAGGGAATTAAAAGAGTTTAGTTTTTGGATAAGATTTCAAGAAAAACTAGTTTAATTGTAATTACATCCTCTTTCCAATTAGCTGAAATTTGTTTTGCAATTTTAAAGGGCACAAATGCTTTCAGGGAATGCATCAAGCTTGTCTAAACAATAGAGCATAAACATATTTCCTCATGTGGAATTTTTTGTTTTGCCAAATAATTAATTATAACAATACAAGAATGAGCATTTAAAAGTAATTTTTTAGCAAATTCAATCAGTAAATGGTAAAGGTAAATAATTTTAAAAAAACATAGGTAGGGTAAATTGAATATTGAGAAATTTCATCAACTCACTGAAAAGCAGGACTACTAGTATATAAATACGTTCAAAAGTTCTGCTTTAGAATTTGTGATGTTTTTCCAATATCAGATATTCTTAACCAAGATATTAAAATATATTTTCAGATGATCTAATAGGTATGCTAAAACAGCTCAAAAATACAAGCAGCAAGGCAGTAACACGTTAATGAAAGCAGACTTTAGTTACAACAGAGGCGAGGTTTCTGACACACGCTGCCTGTAAGAGCAGCTTCATGCTGTGCAGGTTCAGTACGGGGCACTTGGAATGTGCTCAGGTGTTGCCTTTCCCTGGTCTTAAAAATCAGAGCCAAACACGGTTCAAAGGGAGAAGGGGTTTAGCTCGGTATTTATTTAAGGACCCTTAAGGTGCACTCTCCGTCAGGGTGGAAGGTGCAGAGAAGCACACACAAAATGCACACCCACAATACATCACATACACAGTTAAGGCCTTGTGAATTATCATATCTATCAAAGATTCCCCAGTGAGAGGCTCGAGTGAACCTTCCCCCTGGATGGGCCTATCTTAGTTTTCAGAATGTGTTCTGGAGAGGACCTCGGTGCCTGGGGCTTTCTGACCCCCTACTGCGAGGCTTCCAGGATGTTTGGTTTCCTGGCTCAACGGAGTATCGGGTCTAAACTAAGTTAGCAGACTTAAGGAACTATAAGTATGTGGGCTAAAAGCACTGAGGATACATAAAAACTATATAAAAGGGTATATAAAAGGGGTATAAAAGGGGTATTTAAGGCAAAAAAATTATAATGGCATCACAGGAAGGTGATGGCTTTCAGAGCTAAGAGATAGCAAGCAACATTTGAAAACAGATGTTAAAAGGAAAGACTAGAGACATGAGACATTAGCTTTCTTGGTCGACAACTATGAGTGCCAATACATACACCATAGTTTAGGAGCTACTTGAGAAATCACATTTTGATGTGTGCACTTGGCTTAAATTACAATAGGCTGGTTTATATTTTTATCCCATTTTCATAATGCTTTTTCTTCCTGATAGCCTCTTTGTATCACCTTGTTTTGAAAAAAAACCAGAGCAGTCTGTGACTGAGAGTTAAACTGGTAACAACCCCCATCAGGAACTGTAACTCCAAGTGCCTAGACACAGTGGAGTTGAGGAGGGGACATAGGTAGTGGTTGTATATCTCTCCAAGTCTCAACAAGAACTGGCTACTGGATTGCAGTGAACATTACAGCAGATGGCATTTTCAGGGATGCAATAAATCCCTTCTACCTAAGTTCTCTCCTAGGCTCATTCACATATTCCCAATATCAGGATATATATCAACTTTACTTTTATCTTGCATTACAAAACTTATTTAGAGAAACAATGTCCCTCTTTTGGGGAGTATCTTACTATTTGCAGTGTAAGCATCAACTCTGTGTACCTTTTAAACACAAAGTTCGTATGGAAAGCCCTTCTATCCAAACTACCTCTCTTGGAAGGGGAAGTTCTCCAAAGGTAGAGAAATGCTGTTCAAGCCTTGAAGCCTTCTTACACAAAATGAACTCCACCAAGTTAGTGTTTACAATGAAGTATGCAAGTGCATTGAAGTTTAGTCAGTGTTTTATAACACAGTATACAAAGTAAATTGAAATAAATGACCACAGGTAATGAACCAAGATAAAGTGATGTTTTCTATAACCTTTTAAAATTCCCAATTTTGTCCCTCCGGATCTTAATAAAAGGAGCAAATGGAAAGCAGACAAAGAAAAGCAATTTTTGTTTGAAAGAAAGAGTCCTATTTATCTCAGGTATGGAAGAATAATGAGGTCCCTTCTGTCTCAAGTCATTCCTGAGCAAAAGCAGACTGGCCCCTTCACAATCCTACCAGAGACCTGCTCTTTGAGAAACAGATGGTACAGCTCTACAGCAATATACAAAACATACCACTGGAAAGAAGGTACAGGAATATTTTAAATGAAAAAGAATCAGGATTAAGCACAACTTTAAAAGGCTGAGCTATTTTTCTAAATTAAGACTCAAAAACAATACCAAAAAAAAATCTCTTATTTTTGGGGTAACAACTACTCACCTCCATGAACCCCACTTTCCAATGAAGATCTAGCTCCTAACTCAATACTATTGCTTCCGAATTATGCCAGAGCTCTACCGAAAGGGAAACAGTCACTATTATGCTGTATTAAATGGCAGGGGCTCCTCTCACTGAGTTCCATGTCAGCAGGTCTCTATGTATAAATGTATTTTTTATATGTGTACATTTAGATGTATTTATCTCCAAACTTAGGTATTTATACAATAAAATCCAGGATGATTTTTTTTTTCATAATTTGTTAACTTATCAAAATTGGAATGTATCACATATATTCACATCTCTCTAGCTCCCGGGCAGCCCAACTGGATACCTGCTTCTGCATCTATGGCTCCCAGCAGCTGGCAGGACAGACTTGCCCGGCAGCTCTTAAAGACACTTAATTTGCTTTCTACAAGCACAACATTTGTATTTTACTGATCTAAATGGTACTGTGACAGTAATCCCTGATATCTGGAATTCTACTCTTGACAAAATTCCTAATATAATTTAAGGTTTCCCACCAAACTTATCAATGATTGAGAGCTGTTAAAAATGAAAAAATTCCCCAAACCTAACTTAATCTACCAGTGAATTAATTAATAGCTGTACTGAAAAGAAATATCGAGAATACAAAAGTTAATTCCAATTGAATTATCCACTGGAGAAATGTTTGCTTACTTTTAGAAATGTTAAAAACGTACACATTTGTCAAGGCAAGAATGTGAAGTAAAGGGAGAATAGTTGCCTCTTTTAATAAAAACTGCTATGTATCCAACACACAGACAGCCTCCAAGCTGTATCAATACAAATACATTTAGACAAACTTTAGGTTTTCTGAGGCTGAACAGTCCCTTATATCGTGAAAAAAATTTGTGGACTGTTTTAAATGCTGCAAGGGTTCATATTTATGTAAGACTAGAATTATCATTTAAAATAAAAATGGGGGCTAGGCAGGTGATGGAGGGGACAGGATAGGGGGAATGACAACAACAACATGCAGAAACCAGCACCAGTGTGGGTTCTAGCCTGAAAATATTCAGAGGTATATTTTGTCTACACTAACACATTACAGAGAGTATGCAGGTTGTCATTACAATTTAAACCTTATGCTGAATAACTGGAGAACTGTAACTAGAAACTATCTCCAGCAGCTGCAACCCTTTAAAATTTTAATACTTTCCCTTCAAAGCTTAACAATCTGAAAATGCAGATTCACAGAAATATTTTCCGTATTCCAGGTTAATATACAGGATCATTTATAATTAGTTTCACTGTAACCTACCACTCCTAGAAGTACAGTGCAAGAACTAACACAGGGTCTGTGTTATGAGCACACTGTGAAGCTTAGCTTAACTTTTCCTCTAAGAAACTTCATACACACTGATGAGAAGTATAAACCACATGCATTGTTTGTGACCTCTCTTGTAAGGAAGTCCTGCTGTAATTTGGCTGTTAAAAACTTATTCTATGTATCCTAAAAAGTGGCAGTTGTAGCTGTGCCCATTTTCCACTCTGGTTTGATTATCTGTCAAACACATCAAGATAATTTCTGTGCTAAGGAAACCAACAACAGAGATAGTGCCAGTATTCAGCAAACACAAGCCATTCTTTTAGAGACAGGAACCATTTTTTACCCCTCAATACCACTGCAGGGACATTTTTCAAAACATGCACCAGCGAGATAGCACATTTAGCTTGGGTACAGAAAGAGAGGAAATGGTGCTCTTGTGCACATTCATTGTTCCCAAGAGTCATAAAGATACAACACAGCTTTAGCAAAAATGCTAAACTTCATACCTCTGGTAGGGTTACAAGAATTGGTATGGTAGGCAAAAATCTGTCTGGCTTGGTAATTCAATTGTGTTGCACAACTAGTGCACAGGCTATCCAGTGACGGATATAACAGTTAAAATATTACACAGGTAACAGGTTTTACAGATAAAGGAAGCCAAAAGTGTTTTGTTATTAAGAGGTAAATTGTACTGAGACATTAATTACAATACAGGTTCCAATCTACAGCTGAATTGGCCCAAGTAGGAAACCATTACCTGGAATGCAGGAATGAACTGGCCTGCAAACAGAAAAATGGGTCTTCTGCCTCTGATTGTGCTAGTCTATGTAGAAGGTTATGTTCTGTGCTGACTGGTATATATTCAAAGAAAAAATGGGGAGAAAAAAAAAATCAAAGTATGAAAAACTGTGCTAGCCTAAAACCTAAAAGTGAACACAAGAGAAAGACATAGTACAATACATTTTCTCACTGGAACAAAACATGCACAGTTGTCTTTTTAAATTTACATATTTGTTTTAAATTTAGTATATTTGATTAACAAGATGCTCTATGAATCATAACATTCCATCTACCTCTGACCACCAAAGTTAGGAGGTTTGCTTTTTTTAACGTCTACTCCACAACTGTTACAGTGGGCTTAAAACTGGACCTCCAGGTCTTCAATATTAGCATTCCAGTATCTGTCAAGTGAGTTTTTCAGGTTACATATAAAGATGACTGCTTTGTACTATCGAAATAGATACTTTTGTGAGGAAGAATGGATAATATATTCAAAAGGGGAAGAACTGAGTAGCTACTGGATGTCCTGACATCTAGTAGGATGTCATTAAAGGGAGCACACAGTTGCTCTCAAAGTGTTTTTAAAGAAAATTAAAATTTCAACTCTCTATTAAAAATACTCACAAAACTAAGGTAGCTTTAGAACCTAAGTTCTAGGCCCTTTTATCAGTTATTCTGTATGCATAAACAGTTCTGACATTTGAGCAGGTAGCTGCCTTGTATAAAGCTGGGATATTACCAGATGACACATCAGCAGTTTATGTTACTGAAACTCAGTGGGGCTACCCTATTCTTAAGCCACCATATGAAAAGGAACAACTGAAAAGGAAATAAGTACATAAGAACTGGTATTTATATGAAATAATGATATACTTCTGCAATTCTTCCATTACAACAATATGACAGACTTACTTTAGGGGTCAGTTCCATCTTAATGCCATGAAGGTTTAGTGCTATACCATTCTTCCTGAAGTCCTGTGCACACAAAAACAACCTCCTCAACAACATACACTAACTTTTATGGAAGGAGGAGGAGCATCAGGAAGTAAGACCAAACGCTAAGGAGAGTAATAATCTTTCAGCCTGGCTGTCAGGAGCACTGAAGTTGGAAATAACATTGCAGCGCTGTTCACAACTTTTGTGACATTTATTCAACCAATACAATCCTAACATAATTATATCTTAGGCTTGATACAGCAGAAGATGCTATATCCCCGAAAATAAATAGTTTACAGGGCACTGTCACTGCTTATCCAGCCAGACATATACTTCAGAAGTGTAAGTTTGGAGGTTGAATTTTTTTGTTTGTTTTTAAAAGTCATCTTCCCCAATGTATAAAAGAGACAACAAAAATTACGATACCCAAAATACTGTTAAAGCACCCTTAGATATGAAGAGCTGCTACTTATTATAAGGGCATTACAAACATAATTTCTCCACTGCTTGGTTAAAACAAAAAAAAAAAATTAAAACCTTTCAGCAGGATTACCAAGCAAAGGCAAAATCCCCGTACAGTACACAGATGTCACTGCAGTCAAAATCTCCTTTTAAGTACTCAGAATATATTATACTCCTGAACAATTGAACAGACCTGACCAGTACTAAGGACATTCCCTGTCATCACAAAGAGAAACAATGTATACTGGTGTTACACAAATTTGGACACTGACATACAACCTGAATTAGCTTCTTGCAATGGCAACACATAATTTTAAATAGAATTTTCCTTGTAAATAGATATAGTGATGTAATGGTGAGAATTTATTTCTTTTTAAACTGCTAGTTAAATGTACAGTATATTGTTCTGGAAAGCTTACATGGAATACCTTACATGGAATGAATGGCTGAGCAAATAATTTCTTTTGTACTTTTGAGTGATAATACATTCCATAAAGATGATTCACTTCAAGTACTATTTGTTTTTTAGTATAGCAAGCAACCTTGAGTATAGGAGACATATAGTAAGGACTTCTTCTCTGAATTAAGTTGCACCTTAAGTGATACATAATCACATAAAAAAGAAGGAATTATACAGGCAAACCTGTAATGATAAACACTTGTTATAGATAAATACTGTGCAATGAGTAAGAATGGCTGGTCTCTTCTCTAAAACTGTTTTGAATTTTGCTTAGCTCTCAGTGAAAGCAGTCAGCCTTCTTATAGAGAGAAAACAAAAGGAAGGACTATGTTTCATTTTTCCCAAACAAAATTGTGAGCAACATGGTGACTAGGCAAAACCAAGGAACCTGGCACTTCTCCTAAGGGAACAGTAAGGACACATCTGCATTTGGATTTTCGCCTGGGTCAGAAATGTGCTTTTAAAGCAAATTTCCAACTACTTCCACTTTCTTTTTCTCCAGTTTGCATGCATGAGAAGCTTCTTGAGAACATGAACTGCTTTCCTATCGGGTGAAATGAACTAACAAACTTGAGCAACTAATGAGCATCAGTCCATGGAACAGACTAGAGCTAGTTCAAAATGAAAAATCAAAACCCCAGACTCAGTGACCCTGAAATGTGTAGATACCACGCCCTCAGCATGTTTCTTTGCTCTATGAAGCCACCCTTATTTCTGGGTACTATTTGCTAATGTAGGCTATACACACAGAGTAGATGTATAAACTACCACCTAGTCAAACCATACAAAGAGGCTTTTAAAAGTAAGCATGTATACCACAGTAGGTTCTGGCTTTATATTTTGTGTGTCAATTTCTGGTAAGTCAGACATATGTCTTTCTAAACAATATGCTGAAAATTAATTTATTTGATTTATGAGATTTTCTTTATAGGATTTCTTTACACTTTGGAAGTGTACAACATACTGATGTGTAATATATATTAAAAATAGGGTATCTTGCATATTATTTAACATTTACATATTCAGAGACAATGTACTGACCTATCCTAGTCAGCAATTTTACTGTTTCTATGTTGTAGTACAGATTTTGCTATTTGATTGCCTGCAGCTGACCTCCAGAAATCAATTAATTCCACTCCTCCCATCTGCCCTGCAGTAAAAACCTCCCAGACAAAACAAACATGTCTTTTTTTGCCTTCAGCCTGATCACAGAGTAGTTTGTAGAAAGCTAGTTACAAAGTGTATTTCTCAGGATTTAAAACCATTTTGTCTGACAATTATGAAGATTCTCTCTTTATGGACTCATTATTTTGATGACTCATGCACCTTCTTAGCCTGGAGCTCGACACTCTCAGAGAAATAGCATTAGAAACAGCACTTGTCTGATTTAAGGGTTCCAAGTCATATTTTTCCATATTTATTAAGATAAGATTTATGTTAAAATGAACATTCCAGAATGGTTGACAAGAAGAATGGTTTACCTATTCCTACAGTAAGATTCATCTGGTTTGTCTTGACCAACAGCGGTTTGTTTTGTCCTTATTGTCCCGATTGAAAAAGGTTTTTACATTGAATTGTATGTGCACTTTACTCCTGCCCATGTTCCTTGCCCACAGCAGGAAGGCTGGAACTAGATGTTCTTTAAGGTCCCCTCCAACCCGAACTGTTACATGATTCTATATATAAATTGTTTCCTTAACATAAGTAGAGTACTTAAATTACATTTGGAAACTATTGGTAAATCACTGTTATTAAACTGAAATTTAAAAAAATAATCCATGCTTTGTTTCCATCACTGTAAGTGCTAACAAGATGGAAAAGTAGCAGTAAGTATCTTTCATAATGAAGACAACACTATTTGTGTGTAAACCTTCTCTACAAGTACCACGACAGCTTGGACTCCAAGTATCTTTTACCTCAAAAAACAGCTGAGAGAGAGAAAAAGAATAATCAGGCTGTGCTTTGATAAACAACCAGTAGTTCTATATAAAATATGTCATTTTGGGCTTCCAGGCTACTTCAAAGACAGAGGGATATTGACAATACCAAAACTGGTAGCGCTAAAGTCAGCATCAGCATGGATCATACGGTTCTTCCTGTATTCACTATGGGTTTCCACACGATCCTGTTCCTCTCAGCAGTACTCAGATCATGGTATAATGCTGGTCTGCCTTCTCATCTGTCTCCCTGCCTCTTCCCTTGGGCTATCAGCATGTCTTCGCCACCCCGTGGGAGCTTCAGAAGACCTACCTAGGGTGTACGATACCAAAATCCATGGCTTTACCTTCTATCTCACTACATATGCTAGCTTCTCTGGAAAACCATGCTTCATTCTCTGGAAAACGCTGGTCTAAAATAACCACGTAAACTACAGTTTTCTACTGTGAACTCAAGGGAAGTTATTCGAGTTGTTAGAACCTGCATGATCCTTGTGTATCTGGGCCAGTTTACGTTAGCTACTCTGTAGCCACAAATAAAATTTACACAGTACATTGATCCTGTTTCTCACTTGAAGCATCCTCCTATTCCTATTCTGTTTCAAGTAGAAACCTCAAGCACAGCACTGAACAAAAGTGTACACAATAACAAAAGCATTAGGATAATGTGAGGTCAGCTAATTGATTAGACAATTCATAGAAACTATGATAATAACTTACTGCAGAAAAATGAATAATTAAAAAGCCAAAAAGCTAGAGAAACCAGAAAGCATATAAAAATATAGTAGATTTTGTCATAAAGGTACAAAATAAGGCAAGGACATTTAAGTTCTCCACCTAGTTGTGCTACATTATCAGGGAAAGTGAGCACCCAGATTTGCAGAAAGACTTTGCTGCTTAGTATTTTTGTTTGGAGGAAAATAAGCACATTCCCCTACAGTCATCCTCTCTCTCATGCCAAGACTGTAACAAGTCCATGCACTCAGACTTACCACACTAATTACATTCTCACGCCCTAAAGGCAATGTTGTTTGAAGCTGTCCATTTTTTGGTCATTTCATAAGCCTTCAGAGACTGCAGTTTTCCTAATTAATTTCAAGACTTCAATATTAAAGTTACTTAAATAATCAGTAATCCACCAGGCCTTAGTTTAAAAAATGGGGAAACAAACTTTGCTAAGCAAGAATTCTTGCTGTACACTGTCCAGGCAATACTTCACAGATGAGTTATGTCTGATCTTCTACACTAGGGAGAACATTTGCCCTCAAGAGCTTAATATTAGAAATGGCATCTCATGATTCAAGACGTTTTGTTTGGTTTAAATTTGTCTAATGTTTAAAATCTTGCATTTGAAATTAAGAGGAATCAGTAAGACAAAAGTCCTAGTTTCACATAATTCATAATTGCAGGAAATGTTTTTCGACCCTTAGTTGACTCAAAATTTTTTCACATGATTTTTAGCAGCATGATCTACTTCCCCAATGAATCACTCAGAATGAATGAGAAGAGAACTGCACACTTGGAAATAGCAACAGGATCTTGCAATCATTTTCTAATCTTCTATATATTACATAGCTTTGTATTTCCAAAACAAGCTCCAGATGTGTAAAACAGTAATACTTGATTTGTGATATGACTAAAAGATCCTTTGCCTTTTTCTAGTGGCCTTGCAGCACTTCAGTTTGATGTCACGTTGCTCTAATTCTTCTAGTCAACAGGAGACACATAGGCAAATGTTATCACTCTTCTTTGGCATCTCGCTTACATAACCAGTAGTACACTTACATAACTAGTAGTACAGCCTCCTAGAGAGTCAGTGAAACCTCCAGAGTGCAGTTCAGAGCATGTAAATTTGATGTTAAATGTCAGAATGTATGAAGACTCTCTTAAAGAGTGTCTTTAGAAGTCATCCCAATAAACCACAGGCTTCAAAATGAAGACAGGTGACTCAAATTTGAGCAGAAAACATAAAATGTTCAACACATCCTCAGTAGTGCAGACTGGAATCACACTACCCAAAATTCTATCCCCTGCCCACAACTTAGTAGCTCATGAGATAACTGAAGAACTCATAATACATCACATGGTTTCACAGTCACACTAGACTTAGCATTTAATTTATTAAAGTACCTTTTTTTTTCATTTACATTTTGAGTTAGTTAACTAGTATGACAGCTCTTATTTATCAGTTAACAAATGTACTCAGCTACTCTTGATGGGGAATATTCTTTTAGGTGGAAGTAGTATCAGGGAGGAT
The DNA here is from genome assembly GCA_013398115.1 of Falcunculus frontatus. Taxonomy (NCBI): domain Eukaryota; kingdom Metazoa; phylum Chordata; class Aves; order Passeriformes; genus Falcunculus; species Falcunculus frontatus. The sequence goes on from VZRV01001949.1 coordinate 398,530, forward strand.
CCATAGTTCCAACACTACCACACCCAGCTGGTGTCACCATGTAGGAGTAGAATTAAAAGAAAAGGTCAAATTGTTTAACAGCATTATGAAGTAACATTGTTAGAGTCAGGAAGAAATCTTGTGATTATTTATCAACACCATCAGCTGTAGAACAAAGAGTTGAACAAAAGCCAGGGGGAAAAGACAATCTACTAATTTAAAATGAGACTCATTTACTCATTTAAAAAGTAGTCCTAAAGAAAGTCAGAGAAGGTGATGAACAAAGATACGTCAAACTGATTTTAAACATTGCTAAAAAAGCACAGTATTGAACTGTATTCTGTATAAAGATGAATGCAAATATTTCAGACCAGAAGATCAGACTGGAACAGGAATGACAAGATTGGTTTTAATCACACCAATCTTGCCAATTGGTTAAAAGTGAGACATTTGCATTGCTTAGACTAAAAAGACTCAGATCAATGTAATTAACTTCCTTGTACTTTATGTTCCCTAAACTACCAAGAAAATAGTTCAATTAAAATGTTAAGCAATGTTTTTCAGCACAGAAATACATATCTTGCAAATGTTTAAAATGTTATAAACGTTAAAAAAATACCCTAGAGTCTTTTTATGCACCAGGAGCAAATCTAGCATTTACTTTTCCCAAGTTAAACTTGTTTTATTTCTGTAAGATGTCCCCAAATCTTTTTATAATTCTTTCAATTGCATATAAACATAATCTCCTGGTATTAGTATATTAGCTTGGCTAAATATAGCAAGGAGCACTCGTGTTTTATGGAGCATTTTCTTTGGTATGCAGCTAATATAAATAAAATGAGCAGACAGAAGTTGGCAGTGTTCCACTGACATTACATCACTTTTCCTTAATAGGAAACCTCTCTGCAACTTAACATCTTGCTTTAAACACTCAGAAGTGTCCACAAACCCTTCAGTGAGGATCATCATATAAGGCCAGCAGTTAGCTGCAAAGAGGCATAGAGCTGGATCTCCCCATACAACACTGAAAAGAAACTCTCTAGTGAAAACCACCTTTTAAATGTCACCAACCACAGAGCAAGAGAGTTGCATAATGTCTAAGAAAAGAGATGTGTAAAATGTACATAATTCCAGTAAAAAGCAAAGGATAAACTTCTAATTCCTATGACGCTACTTCTGTAGACTCAGAAGTTCCTCTAGAAACCAAAAAATTAAAAAGAGAGGCCTAATCCAGCAGATATAAATAGGACAGACACAAGCATCTATCGCAGTTTCATTTGCTGCTTACTCTTGTTTTCCTCAAAAAGACAAAACCTCCTATTTCGTGGTACCATCAGTATGGTCCCTCAGCTTCAGTATGACATTATTTTGAATAAATTAGTTAATTATTGTAAAATATTATGATATTTATTTACTAAGAGACAGATGTTGCCACCCACATAGGTTGAGCTTTTCACCAAAAACAATAGAACCTCTTGACTGTACACAATGAAAATAAATCATACGTGCAGCAAAACCCAGTGGACCTACAAGGTTCTTCTGAGAAAAGTACTTGCACTCAATTTTTCTCATCCATTACTGAGACTGCTAGTCTTTATTGGAGATGAAAAGCAATCCACATAGTACACAAAGAAGAAAAGAGCCCCGAGAAATTTATGTTCATGTTATAATTAATGTAAACATAAATTCTGGTTATTGTATTTCTAATGTGCATATTGCAATAATCCAACTCCCCCTTCAAGTCTGCATGCCGTATTTGCTGGCATGGAATTTTATTGAGAACATAATTTATTTAGGCACTGTCACACAGACACACATAAGCACAAAAATGTATTCACCACAGTACAAAAAGTCATGATAGGTCATCTTGTCCTCTGCTTTTTCCAAAAAAGTTTGAGAGAAGTTCACTGAGTGACTCCTACTGCTTTTAGTTGCAGCTGTGCAGCAAACAATCTTTAAAAATTTACAGTAATTGTTGCCATGTTTACATCAGTGGCTCTCAGTAAAGAAAATACTAATCTAGTAAAGGTATGCAAAAAATAAATGTAAGCTGGGCTACACTGAATATCACTGTGATTGCACTCACTTAAGAGCCACCTGGTCTTACAATATCATGAATTCCCTGTCCCCCTTAGTCAGTAAGACATCCCTAAATACTTCTTATGCCCAACCCTGTTCTTTCACTTCCAGTTGTGATGGCACAACAGCTCAGGGCCCTAGCAGAAAGGGCAAGTGAATTAAAAATTAAAAGTCAACGTAGAATTGGGTAAATTGATGGGTTTGTTTCTTGGTTGGGTTTTTTGTAGCTTGGTTTTGGGTGATGGGTTGTTTTGTTTGTCTTTTTAAAATCCCGAGTCCGTTCATTCCTTCAGACTAAAGAGCAACCACCTGAAGGGTTCTGCTGGTGCAACAGAAAAGTTTGTCCAGGAACAAGCATCTGAAAGCTGGACATCTCATAGCTCACACTGCTAAGGCAGGGTTTGCAAAGCCGTATCTTTAGTCGGTAATCGTGAAGGATTAGAATTAACTTCTATGATCATTCTTCTATGGATGACTTTGCTGTTTACTTCTGAATGGCAATGACCAAATAAGATGTGGAAGTTTTATTTCACATATATATTTTTAATTCAACGGCCCCAGAAATGAATGAAGTCTTTAACGGAGGCAAAGCTGAACTTTAGTTTACAACAAGAGAAAATTAATTCCAAACTGGTTAGTGTGTCCAATGAATAATTCGAGAAAATGTTACCTCCATTGCTAGAATTATCTAAAGATTTCAGACAGGGGTGTTTGTGCAATATTAACATACTCTTACCAAGAATACAGTATAGGCCTAAAAAGGAGGACATGTAGCTTAAGACTTGATTGCATGAATGACAAAGATACAAATAACAATATTCACTCGACCAGTTTAATCTTCGTGTATTTTTGTTGATCCATGAATTGGCTACTTACTCCATAATTAGGTTTTTTTTTCTAAAACAATATTAGAATTATTAGCATCAGCCAATGTTCATTTTCTAAACTATGATTTTAGCAGTGGTTTCAGCTAATGCCTAATTTTGAGAAAACATCAGGAAAAGCAGATGAATGAAGTTAAACTCAAAACAAAATTGAAAATAATATGGCACCTATATTTATCTAACATTAACTGAATCTTATTACAATAAAACTTCGCCAAAACCTGCTGATTGGACAACAGAGTTCCTGCTAAGTAAGTTGTTGTAACTCAACATATTAGGTTTCAACTGTCATACCGTGTTGCTGCGTCATTTTAGAATCAGAGAAAACATCTTCTAAAATTAGCTGTAATGGAAAAAAATCAGCTGCAAGTCTCTCACTCATCCATCCCACCACTATTATTATGCAAGTTATCCTAATGTATACAGCAACCACAAGCAGAACTGATATGCTAGCTGGCCACATACATGCTGAATCCATCATCTTTTTGTTTTATCACAGAAAAATCAAGCTACAACTGCTTTCCAAAGTTGCGTAAAGGAATTCAGGAATTCAAACCAGTAGGCCTGTGTGTTCAGGCACACAGACATACCATTGAAACCAACAGGAGCAACAGTAATTAGTAACTCCAAAAATCAGGCAACTTTCATATGAATTTAACTTCATTCAAGCAAATTTGAAAATTTATGTTTAAAAATTCATCCATGTATTGAAATACATTGTTTAAAAATATTAGTTTTTTCTCTAGGAGTATTTTTTTTAAGGAGAATTAAGTATCTCAGTAATTTGCTGTTACTTAAATGGCACAGAAATTCTTGGAGATGTAAAGGTTTCATACCCAGGTCCCAGGCTAAGTCCTATCAGTAGTAACAGAAATGGAAAGCACCTGATCAGCATTTAGTAGTGTGACTGAAGTGAATCAATCTCCATGCTCTTCCCAGAAAACTTGTTACAAAGTCTGAATATGCTACCTTTTGCATCAACCTTTATTAGCATATTTAAGCAATGAAAATGCAGAAATCTTTCTTTTGTGCCTGGAAGATGTCCATAGACAAGATATATATAAAGGAGTATGAGGATTTTTTGGTGGATATTAACTCCGTGTCTCTGGAGTTTTTTCCAAGTTTTAGTTAAATACTCAGATCACAGAGAAGGCTTATCATGGCATACAAATCCAGGTAATTTCAATAACAGTGATTAATGACATCATCTGCTTCAAAAATTGGAATAGAAAAATCTTCCTACTAGGTGATATGACAGAATTTCTCACAAGCTCAGGAGAACTTTTTTTGTTAAATGACCAAGGTAAAGGCAATAATATATGACTCTTACAAGCTGTAAATTGGAATTGGCTACCCAGAGAAGTGGTGGAGTCACCATCCCTGCAAGTGTTCAAAAAATGTGTGGATATGGCACCTGAGGACATGGTTTAATGGTGAACATGGTGGTGTGGTGCTGGGTTAATGGTTGGATTTGATGATTTTAAAGGTCTTTTCTATGCAATATTGAGAACGCTCACACAATGAAGTCTCAGAAGAAACATCAGTTGAATAACAGTTTAAAATGCCTAGAAATGTGTAAATCAGAAGGTATCTCCACCAATACCACCTAATTATCACTTAGCTAACTTTGGCTTAGCAACCAGTTGTACTAACTCTCTGCAGTACTTTTCACCTACAGTTTAGAAATGTTGCTTTTCCCTCTGTTTTGGGCTAGGAAACATGAAACCAGAGCCGAAGGAAGCATTGGGGCTGGTGAAATTACAGAGGTCAAATTATATCAGAAAAATACTCCTACCACAACGGGTGCTCCAAACTACTTAGGTGTATATACTTATTACAGACTAGAAACAGCAAAGCTTAGAGTAATGAAACACAACTAAGTAAACCTGACACTTCCTAAAGACTTTTATAACTTTGAGTTATTCCCACCCATTGCCTGACTTGGCCTGAATATGATGTACAACATTATTATTTCTGATGGCTTACACATCTTTCAGTATTTAGACCAGTGTGTAAATTCAACAACAGTAGATGTAAGCCTTATTTTACTGGGGAACAAAAAATCCAAACATGCCACAGATAAATCTTAAGAGTTAGCACCTCAATGAGAATTTGAGTACAAAGACAATTACTCAAAAACACTGGACAATATGTACAGTGTTACAGTTGTACAGTTACAATAATAGCAAAACTAATAATATTTTCTGAAAAAAGGCAATGAAATAGTTTCATTAAACCAAAAGCATGGGTTTAGTTTAAACAAGTTCCTGTCCACACAACATGCCGATCCTGCAATTCTCATATGACGGGAGTCTGTGCAATGCAAGACCTGATAACAGATAACAAGAATACTAGGCACATTCAGCAATTTACAGAACAATTAATTTAGACCTGAATGGATACATCCAAGAGCATCCAAGGAAAACTCTGAAACATTAAACTGCTTCTTAATAAGGAAAATACACTTTTTGTGTCTCCCAGCATCCAAAAAACTATTTCACTACCTCTTTTCTGTCCTTAATGCAGCATGGTGCAGTTACTTAGCTTAAATTATTCTACAAACTTCACTGGTGGTCAGTGACTTTAGAAAACCCTAAAATTTTCAAAATGAAGGGCAATTAATTGAGAAACTAATTATACTAGTATCTTCCTTCCATTATAAGCGACTCTCGACAAAGACATTTTCAAATTCATGTAAAACAGTGAACAACCTATAACAACTCTTGAGGAATCTGAGGTAATTAAATAGAGGAAGCATTTGAGAATAATTTCAAAAACCAACCATGGAGATTAACATCGGTAACTCGGGAAGCTTGACAGTAAATTTCTCTGATTCCACCTCTATCAAAAAGACCATCAGTGATGACAGAGAGAATTTCCATAACTCAGAAGCACAATAAGTGTTATTTAATTATGAATTTGAGAAAATTTTAATCTCTCAGACAAGCAGCTTTTGTCTTGTATCACTCTATATATGGGGCCCTGGCATTTCCATTAATTAGAAAGGTACTATTCACACGTTTTACAAATCTCTCCCGAGCATCCCACTTTCACTCTGATTAGTCAATTTCTATTACTCCTCATAATCAACTTTGCTCTGCCAGTATTGGAAATTCTGGCAGCCATAATAAATCTTTTTGGAGAAAAGAGAGGTTACTTAGCAAAAATATTGGGCATCTCAGAGCTCTGTATGTTCATGCAAATTCACTCAACTCCCCCAGCTTTCATCTACTGCTGATCAGCTTCCTGCTTAAAAGCATTCCAATTCTATTCTGTTCTGCTCTTTATCAATGAGCATGTTCCTTCAAATATTAGCATTGCAAACAGTTCCTCTAATTCAGTACTCTTACAAGAATTCACTCAGTAAACAGGGCCTGTCTCTTGCATTTGTAGACAGTAATGCTTAAAGCACAAACATCTATTTTCTTAATCCAAAAAAGGACATAATGTGAGTGCTGTGTTTTAGTTACAAACCGACAATTAGCCTCAGTGGTCAACAGAGCTTTCTTGTAATTTATTATAATTAACTAGGTCACTCCTCTTTTCTAGTTACAGTCTACCACAAAAAAAGTCCAAAGTTTGTACCCAACAGGAATGTTAACTTTACAAAATTACAAAACAGCTTCAAAGACTGTTAAAAGTGAGGATGCAATAGCCCTGTCTGGCAGCTTGCAGAAGGAGCAAACTGCAGCCAGAAGAGGATGAAACCAGAGGTGTTTTATTGCCTTTTAGTAAAACAACATGTTAAATCTAACATTAAAGATATCAATACTTTTTCTGAACCAAACATTTCTTCACACAGAGCCATGCCCATAGATAATAATCAGATCTATTTAAGAAGTGCACGAATGGCTTACTTCATTTCAAGACGTGGATAGCAAAAGAACCTGAAACTAATTCATAACATTTGTGCTCACATGTTAATACCCTGATTTATTACTGCAGCCTGTAGCAAACAGAACATCCACAACTTGTGTGTGCGTTTCTGAGGTCTAAATTTCTTGATACTTCTGTGATCCTGCAGAATCCCTGCGATCGTTTGCTGAAGAAAACTTCCAGTGAGATATCACACACCAGCTGGATATGGTGAAGCTTAGACAACCACAAACCCCTGCTCCTCTTTAATATCAGTGCTCCAAAAAGCACTGCTTCCCTCCTTAAAAGATTCCTCAGAGTTGAAACCAAGCCCTTGATCTTGGGCTAAGTGCGATGCATGTGGTCAGTGCTGAGCTTCACCATGCCGGGAACGGCTCCACCACGCGCTGGTGCGCACACCACATGACGCGCCTTTGACATCAAGACTAGATTGGTGCAATATGCTCCACCAGGGCTGCAGACAAGGCTGACACGTTGCTCGCAGCTGGTTGCTGATGGCAGCCACACAACTGGTAGGAGAGCAAGGGAATCATGGCAGAGATCCTGATTCTGGGTCTCCTGCTCCTTTTTCTGGGTATGTCAAGTGATTCTGATAAATGTCATTCTTTATATTAATTGTCCCTTTATATCTATCTACCAACATGACCACTAACTTTTGAAAGGATGGGGGACATGGGAACCTAGAGTTTTAGAAGCAGTGTATCATTTTTATTTCTGAAATCACAGAAACACTTCAAGTTGCTGTGGTTTATGGGTCAGAAACAACTATAGATGTAACCTCAGAGACAATAGCTGGGAGTTCATCCTTTGTTTTAGAAAATGTTGACATATCATTTTGATTTTATCTTAACAGACACTCCTTTTTTCTCTCCATCTATGTGGAAAATGTGCATGCAACAGTCATCTAATTCAGCTGCATATCTATGAAAGCAGTGTCTAAGCATAAGTGTTTCTGAAACACAACTGATAGGAAATCTTTTTTCTCTTTCTTAAAAACAAAAAAAAAAAGAAAGAAAGAAGAGGCTTAGGTATTTTAATACAAAGCAGAAAACAGAAGCAATCATTTCCCAGAAATTCCTGATGAACCACTTAAGAAAATATTAAACAGTTAATAAGTGCAAAATCTCTAGCAGAAACTCCAAAAGTCACTAAAGATAAAAGAATGGAAACCACATGTAACATCCTAGAGACTCATAAGACAACATAATGTACTTTCAATACAGTGTGAACTTCCATAGTCTCACCTTATAAATTGGATTTCATATGCCTACAGACACTGATAGAAGAGGTGTCTCTCTTTTTTACATTACATACAGATCTCCAGATTTTTAAAAAGATAGGAAAATTACGAAGTTTTATAGGAAATCAAGACTTTATCCTACAGCACAGCCAAGCCATACAGCAATCTATTTACTGCCCAGAAAAAATGGCCTACAAACGTTATATGTGAAAAAATAAGCATTATTCGACAAGGACATTGAACTCATGCACGTGCGAATTGCTATGGATATATGACAATTATCAGGTAGCATTACAAACAGAAAAAGAATAGAATTTGGCCCATGTCAGATGGGGAAGATGTGTGTTGTGGAAAAAAAAATAATCTGCAGTTTACAGAGAAAAACACGGAGTCTGGTAGCTTGTCAGCTGAGCTATACTGATGAACACTTCTGAAACCCAGGCAGTCTTTTCACTAAAATGTCTGAAAGACATTTGTTGATACGCACCAACACCTCTGTAGGTGTGGATATCAATATTCCCTTTAAATATTCTTTATGTAATTCTGGTTTTAGGCACCTCAGATTTGCAGAATAAATGGCATCATCTTGCAACAGGCTCACCATCAGTAACGCAATACCAAGTAACTCATGCCTTCATTTAATTCCCTGAAAGTTTTAAGAGGAAACACAAATCACACACTAACACAGTCTGCATGAAAATACCCCATCCAAAAAATATTACGATCACCTCTAGATTTTGAAAGCTTCACTTGTACTAAAAAATTTCACTAGATCTTGGGTCAAAACAAAAATAGCCATAAATTAGGTTGCCCTCCTGAAACCTTCAAACACAGCAAAGCAAGGCTTTGTATTTCAGAGCCAAAATAAGTAGAGTGAGGTGGGCTACAAGAAATACAGCACCACTGGGTTTCTGAGCACGGAAATTCTCCTTTCATTTGTGCAAAACTTTCTGTGTTGCCTTGGTGAATCTCCTTGCTGGCCAAAGTTGGCTACTAAAATTGTTTTTCACTTTAGTAGCTGCTTTAAACAAAGCACCCCTGTAACTCCGATACAAATTTTATGTTATGTAAGGACACACACACACATTTATGTATTCACACACCATTATATTAGTATGCACACAGAAACAGACTTGCATTATCTTCTCTCATAAAAAAATTCTGCATAATCTATTCTTTGAAGTTAGAAACGTTTTACACACATCTGGATGTACATACACACATGGCACTTAGAACTGAAAGAAACAATTGTGTTTCTAGTCAGTACTTTCATATTGTGATTCAGCCTATTCAGAAGAATGAAATCAGCCATAGAGTAAAAATTTAAAAATACTTCAAAATCCAACTACAGAAACATAATTATGCTATTTTAAGGGTAAGTCTTCCAAGTTGTGAGTAAGGTGCAAAAATGGGTAGGAGCAAGCTCAGCTCAGAGCTTGGCCTAAACCCAGCAGGTTGGCTCTCCTGAGAATTGTTGCTATAACACATGTGGGTCTTGATTTAAACCAGATTTCTGTATTCATTGTGGCTGGAGTACTGGGGTCATACTTTTAAATGAATCTGTAGAAGAAGTACAAAAAAATCTAAATATTCCATTCTCTTTTCCTATTCACCAGAGCCCAGGCAGGACCTCCTAATGAAGTTGGTCCAGTCCACCAGACACTGACTGCATGCATTTCTTGCTCTCTGATGTACATTTATTTTCATCATAGGAGAGGAATTCATTTAAATTTGCAATTTAAAAATTAAATCCAGCTGACTGAATCTTTATCTCAATTCAATATTTTGGAAGAGACCTTTAAGATCATCAAGTCCAACATCAACCCAGCACAACCACTGTAACTTCTAAACCACTAAACAATATAAAAATTTTTTTTCCTGATACCTAATCAGAATCTCTCCCTTCTCAGCTTGAGGCCATTATCTCTGATCCTCTCATTGCAGGTATGGTAGAAGAGACTGGCCCCCACCTCAACATGACCTCATTTCAGGCACTCCTAGAAAGCAATGAGGTCCCCCCTGAGCCTCCTCCTCTCCGGGCTAAACATCCCCAGCCTCCTCAGTCAGTCCTCATGTCCTCCAGTCCTTTCACGAGCCTTGTTGCCCTTCTCCAGACACACTGCAGCACCAAATTGTCATTTTTAAAGCGAGGGGCCCAAAGCTGAAAGCAATACTCAAGGTGAGGCCTCAGCAGTGCTGAGTACAGGGGGACAGGCACTGCCCTGGTCCTGCTGCCACACTATTGCTGGTACAGGCCAAGATGCCCTTGGCCTTCTTGGCCTTCCGTTTTAGAACAAAGTTCAGTCATTTTCTTGTAAATGCAAAGATTGAAACAAATCCACTTGAGACTGTAAAAGCTAAATATTAATGTTGTAAAGGTAATACACTGTGTTTTCCCATTATTTACGCTCTCACCTCAGGTTCTATGTTGTCTTAATGGGTACAGTAGCATACAAGACAAGTATCAGTCTCTACTGTGAATTCAATGGCGTAATTTGGTTGGTATAAACATTAACACCACTAAAACAGTTTTTTTGAGTGCTAATCTATTTTTACATTTAAGTCTAGAAAAAAAATGTAACCATGTTGCCAACGAAAACCAAAAAAATCTTTTCCTGTACATTTCTGCTGGCTGACACATCATGTCTGCAAATAACAGTCTTTTTGTAAAAAATCTTCACTTTACACAGTCCAAAAAGAACAAATAAGATATGTGCCATCTCATGAACATTTACCAGAACTTGGATACTTTGGCAATGCAGTATAGAAGCTCCTGACACATAGACTCAACTCTTCAACCAAATAACTCTTCCACATTTTTAAGGCTGAGCTAGGAACTCAACCCCACATTACCACTTTCTGCTTGAAATATACTATAGTGAATTCTGATGTAAGATTGGTTTCTCAAAGAGAATAACTAGAAGAATTGTTTTTTCTTATCCTATGTTATATACTAGCACATATAATGTAGACTATCTTCTGAAATTGGTAACAAACAAAATCTGGAGTCCATTTCAAGGAGAAATTGCAATAGGAACATATTTTGGTGATGTGAATGAATACAGTTTCTCAGGCTCAGAAGAATGTCCTGGGAAGGACTGGAAGGAATTCTGAGTAACTGCTACCAAACAATGGTTTAAGATAATCTAAGGTAATCAAAGATTTCTTACTCAAATTATCACTGGAGAGATATGCACACTATTAAAACTAGGGAAAGCAGATTCAGTTGCTTCTTGGCTCACCTCACCCAGGTGTATAAGGCAGAAAAAGCCCAGCAAGAGATTGAGCCCACTACATTTATTTATTTATATAAAAGTAAGTGCTGTTTATCTTAAAATTCCTTCCCTTTGTGGAAGGGGGAAGTGCTAGGGAGTGCCATACACAATACACTAATTACAATCACTTTCTGCTTCAATAAAGGAAATACAAACTTCCTGCCTTGGCAAAGGTTAGAATGTCTCAAGCAGGTGGGAAAAGGACCATGTAAGTGTCTAGACAGAAATGTGGAGGAAAAGTATTTCCTAAATTTTCTATTCGTGTGCTAATCCAGAAAGTAGACTTCACATGTAAAAAGAACTGCCTTAATTACTGGTTCTCCTTCTATGACAATTATATTTTTAATTATATGAATATCAAAATGTTAAATGATCTATAATGCTCCAGTAAGTTCTGACACTTATGGCCACAAGACTCTTCTTTTCAACTTTTGCAAAGTACGAGGTTAAAATTAGTCTTCTAGGCATACTATAATTTGGTTAGTAATTACTCTACACATTCTTCCTAATTCTCCCAAATGCATCTATTATGGCTACGAAATCATTGCTGAGTATTGCTATTACTGAGTGGGCACTTCACTCCAAAGGGAACTTTATTACTTAATCTAGCACTGAAATGCTATCTGTTAAGAAAGCAGGAATGTTTCCAAGATGGAAGATGATACATGAATACAAAATTCCATAGGCATATTTTGATTAAATAATATTCCTAGGATAAAAGATTTCCAGTCAATTATCATGTTCTCCAAAATATATCTGGGACTATCGCTCAATTAATGTGTTCTACATAACACTGAAATTTTTATGGGGAAAACAGAACCTTAGGGCCACCAACTCTTTGCAGATCAGTAAAGGTCCAGTACATCCCCCAAATACTTGAAGACTCCTTTCTTGGACAGTAAACAGCAAATGAAAAAGCACACAGCAATAACATAAAACATTTTATATTGAAATTATGCAACTAATGTTGCATATGCTTATCTTCACCTTTCAGACAGTTTCTTTGCACTGCACCCTATGCACTTATCTACACATTTTCAAATTAGAAACTCGGCTTTTTAAAACCAAAGGTCTTCATGTCTTTCAGGTGTAGTGTCTACAAATATTCATAATCTACAGGAAATGATGCTATACACACAGAGAAAGCCTACATACTTGACATCACACTGATGTCTGTGACTGATAGTCCACTCTGCTCCCAGGCGCATGGATCCACACGAATGTTGGCATTAGTAAAATTGCAAAGCAGCTATTTTAAGTAAAACTGGATGAGAAATTAAGTTGCTGTTTGAGGAATACAATATTTCCCATCAAATACATGATTTTGCAAGTAAGATTGGCTTACTTTGCCCAGCTGAGAACCAGGTAAGTTCAGTAATGTAAGTCTCTCATGGATCATTTTGAAACAGAGTAACAGAAAGAAATTCTGCAGAGAAAAGAAAGAAGAAATTCTCCATAGAAGTGGGCTGACCAGCATCCCACAGGTCAATTCCAGCCAGACCGCTTCCTTGGCCTTCCAATGCCTAAAGCCCAGCAGCTGAACATTACTCATCAGATTTACCACTGCGTCCTTACAAAAAAGGAGGCATGCTGTTCTAACATAGCTAACATAGCTATTAGAAATGGCTGCTGCAGTTACACAGACCACAAAGTGGATGACAAAACTTCAATCACGCTCCTGTTTGTGGAACAGATGGACCATCATGCCCTCCACAACCATCACATAAGCTCAAAAAATTCTGCAGTGCAAAGCAGAGAGTAGTGAGTTGCCTTCTGTTACCTGGAACCATAGCTCTCAGTACTTACTTTACAATAACTGTCATTGCACAAATACTGCAATTACTTTAGAACAACAGTTTGCACAGTTTTATATGTCGCAATCATCACACAGTGTCTGCAAAGAGAAAACAGTAGACTCAGGCTAGTCAACAGGCCCACAATAACTGGTGCATGAATGTCCAGCAAGATGAGCTTTGCCAGTAAAAAAACAAAAAGAAAAGAAGAAAGAAACTTAAGAATACTTTGAAGATCATAGAGAATTTTCTAGGATTTCATTAAGTATAACAGCATAAAAACATTCATTTTACATCAGTGCTTTTTTAGTTAAAATACACTTCAAATTTTCAGAACAGTTTTTCACTGAAAAAAATGTTCTTGACTCAGAAAGCTGCAAGAAAAGTTATGTGATGTATATCCACCAGCTGCTAACAAATCTTTACCACATATCCACCACTGCAATTTTAGGAAAACTGCTCTGTCAGATGGCAGTGTGTGATAACTTGGTAAATTCTGACTGTGATTATCAGGTTTCTACTATCTCAAAGAGGAAAGAAATGTTTTTATCCAAATGAGACACTCCTAATTCCAACAATATTCTACCTGCATATTCCTACGTGTTTCAAAAGTTGCAAGAACATCTGTATACCTCCTACCCCATACTTCCAGTTTCTTTTATTCAAACTTTTATCCCTCTGCCCCCACCTTTTCCCACAGGGTTTCTTCTTCTGGCCAGGAAAATTAGTACAAGAACATCATTTCACAAGACAGTTCTTTCAGGTTTTGTTCCCCAACCAAAAGCAGGATGCAACACAATCTCTCTCAGAATCCTGTACTCACAAGTATTTGCCCCATTTTCATAGTGAAGCGGTTTAGATACAATCAACGGACATATGCTGAGAGTCATTTAACTTTTTCTATGTTTTTTTTTTCCATCCTCTTATTATCAATTCTGTATCTTAATCCTTTTATGTCTGGTATGCATTGTGAATCACAGACCAGCTCGGGATGTCTGGAAACTGCTTTCTTAAAAAACATCTTAACTTTTCCCACCCCAGAACGCCAGTGTATTTCTGTGCACACAAACTCGTGAGTGAACATAAAACTTTTTGCACAATATGTAATACATCTCGTGAAGTTAATTTCAGAAATATAAGGTTTGTTCACAGGAATCATGTGAACAATTCAATGCAGCCACAGAATACCACGGAAAAACAGTTTCTTGACCTCAAAGCCTAATGAAACATTGACTGTGTCCACTCCTATTTTTAGATGTATGCTCTGCAGTGCCATATTCCTTAATATAAAGCTGACCCAAATGTTCCAATAGCAGACGTTGGTTTCTCTTTGATAGCCAATGCATATCTCTGCTTTCCAAGTTTCTGTAAACACATCATTATAAAGAAGGCCAGTCTTACTTTTCCCAGCCTTCTTTCTAATTATGTGCCTGCTGCCAGGAAACTTTCCTTTTTTTTTTTTTTTTTCTTTTTTTTTGTCTTCACTACTAAAATTTAAACAAATGTCTGACATGTGCTGCAGAGTTTGAAAAGAAGAAAAAAACCTCCAAAGCTGTTACAAGTTATAAAGTTACTAACCCCAAATTCCTTTCAACACCCAGTGATAAACAGACAAAAAAATTTAGCTACAAGAGTACATTAAGTACTAGATTACCAAATATGTCTTCCTTATAGACACATGAATTCCACAGAACAACCCCAAACTCCAATGTTTTGTTTTATTTTGGTTTAATTTTGGTAAGAAGCCGTAGTAAATCTTCTAAAAGATCAAGTCTCCTGCCCATTTCCAACTCTCTTCATCCAGAACTATCACTGGGTTCCTACAGAAGTCTCGTACAAAGAAGGCTGGGAAGGCACTCATAGTTTACCGCTCTATCATATTTATTAAGGACTGATTTAGCAAGTCTTGGGCTACAGAGATGCACAGAGCCGCTGCCGCCACAAAAGCATCCTTTCTGCGTTTGAAAACACCAAGGGGACGGCCGCGGTCGGCAAATAAAGTGCATCAGCCGAACTCCAGTGCGACTACAGACGATGTGGCAAACTAAAAGAGCAAGAAAGAGCAGATCAAAAATAGAAATATCCGAAAGAAAGGCGGTCAGCCCGGTCCGATTACAGCATGATTTCATGTGCTCTGACCTTTCGCCTCCCATCACCGCTTCTGCCGTGCGTTCACTTCATCTGAAGAAGACAACGTCACTAGGAACCTCTGAAAGTACCCTGCCATCTTACCTCGGCAACGCGGAGCGGGCAGTTCTCACATACCCGAGCGCAAGTTCCCGGGGAAGGAGCGGCGGCGGGCGCGGAGCGGAGCGGAGCCCGCAGGTACCCGGCACTATATAGGGCGGGCCCGGGGCGCAGGCACCGCGCCGTGACTCACTGAGGAGCCGCCGCCGGCGCGTCCCACTCCGGCAGCTTCACGTTAAGAGTCCCGCGGCCGCCCCGGGCGCCCCGATGCGTGCGGGAGGCGTTACCAGGCTGCCGGGAACGGCACGGAGACGTGGGATTCCCGCAGCGAGTCGCCATCGGGATGTTTCTATCCGCTGCCGCTGCCTAAGTCTTAGTTTCTCTCCCTCGGAGCTGCAGGAACTGTGACTTTGTGATACACTTTTTGCCAAAAAATGCTCGGCTCCCAGGCTGGAAGTTCACTTTTTTCCCTCCAGGAACATCCGTAGCCAGCAGAAAAACTTCAGTAGACTGCAGCAGCCTAGAGAGTAGAGGAAACACCCCAGGCTCTTCCATATTGTCATACAGCTGCACAAAAGTGTTGCTACGAGAATTTACATCAGCTTTTCTGCGAGGCTGAAGTTTGCACGATTTCCACATCATTTTTGTCTGCACGACAGAGTGGGTTGGGATGGCTACACGTTTAATGTAAAACTGCGGAAGTGATGTCTCAAGTTGTTCTGCTAAGCCCTTTAATACTTCGGTGTTCTTTTACGGTAACACTTATGCCATTGCTCATCATTACAAAGTCCCCAAGTGTTCAGATTAAACTGAACTTAAAACTTTTTTCAGAAAAAAAGTATCATGCTATTGTACTGTAGTCATCTGTTTTACAAATATCTCCTCTGTCTTCTTCATCTGCCAAAGAATAGCATCAGTGATCAGAAAAAATTTACTATATGATAAAAAAATCTAGCTGTTTCGTGGCCTAATTATGCAAAACCTTCCAGAGCGTCGAACACTTACTCTAAATACATTAATTACTACTACATATTCCACTAAGGCCTTCATTTGAAGGTAGATAATTCTTTTTCCTCCTTTTTTTCTTCTCTTTTTCCACAAGGAGATAAAGAGTGCCAGATTTCTGTTGTTGGTTCATACCCTTTTTACTAAAAGCCACTTGGTCCAGATCCAGTGCTTTCTTACAGGTTACACGCCAACATCAATTTTGCAAGTAATCATAGAACATAACTAACCACTAGTAACATCTACTTAAACATCTGCTTAAAACAACATGGATAATCTCAAAAGATACATCTATAAAATCTCTCTTCTCATGCTTAGCCCATGGAGGTGATCAGTTGTATCACTTGCATTTTCTACATCACGAGCAGCAAATGAGTGTATGAACATGCTGCCTTTTATCTCACTGTTCAACATCCTGGACAATGGTTAAAAGATTCTAGGGCAGATGAAAGCAAGGGTGATCCTCTTTCTTTTTTGAGCTCCAGTTTCCAATCAGTGTGTATTATAGTTCAGCTCTGGGTACCTGGAAATCTGTTTGGTTTACAAGAACATCACCATAACTATCTTCCCCCAACTGGTATGAACCTCGAAAATGAGCAAGAACTCTACCTGAGAAATTTCATTCCACAGTGGACAATGTAGAACAAGATAACTCTGAAAATTTCTTTGCTTATTCAACCCCTTTCACACTTTTTCACCATTAAGCCCTCTTTAGGACTCAGAACTCACTCCACATCACTCCATCACTACAGAATACAACAGGAAGAACAGAGGAATGCTGCCAATTAGGAAAAAGGGTGGGGAAAATAAATTATCTCTCCATTGCTAGAACAGAGAGTGGCATGCCAGAACCTGGCAGTGAGAACGCTGGCACTGCACTAGCACTCTGTTTCCAATTCTGGTACATGACTCCAGGGAAGAAGCACGGTAGCTCATACACATAGTATTAAGATAGTACAAAGATAAAAGGAGTATCACCCATGGCTGATCAGGCCTCTCTACGATTTTTGGTAGGTATGCTTGTTGAGAATAGTATTTTATCCAAAAAACAGAACACAGTTCTCTTACAGCCCGTAACAGGTGCAGATAATGTAACACAAACAACAAAGAGCAGACTGATGTACAGTAGGAAAAGTCAGTGATAGAAAAACAGTACCTGGACTTCACACCTCTTACCTGCAACTTCTCCTTTGTATTTGATTATAACAAATTGAGATAATACTGCATTAAAGACATGCATTAAGGAGTTCTCCAACATTTCTTCTGTCACAGCTCTTAAAACTTTTGCACGTAAGAACTTTATGTGTATGTGTATAACTGTGTTCAGTTCAGTTCATGGGGATGGAAGATGAAAGCAGAGACAGCTTGTGCACATCAGCTTAGTTCAAGATACTTGCTTTTCTCTGACTCCACAGCATATTTGGGCATGGAAAGTGAAAATGAAGTTCAGCTTACTGGGAAACAAGCATGAGGCACAATGTGAGATAAAGATCCAAAGAGAAAAGAAGTGAAACCACATGCTTAACTTAAAACTTAATATGATCTGTGATTCTTTCTTGTAAACAACTTTGCCTATAATTTCAGTCCCAGGAACATTTGTTTCTAGTTTTAAGGAGTTTCCAACTATATCTACAGCATGACTGGCAAACTGAAATGAGGGGAACTAATTTACACATAAAAAGACAATTGCCTACAACTCTAATTAAGTCCTAATATTTAAAAGAAATAATTAAAACATAATTATAATGATAACAAACAGCTTTTGGAAAAATGCAGTAAAAGAGCTCAACAATTCATTTCTGTGGGCCAGGGAAGATAATGGTAGATGTCACTAGTAAAGCAGGCAAACATGAAACTGCCTGAAGTTTTTTTGCTAGCATTCATGCAAACTTTGAGAAGCTTCACAAAATGAAGAGTTACTTTTCAAACCACCCTGTAAATAAAATGAAATTAGTCTTGTTTTAAGTACAAAAACTAAAAAGGATGACTTCAGAAATGAAAAGCTGAAAATGAAGAGAGAAAACGTTACACAAAAGTAATCACATCCTCAGCCATGAGTGAAAATAAATGAAAGTAACTCAATGGACTTCATGAAAGAGTCTGTCAAATTCTTAAACTACTACAGAATAATTTGTAGTATTTAAATACAACCTTTTTGCCTGCAGTGTATCTTCAGTGAAGGAAGTGTATTTTAATAGTGTACATATATTTTCATCCACAACAGCTGTTTTCCAGGTGCTACTATACTACAAAAAACTACACACTTCTATTTCCTTTCTTCTCTTTGCCTCCTTGATTTTTCCTCATGATATGCAAAAATTTAGCGTTGTAGCTGCTGACTTTACAAAGACATTTAAAACTAAACTGGAGTGTGCGATTCCGATCACACTAGTTAAGACCAGACCTCTCAAATTTTTAAAATCAAAACAGGAGGGTTTGACAAAAGAAAAAAAACCCAGCAAATGAAACTTAAACAATTCTGAGGTCTAGGAAGAAGTTGTGATTGAGATTCAAATGGTGTTTTCTAATGGGGGAGACACATGACATGAGATTCTTTTGGTCTTAAAAACTGGAAATTAATTCAAGGGTATAGGCATGCCTGTAAATCAACCCAAAGAGTATTCAGCTAGCTACAATGCAACTTTGCATCATATTACAGTTCAAACATCATTAAACTCAGATGGAAATGTCAGTAAAATAGACCCTGAAGGACTGACCAGAGGAGGGAATTGAAAGAATTTACAAGCTTCCAAACGGATTCATATGCAGCTGACTGAATTCAATGATCTGTGGAGCCCAGTTCAGCAATCTCCCTGTTTTTCTTACATAAGGGACATTCACACTAGCTGTGCAAAATAAGCTTTGGCATGCCAACCATTGTGGATCTCAAATTTTTTATTCAAAACAAAAAAAAGTATCTCCATAAAATGACATCACCTCCCATACTGTGCTTGACTAAAAAGTCAAAGCTTTTCTGCATAGCTTTGAATGTCAATTCCTAAGCCAGGAACAGGACACTGACTTTCTTGGAATGCATGAGAGTTTGAGATTTCTTTGAAGGCTAGAATGCAAAGTGACCAAAACCCAAAAGTGACTGACTATACCTCTTAAATGGTAGTTACCAAACATGTGCCAGTCCAAAGCATTGAGCACAATTTCAAGTATCCTGTACACCTAACTTGGCTGGTATTGGCAGACACTGAGGTTGTAACTGCAAATTGCTTTGTTTGGTACTGTTTCTGTTTGGTGAAGATCACAATGTCTGAACTAGAAGTACCACGCTGTTTGTGGCTTTTGTGGCTTAGCACTTCTGGAAAATAAAAGATCACCTGTTTGTTGCAAGAAAGATGATTTAAGCAAACATTTCCCATCGCTTTCAATTCTGCAAATATACACCATTAAATTTATGTGTTTTACAAAAAGGAAAACACAGCTAGGGCCAACACTTGATAGGAAATCATACCACAGTCTCTGACCTATGAAAACATGATACAACAACAACAACGATAACAAAAGAACTTTGCCCAACTTCTAATAATATCTACAGAAAAACAAAAATTAGAAGTTTCTATTGCTGAGACAATTTTCATAAGGCAGCAGTTACCATTTTTGTGGAAATATACGTATACTCGCATGTGTGTGTACATACACGGTGACAAAGTGACTCATGCTTAAATCTTCTTTGTTATACCACTGTTTCACCTTTCAGACTAATATAGTAAAGGTCTTCAGGGTAAAAAAATTAAATTATATTGATCAGACTTACTGTGCAACCCTTATGACAGCACAGAGAAAAACTGTGGGTCTATCATTGTAGGCATTTTCTAATAAGGAACTGGAACGGTGATGGTTGAACAACAAGCATATGGAGAAGTCAAGTATCCCAATGACTTCCTTAAAGTTCCTAGATACCTCAGTACCCACATGATAGGTCTGTTTCATCAGTGAGTACTCCATGAGATTTCCTGGCCTGCACAACTACCAATACAGCAATGTTTAAGAGCTCTGGAAATAAAATAGAACAAAATAGAACCTAGAAAGCCATTCACTCCTCAGGCTTTACTTCATAGTAAATCTGACATAACACTTTTCAGCTGTGGTACTGAAACTCACGTTTACAAGCATTGCCATGGATTTATGAGAGGTCTACCTGCACTTCAGATGCTAAAATTGTTAGAAGGCTTATAAAAAGTCACAGACGATTACAGCAATCTGAATGTCACCTGTAAGCGCTTCCCAGTTCTGAACTCAAATCTCAACACTACATTCTCTTCTTTAATAGCCCCGATATGGCAGTAGTTAGTGTGCTGTATCTTTCAATTAGCCACACTTCAGTAACTTACAGCTGCTGTAATTGTGAGACCTGTCAGGAAAGATAAAGAAGCTGTTTCTTCCGAGTCAGGCTTCCCTACCATATTTAAAATGTTTTTCAGTAGCTGTTTATGAGCTGATCTTGTCACAATTTCAAGATCAAGGCATAACTTACTTCCTTTCATCAGGACATCAAGCTCACAGTGCATGTAATTGTTTGCTATAAAGGCTGTGACTTTAGGACACATTCTGTTGCTAACATTTTGAAACCAGAGCAAACCAGGCCAGTATGTTAAAAGTTACTGCTGAACACAGCTACTTAGTTTTCTCTATTCTAGGTTTCACACAGTCAGCAAAGATTATAGCTCTTCCTTCTGAATATTTGTTGTGTTGATTCTTCTGAAGTGAAAAAGTGAATGGTGTTCCATGGGTTTTTCCACCAGGAATAAGACCTTTTAACAAGTAGGTAAAACAATGTCCCAAGACACCGCAGATTAGGATCACAGGGCATGAATTTTACACCTATGTTTAAACCAGTACCTAACTTGCATTTCTGACATCCCATTATATTTTTCCATATTTTATGTTGTTACAAAATGCTTTTCTGTCCAAATTGTCAGGACAGTTTTAGTGTTTTCTAGTACTCATTTTCTTTCTTTTTTCTCTTTCTCTACTACTGTTCTTAATTGCAAAGACACCTCTGTCTCTCAGGGGTGCATACGTACCCCTTCTAGATGAATTTCTAAGTTTTCTTTAGAACACTACATTAGACAAAAACTTATAATGTGTTTTTGTAATGCTTGAAATTATCTGCAACGGGATTCTTTCCCCCTGGCAAAGGATGACTCATTTATCTTCAATCTGCTAACCAACAGGGTTGCCAAAGACCCCTCCTTTCTAAACAAAAATCTGTAGAGAGCTTTCAGAAACATGAGAAAATATGACAAACACAGCTTGAGTTCTTAACTTGGCTGGCGGAAGATCACAGAAGGATGTGGACAAGTCCTCCAGCCTCGATCCCCTGCATTTACCACTCGGCTGGTAACAACAGAGAGCAGCTCCCTGCACACAGACCGCTTCCCTGGCATCTCCCCCTCTGCTCCTATTCTGAAATCCTCCCGCTCCAACTTCCTTATTTGGTCGCCGGGACTGTTCTTTGTCTGGCTGAGCCCCCCGGGCCGCGCCGCCCCCGGCTCGGCCCGGCCCGGCTCCAGCGGGCCACCCCGCCCGGGCCCCGGGCGAGCCGCGGCCATGCCCATGTAAGGAGCAGCTTCCCCGGGCCGGGCGGGCCGCGGGTCCCGGCCGGGAGCGCTCCCGCTCCCTCCGCTCATCCCTGCAGCAGCCTCGGCTCCCACCGCCCGGCCGCCGAGGGCTTCCCGAGCAGCAGCGCTTCCCAAGCCGCCCTAGCTGCGTCTGCAAACCACTGGCAACAAGACAAAGGAAAATGAAGCAATGAAGTTCCAGTGTAAAAACACAGATTCCTGTCATATTTTCCATTGTTCTTTAGAACAGGTTACGGCCTGTCCTTTGGGGATTTCACTGGTGCTTTCTGCAGAGAAAAAGGAATCCCTCGACAGTGCTACCTGCTTTTAGAACAGTTACTATTCTGTTATGCTACATGAAGAAAGAAAGCGAGACTAGTTTTACTCTCAAAATATCCCAAAACTTTTTAAAGTAGAGTTTATAAAGACCAGCTTACCTGCTGGGAGACAGTGAAATTTGCTAGGGGAACACTCCCTACTGTTGCTACTGTTGCTTGATACTTAGTTTTAGTAGCACTTCAGGTACTTCATGAGAAAGAGCTGACAGTCAAACTGTACACGTCTATATAAGAGCCACAGCAAGCATGGAAGAACACTTAAATGTAAACTTTTTAAAAAACCAACCAAAACCCAGTCCTGCTGGTCACTGTATTTTGTTGTTCGCATCTTTTAGATTCAGGCTTTTGAAGTGGATTTATGTGATAGCTTTGCCGTTGTTGGTCTGGTTTTGTCTTTTTGGTTTTTTGTGGGTTGTTTTTTTTTTTTTTCTTTACAAAGATCAAGGAATCCTGTAGGAAGCAATTTCTTTCTTTAAATTTAAATGAAAAAATGACAACAGCTCAGGAGAATACATACTGAATATGTCCACACTGACAGATGAAACAAAAGTTGATCCACAGAGATCTAGCTATCTGACTAAGGAGCTTATTGAGCTGTTACTCCTTAAAAGGAATAACCTTAACAAAGTAGAGATTTAAAATTAGTAAAAGTGTTCGGAGAGAGTCCTCTCATGCAGTGTGACAAGAAGCAACAGTTTGAAAAAATTAAAGAAGAAGGTATAGCTAAACTTCAAACCTTCTAATTCTGTTTGGGAATCTGGAAGCATTCCTGTATTTCTCAATATAGTTCTTTAGTATTAAGTTATGAAAACAAGTCCTTAAATACTAAAACTCCTTCCATTATTGCAAGCTCCTGTGGATGTTTGGGTGAAGCAGAAAACAAGTAGTAGACTGAGCACTGCTTTGAGTTACTGATGTACAGGACAATGGTGACTGCTCCTGGGCACAAGTACATGAAAAAAATAATTATGGAGAATACAAAGGTGCATTTATAACCACCTTCCTATAAGACTCCAGCTGCACCCAAGTCAGTTGTATTTTCAGCTCAACAGAAAACTGACTCTGGTATTTTTATACCACATTCTTGCCCTCAACAGAGGCCTGAACAAGTTTGTTTACTTGGGAGAAACTCTCAAACTAGAAAAACGTAAGGAAACAGCTTAATAAAATAAAAGGAGAATAAATATATTGACCACATCATAATTACATTACATATTTAAATTAGCATGCTAAGATTCACCTCAGAAAAAACCAAACAAACCAACCAATTTCAGCAAAATAAGAAACATATAGGAACAATTTAGGAGAATTTATGCCCAGAAAGATCAGGTTTCAAGTTGTCTGTTTCAAGACTAACGTAAATAAAACATTCCTAACTGACAGAGAAAATGGTAAAATAAAAATCCAAAATATAGAAATGCTGTAAGAATAAATTAAACTAAGGTCACAAGGATATAGCATTGTCAAATAGTAATTTAAAACAAAATGCCATATCTTATGGAGCTCATCCTCTCTACTGCTAAAGGCTGCAGAAGTACCAGTTTATTTCAGAACTACTCCATCATCTTCAGCAGTTGTTCAGGCTACTGACAAATAACTCACTGCTGATTGTGCAAGCAATTTGCTGTCCAGGCTCTGTCATCTGACATCAGTTCATCTGAATGGAACAAATGACATCACAAGAGATATGTTCAGGGTAGGAGGACATATCCTTCGACCTTTGATGTGCTGTTCTACATGTGCTCTTCTGCAAGTAGGAATATGACTCTGCTGCATGAGAAACTGGCAATGCTCTCAAGAAAGCTGTCTAAAAACCTAAGATAAATGCATATGAAAGCTTAGGTTTCTACCCTTGCAGAAAGGGTGACCTCCCAGAAGTCTGGAAGTCACTACTCAACTGACTTTCAGTGAAAGTTCCAGTCCTCTCTCTGCCTGGTCAAACAGGTTTCAAAATACAGGTTTTGTCTCTCTAAATACTCCAGATAGCTAAATTGCTGCCATTGACCCGAATGGCAATCTTTCATGTGCAAGTATATTTCTATGCAAGTAAAGCATATCTGCTCCCCCATGCCATCTTCTCAGTTTGTGCTTCCTTCACCTTGCCCAGTGAACCCACTCACTCCTAACTACTCCAGTGCTCACAGTAAACCTAGAGGTGCAACTAGTGGCAGCCTCTTTCTCACAAGCTTGAAGCACTGCCCTCAGAGAACCACACCATACCGTGTCCCTCCTTTGCTTCTGCCAGAGGGTGCCCTCATGCTGTCCATAATCCACATTATGGCAGTTTCATGTAGTCAAAAACTAGAAGGCTCTGCAGGAGCAGTGCAACAGAAATGTGCCATAAAAGACCACATCATTAACTCAACAGACCTGAGTAGTTTTATCATCTGAATATGAAAATATTTGGTACCAGTGCACAACCACTTACCAAGGCTAGAGTACTGGCAACAACTGTTTCAACCTGCTGCTCAGAAACACTGAATTAAAAAATTACAAAATCATTACTATTATTAAAGGAATTATGAAAACAGTGAAAAAAATCTCAGCATTTTATCAGTAAAAGAAAACTGATTTTCTGTGCTCATGTTCAGCCTTGTAATAAAAACTCCTGGCTCTGTAGCATAAGCACTAAAACATTTAGTGATATTGTAAAACATATTCAATAACACACAATCATATTTCTCAGACTAAACATCTTAACATATTCTGAATGTATAGATACACACCCTGATAATAATACATTTTCATACAGATCTTCAAAAAAATCCTCTGCCAAAGTATGAGACTGTGCATTGACTTAACCGATAAAACAGGCCTGTTGTACACTAGCCAGTTTATCACTAGTACAACTGTTCAACAGTAAGTAATTACTACACATCAGTTTATAGTTTCAACTGAATTATCATTTAATCTTAATGCATGTTTTTCTGATTATAGACCCATGTGAGCAACATTAATTATATATGAAACCCATGTGTATTTATATCAAAATAATATTGTCAGAATTTTCAGTGCAGAAGTACTAAAACTTATCCTGGGAGAGACCTGTATGAAAGCTACTCTGAAATGTAAGGTAGTTAAGAGTGGTCAAAAGTCATGCACTGACTTATATTTACAGCAGCAGTCAAGGACAAGGCACATGTCTGAGAGAGTTGGGCACAAATTCATGGGAAGAGGAAGCACTGTTCTCCATATGCATAGCTGGCAAGCCCCATTGCATTTAGATCTGGAAAAAATTTGCCAACATGTTTTCGTCAAAATGGAGGAAATACACAGAACAGCAGCAGGAATCACTGTCAACTGCAAGTAGATGATCATTTTCCAGTCTGGTTTTACAAAGAAATATATGATGCATGACTTTGTTAAATGATGACTAGCGATACCTGCAAGTGGTAAATAGTAAATAAGCACAGACTGCTGTGAGGAACAGCAGAATGAAATGAAGAAATGAAAAACTGAAGCTGACTATAAACTGAAAACTTCTCCGTATTATTTCATAGTTTGACTCATCTCAGTCTGTTGGGCAAAACAGAAGATCTACTGATCAGACAGTGTTAAACAGAGAATAAAGCAGCACTGTAACAAAATCAATTCAACAATACAAAATGATTTTAGCTCTCTTGGTGCAGTGCTCTAGTGAGATCTTCTTCCTTTGTAGAGTTATGTTTGTTGGATGCTCACAAGTTGAACAGAGCTTTGAAGAACCAAAATCCACCATAAGGTATAACAAAAAGACATGCATCATGAAGACTGGGGCTGTCAAAGCACAATATGCTAAAGAGTTAATTTTGTCCTTTAGAAACCAGGTTTCTTCTTCCTAGACATTAAAACATATTATTAAAAAAAACCCCAACAAAACAACAAAACAACTCCAAAAAAACTTCAATAGTAATTTGCAATAACTGATTTTATGGGTAATGTACTCCTCGTGGGAGTTCAGAGCGACTTAGAAGATTTGTGGACAAGATTTTTATGCCCTGTTTACATTTTCTGGGAGCTTAAGAGAAAATAGTCTGAAATAAGCTGCAGCCAACATGCTACAGGAAATGAAGGAAGAGAACCAGACTTCTCAAGAAAGATTTACATTTATAGAATGGTGATAGCTATATTTTGGCTTAGAAAAAGGAATGCAATTGTTCTAAAATACACAGAAAAGCTGTTGACTAGTGTTTCTCGTTACTTAGTGGGCCATGAACCACTCCGACACTGTACAGTGCAACAAAATGCTTTTTAAGAGAGCTCTTTCACCATTACATGATACTTTGTTTACAGACCAAAACATCTTGCATCAGCAATTCCTCTCTATATGGCAACCAAAGAGACACTAAGCCAGCACAACCCTCACCTATGCCAAATGTGTTGGTGTGAAACCCACCAGGACATTTTCCATGGCTTCTACAGAGAAAGCATTCAGTCTGTTGGTAAGCAGCAATATATTCTTGGAAGTATAACATCATCTTTTATGAAAGATGTCCACAGCATATTGATAGAGGAACCTTCAATCAGGTAAAATTTCCATTTGTGGGAATCAGGTGCCTTTGAAATTAAAGTTTAGAAGTTGAAATTAATTAAAGGGGAATGTGCTTATTACATCTTAAGAACATTATAGCATGTGAGCACTTCTGTAGAGAATTAATTTATTTGGCAGATTATCTGAACAGTGCCAGAAATAATACTTTTTCTCTACACTAAACTATGCCTATATTTGGCTTGATCACAAGCTCTTTTATTAAAAAAAAAACCAAAAAACAAGCAAAACCCCTTGCTACCAAAAATCAGCTTTGCACATGTTCAGTATGACATCACCATTTCAGCCAGATTTTTTCCGCTGGGTCAGAAGTCCATGAATCATTCATGCAGAGTGGCCTATGTGAGATCTCTGGACTGTTACTGGCTTAGCAGGATGTTTCTAGAAATCTTGTTCTGACTCACAGATAAAAGGCTTTCAGAACCAAAAGCAAGGAGTTTATCTTGCCTTCATTCCCAATGCTTGCTCAACACGACAACAGGGCAACTTGCTAAGATACTGTATGGTGAGAGAACAGAGATTAAAGGAAATCAAAGGAGACTATAAAAGTAACTTCATGTACCTGACTTTATAAACTCACTTTCATGTAATTTTTTGAGATATGTTGGGGTAGAAATGGATGAACAAACGTGTCCAAATTAGTTTTAACTTTGGTTTTCACCCAGTCTTACATGTTCAACTTCCACAGAAGTCCTTTGAAAGAGTTTGCACCACACATCTCTTTCTGAGCTTCTTACTAGTATATTTGGGAAGCAACAAGTTTTGCATACATCAGCTATTCAGCTGAGATGAAAATAAACTGCAAAAGGATATAGTATCATAAAACTTCATTTCAAGAAAGTACTGTAAGAAAAATGTGTTTATATTGAAGTAAACCTGAATAGTAAAATGTTACGTTTCATTCAACCAAGATTATTGGAACAAGTTTTGCAAAATCTGTGAAGTTTGACATAAGTCTTCAGGTTTTTGATGCCTCTCTAAGATGGATATGACTTCTTAATCTAAATTACTTCACATTAATCGCTTCATTTTTGCTATCTAATTTTCAGTGGATGCTGGGCATTTTTTCCCATTTCTTCTTTTACCATGACCAGAAATGGTAAAAAGATTGTGCCATTTAAAGAAGATTTCTGCTGTTTCATCTTGAATTTCAATTAAAACTTGACCCCTGTCCCTATGCAATTCTATTAAAAAAAAGTGGTTTTCACTTTAAACTCAAATAAAACATGCAAGAAAATGTCCACACTTCTGTTGTAGGAGAGAAATATTAATCTGCAGATATCCAGAAGATTCTGCAGTATTCTACATATATTTCTTCTCTAAAAGAGTATTTTTTATTGTTAAAATGAAAAATAAATAAAGAAAAAACTGGAAGTACCTTTAAAACAAGGCTGAACAGGTATCATGGGGTATCCTGTGGTAAAATATTCTGAAAAGTCAATGAAGAAGTAGATATATAGAGTTTCTTAAAAACACTGAAATTCTATTTATCTGTATAGGTTTTCATCAGGTACAACAACTTTGCAAGTATGCGGTTTCCATGGCTTAAAAAGACCATGCTCTGTAAAAAAAAGAAAAATCACAATTTTGGTGGTTTGTTGGGTTTTTGTCTTATATAAGTTGATATGAATGACATTTTGCTTTCACATGGTTTTATTAGTTTTTAAGATCCTACTTGAACTTTTAACTAGGCTTTAAAATTATAGCAGACTAATAAGGGGAATGGAGTAGACAGCATCTGTTAACTGATGACACATAGACGCTAAGGTGCTTTGATATTTTCCTTTTTACAGTTTTAGGCCATGAGAGAGACCTCTCTTTGCCAAAGCTAAACAACACACAACAGCTGTACTTCAGAACATGACAAAGACTGTGATGTGAGCTTTGGCTGAGAAGTACTTCATGGTCAGGGATGCTGTATCTCAACTACAACTTGTAAAGGTCAAAGTTCCTTTGAGAAGATGTACTCAAAAGGAGTACTGCAGGCTAGAGCCTGGAGATGTCAAACGTTTCATGAACTTCTACAAGTACCCACTGCGAGGGCAAGTGCAACTGCAGCAGTCATTCTTAGGCAGCAAATTCAATTCATGGTATCACAGCTATGCTGGTGAATAATTATGTACATATTCACATTCTACTGATATCAATAGGTACAAACAACAAAAGAAACTATGTTTACACAACTCCAGAAACAGAAATCACACCAAAATGAGTCTTGTCTTTTCAATGACTAAAGGAGCAAAGCTGAGCACGGACATCTGAACTTTTTGCTGCACACAAACTCCCCTTATAGCTGGCAGGCCTTTCCACTGGCACACGAGAAAGTCAGCGTCTCACTAGTATCCTAAATTACTTGCTCTTCCTTGAACCTTCTGTCTTGTGTTTTAAGGATCTTTTGTCCCCCTCAGCTCCCCTTAAAGAGCTGCAATTCTGTTTTTGGATTTTGGATACAGTGAGCCAGGTAACCACACTAGCTCACTCTTCAAAACCATGCCTGTCTGACAGATTTAATTGCATCACTATTTCCTGGCTTGTTCTTCTAAGAAATACTGTATAGCTTCCTTTACTCAAGTACACATTCCAGAGAACACACAGTGAAGTGAGGAAACAGTCCGACATGCATGTAAAAGGCAATACAGTATTTTAATTTATTTTTTCGTTTACCAATAAGCTGTGAGAAAAAACATGTCCTGAATAATACTGCCAGCAGAATGGTATTACCAATAGTATGGTTTGATACATGATATGGGATGTGATTCTCAAAAAAATTAAATAAGTGTGATAAGTCTAATTGCTAAATATACTTTCTTATCATACTTTAATCCGATATTGTTGGACAGCATCCCATACATTCTGCAATAAAACAACATGTAAGTAAAGCCTGGGTTTTTGAAACAAGGAGCTGCAATTCTGGTCACTGGTCTGGGAAACTAAAAGCCAGCAAAACCCAATAGCCACTAAATAAAAGATGAATCATTCCAGAGAATGGTAAAAGGAAAAAAAAAAACCAAACCAACAAACCCAAACAGAAGGGAAAAAAACCCAACCCACACTTCAGTAAAGCTTATAGGAATCAAGTGGCTTCAGACCAAAAAATGCTATTTGAACATAGATTACCTAAGAAGGGAAATAAGTTTCCAAGAGCCATGGAAGTTGTTTAAGACAAATACTCATTGTACAGGGAAAAAAAAAGCAATTCCACTGGACCATTTTCCAAATGCCTGATCTTGCAGTTGTTGCATACCCTTAATTCCCTTTAAAGTTACGAGTTTAGGCATTATGTTGGAATTATATAACTGTCTTAAAAGACCAATGTAGCACAAAGCAAAATTATACACAAACCCAGGATTAGGGAAAAAACCCCATAGCTAGACAAAAAACCCCTAGAATTTGGGAAAGAAAACTATGATGAAAATAGCTAAAGGTGAGGTATATTTCTAATCCCTTCCCCTAGAACTGTAAAATATTGAGGAGGAGGAAATTCAGAGTAAAGGGGGTGAAACTGTGGAAGTTAAACAGTCTTGTCAAAAAGAGGAATATTTGAGTAACATTTCCTAAACTACTTTAAAAGGGAGTAAACTAACCAAATGCCATCTGAAATTGGCTGTATGCCCACCACTTCGGTTGACTTTAGGGTCAGTAAGGCAGAGGACAGATATAAGGTAGCACAGCTAAAAAAATCAACACAAATATAGCTAAAACACAGATGAAATTTATTACAGAACAACTGGAAATGCAAAGAAAGAATGCTATGGATCTATACTGATGGTGCAACTTTGAAAAATATTCTCCAAGTATCAAAGTGCTTTACAAAACAAACAACTTTAAGAAGTAGTGTTAGACATAGTCATACTACAGAAAACAGACTGTTCTACTCTGAATGTCTGGCATATTTCTGATCAGTTTAATAACATTACCTTTCAAATCAGTCCAAGCAGACTTGCTAATGAAGATCAATAAATCCTTCACATGATAATATAACATGTGTATGACAAAATCCATTAACTGGAAAGAAAACAACTGCACAAAATAAAATAGGAATTTCTAAGTGGTTTCTTTCCCCCTTGACTTTCTTCTAATAGATATTCTGGTTAAATTTTCAGGTATTTAGCAGTTTTAAAGAATTCCTGGAAACCTTTCAAGACATTCATCCATGTCAAGATTTTTATTCTGCAGGGAGTCATGTCAGAATCAACACAATAAATGTTGCCACAAAATATTGCTAGTGAGTCATTGTTCAAGAAAGTTTTCTAGTGTACCACTGCACAGGACAGTCAGTCATATCTTGTAAGTTTTATATTTCAACAACCCCTGTTCTAAAATACTCTGTACCAAGAGTGACATTTAAAAGATTTTTTTTAAGGATGTACTGAAGCCACCTTCCACACCACAGAAAGATGCAGTTTCACTGTTATTTTGGGCCAACACTAAAAATGTAGTGATCTGGCCAAAAAACTAACCTTTTTTTTGGCTTACTTTTCAACTATATTAGCTACTTAATTGATCTAGTCATGTGGCTGCATGATTGCTCGTGTTTTTGCAGGGGGAGAAGGTGTAAGGTGGGGGTTGAGGAATACAGGTTTGTCGTTTTTTGGTGGCTAAGTATGGCCCTTGGTGCAGCATAAGCCAGACAGAAAACTACCCACTGAAAACAACATGAAGACACTAAATTCTGACATGTATCTCCTTAAGGCATATGTGGCATCTGAGACTGCAGATGAAGAGAATAAAAAACTGTAAACCTTCTCACTTAGAGACTGGACAAACAATGCATAAAGAATATATAAAATACTTCTCAGAGAAAACGATGAAACTCAAAGGATAGCAATTTGACTGAGAAATAGGTTACAGGTATTTCATGGAGAGGAACTCCACCTACTTAAGAATGCCAGGTCATCTCTGAAACAGAGTATGCTTTTATTACCCTTTTTTTGTCTCTGTATTGAGACAAATTCCTTCTGATCCTACTTAGCAAAGTTTAAAAAAGCCCATCTGACAGCAATGGCACACATTAGATCTTGCAGTCCCACCCGATACAGTGTAGAATGGTTTACTAAACAAACATTAGAGGTTACTAAACATAACTCAGATCAAAACTGGACAGGTAGATAATCTTTTTTGGATGCTTACATGAATGTTGATGTTGGTGAGAATTCAGAAGAACTTGTGCAAACAACAGAGCACATCAAGATTACAACAGCACACATATAACACTTGGGAGACAAATATGAACAGTATTTGAACACAGACATGAATTTAAGCAATACTGTTTTTTCTATTAACTGCTTCTCAAATGAATTAATATGGGTGACTGTCATTCTTTAACAACAGTAAGCACTACATTTCAAATTCTTCTTTTTATGGATAAAAAAAAGCACCATGATATTAACAAATATTACTTCTCTGTTGTTGTTTCTCCAAGACATCTCTGGCATATTGGAGATGTGGGCAGCACAAAAGCCTCATTCCCTCTTTAATCCTGCAACTAGCAGTTCAAGGAGCAGAAGTAGATTCCTGCTTGGCAAAACAGCTTGGTTTCTGCATTTCTGTTGCTGGAGGGAGAGGTAATTTACTCTACCCTACCTACTCGAGCAAACTTTCCTCACTGACAATGAGATTCACCTTGGGAACGCACTGCTAACTATACTGGCAGAGAGAAACCCGCCAAGGTACATGCTTGCCATTCCATCCACCAGTATCACCAGCTGTGTCCCTCTGCAGTCCCATTTAAAGGTCTGGCAATGTCAGCTGCATAAGGAAACCACAGGTTCCATCTACAAAGAATCACTTTGTATTGAGTGTCTGGTGTCTATAATTCATCCTTATGGGATACAGTAATGAATGAAAACATACAATTGTGTCTGAAAGTGTTCACCTCAACTCAAAAAACTATTACTCAGTCATGTAACTAAATATACTTGTGTGCAGTGGCCTTAAATCTAAACCACAGTTACTTCAGCTTCAAGTCACTGGACCAAGAGATCTGTAGGGCAGTCTGTCTGGCTAAATTTCCATGAGACAGGTTATGTCTCACTGCAAGGCAAGGGGGGAAGGGAAGCTGTCTTGAAAGGATTTCAAGAACTTCTCTAAGCCTTTCCAACCACTTGGCAACTAACCCTTCAGGATATACTAAGACTAAACTGTGATACTGGGCCAATTCGTGAGGATAATTCTGACCACAAATACATTTCAGGAATATTGCTTCATACTTGGTCCAGAACATAGACGGATGTGATGTTGGTCTTGATATTCTGCAGGACACTGTCAGACAGTTGTCTTGTTTAGATCCTTCCTTTGGGAGGTTCAGGTATTGACTTTGATTTGTCTGTCTGATGAAAGATAAAGCTCTCCTCCCACCTCGTGGTTGAGGTACATAATTCCAAAATGTTTGTCGGTTTTGGGGTTTTTTTTTTTAAATGAAAAAGAACTGAAGGAGATTTAGTAATTATTATATATGGCTGAAAATGGGCCTGGATTAATAATTTTCATTCTGAACCGTTACTTGGTCCCTAGGATAGAGAAACAAGTTTGGGTAAAAAGTGAAAGGGAAGTACATGAAAATAAATCCAGTGTTACACAGGTTACGTTAGTGAGACTGCTGTGGCCCAGAAAATGAACAGCCAAAGCACAGAGCAGAAAATACTCATGACATGTTGTGGTTACAACTGCCATTTGTAATAAAAAACCACAATGTCTGTGTAAAGTGTTAAAAAATCATAATGTGGAGGTCATTAAAAATTGTGCTCCCTACTTACCAAATTCCACCAATCAGTATTTTGGCATTGTTCCTTATTAAAAACTTCTACCAGCTTTTATAATCTACTAGATAGTGGGTAAAAGTGAATGACTATGATTCTATTACTGCTTTTACTGAAAAGATATTGGTCAAGTTCTCCCCAAGATTTTCAAACTCCTGCCAATATATTTTGACAGCCATAGAAAGCAAACAGCCTTGCTTTAAATCTTTATGA
Organism: Falcunculus frontatus; assembly: GCA_013398115.1. NCBI lineage: Eukaryota > Metazoa > Chordata > Aves > Passeriformes > Falcunculus > Falcunculus frontatus. The sequence goes on from VZRV01001949.1 coordinate 432,258, forward strand.
ACGAAGATATAAGGAGACATCCACAATTAACCAAGATATGCACCGGCTTCCCTTTGAATGTATAAGTCAGATTAAATAGAAAGTAAAAATAGATAAGCAAAACCAGTGGAACTGTCATTCTAGGTGCCTAATACATTTTTCATATAATAGAAAGAGAGCTTTAAGTGAAGAGGGGATATTTCTAAATCCTCAGTTTACTCTTGAAAGAGCATACAGTATGAAATTTTCCTCACTATGGAAAATGTGGTAACATATTCATTATTTTCAGCAATATTTTTGGCTTTTGACATGAAGGAGATGTATAAATTATGGTAAAGTTGTTTGTATTGGTATTTTGGTTTTCAGTTCAGAATTCTAGTAGTGGGAGCTATAAGCAACCTAGCCTAGAAATTAGCAAATGACCAATAGCATTGATTTGCAAGGACATAAAAAGTAGAAGAAAACCAAGAAAATCAGTCCTCTTAGATGGTAAAATAAAATTTGAGAAGATCAAATGGAGCACCCTGAGTCTTTCCACAAGATAAAATCATAACATGGATTGATGGGGCACCTGGACATTGAAGTACTCATGGGCTCTGCAGACGAATAATCAAAACAAGCACTGTAAGAGCTTGCCTCCTTACAAACATCATCAATGATGTGTGGCAGGCTCCTAATATAGCTTTCTTTGTGTGCACTGAGCAGTGTGAACAACCCATAGGCCTTTGCAAGCAACCTCTTATACAGTGACTGGTAAGCATTTGCTTTATGTCAAACGCTGGAACAGTTTTTCCTGTCACAAGGGAAGAGAATTCCAGCAGTTTGTCAGTAGCTGTAATCGCTCTGTGTGCTTGCTAGATAGACCCATACTGTGTGAAGTACCATGGTTAATATCAGACCTAACCTGATTTTGAGGCCATAAGGTCATCATTTTAACAAACCAGTAAGTTCTTTCATGAGAAGTTAGCTATTAAAATATTAAATGTAGTAAGTGAGTCATTATTTTAAGAACTTTTAATTCTGGAAGCATTTGAATTTGTTGTTAAAGTCATAGCAATCAGATTAAGTCTGAAGTGCTTAATGTGTGGTCATGAGTGAAAATAAAGAAGTGAAATAGCCTGACAGTCAAGAAACTACAAGCAAGTAAGGGCTTCCTGAAATACCTCCCTTAGGGAGGCTTGGACTAGGAAACGGAGTTACAGTACGCTTCACTGTTAAACTGGAGCTTGGAATTATCTAAAGCAAAGACGAACTAACAACTCACACTGTGTGAAAATCAGTGGGAAGAAACGCCTTTACAGCCTCTTTCTAATTTACAGTAAGTGGCTACAATCTTCCCTAGGATGCTTTTTTTCCCTAATACAATAAAAAAAAGTTCCATTCAGATTCTTCTCTAAAAGGCAATGCATGAGTGTTTCTCATTCTGTTTCCAAGCAGACTGATAAATATATGCAAACAAATAATGCCCACAGGGAGAAGAGTCTGGTTCAGCACGTTAGTGTAATTCATTCTGAAATGCTCAATTGTTCTGTCTGGAGCACCCAGTGTTTTTAATCTGCCCAGGAAAATCCTTTTTTTACATTGCCACTTCAGCAAAAGAAAGTCATTGTAGAAGCATATTTAGAGTTATACTTTCTTTGCTTTGTGTAAACAGTTTTGGAGTCAAATCTTTAAAATGAGAAAAACCAGCTGCAGTATACAGTTCGTATCAATGCACATGGGTCCATGCTGCAGCCACCCACAAATACCCAAACACAGATACCCTACAACCATTTTTGTGGATATTTAGACTAAGTGCTACTATAAACACTACATGCAATTGTACATTTAAATTTTTTTTAAGTTGTTGCCTTTTTTTTTCCAAAAGCAGAGCTATGAACAGAAAAACACAGATACAGACCCATTTTCAACACTGGCCTCAAAAGCTCAAAATATTGCATACTGGTGTCTGGCATTAAAAGCAAAAAATCCTTTGGCCATGGAATTTTGACAGCTAACAAAAAAAAAAGGTTCCGACCATTTTTGCACATGAACCAGGCTTTAGATAAGAAGCAGGCGTGACTGTGTCCTAATTTATCTGATCTAGTTTACTCTTCTCTAATTCTGAGAGAAACACTCAACTGCAAATATCAGTTCTGGAAAAAGAACTGTAGCCATAAAACACAAATTATCTACTTGTTTGGAAATAAAATTTGCCATATTTTCTGACTACTTTAACTATTTTACCTCAGTTTTTACTGTTTGGTGCAGTTTTTGCTTTATAGTCTGATGCCTTACATAATTCTGCAAAGTGTCTCTATGGCTCTAAAATCATCATAATTCTATATGAAGAATATAGAATACATCTTCTTCTTCATAGAAGATAAATGTTTTCATTACATTGTAAAAAGGTTTCAGTGTCTCAGACATACACAGTTGGTCTTGGCACAATCTGATGGAGACCAACACGTAGCTGGGGACAAAGAATGGAAATGTTAAGTGGAACAGAAACATTTTCCATCAGTAATTTTAGGAATTTGAGATTTCCCCTCTTATTCAGTCACTTCATCATTCCTCTAGGCACCATTGCTACAGTTTCCCACCTCTCTGCTAATACAATTGCTTGTGCAATTGGACTGTCATGTAACATAAATGACATTTCTAATAAATGATTATGATTTATTTCTGTCACCTCAGAGACACACAATTAATTATTCTTCTCTCTCAAATCAATTACTAGTTGACCTATGAAGCAAAATTCACAGTTGCATTGCATACATTTGGAAAAAAATAACTGTTACTGAAAATTCAAGATGCAAGATTCCCGGTAGCACTATCACAGTTCAACAGAAGGAAAGATAAGCTTACCCTGAAGAGGACCTGCATTTGGTAATTTCAATAGTTAGGGTGCTTGTCTGGCTTTGAGTAAACAGTGGAAAAACAGAAGGAATTTGGGGAGAGGCTACTATGTTTGAAGAGACAAGAATTGAGGGGTGGGAGACAGGACAGGGAGTGGGCAGGAAAAGGAAAAAGGACAATAAAATAGGTGGAAAGGAACAGTGCTTTACACTGTTCTGTCCCTATGGAAGTCTCCACAACTCTCCAAATAAGCAAGCATTCCCTCATACTTTTTTGAAGCGTAGGGTCAAACTCACTAACAGAGTATAAATCAGTTGCAGGTGGTTTTTTTGAGTCTGATTTTCTAGGATACTTCTTCCTGCAGCTTTATCTTTTCGTGTACCAAACCTCAAGGGACTGTAAATCCTCAATGAGAAACAAAAACCCAGCAACATAAGGAGCAGATGAACTCATGGATAAAAATCCTGGGCCAGAAATCCTTGTTGTTACATTAAAAAACATTTATACTGCACTGTCATGCAGCAAAAAAATTAAAAACAACAAAACAGAAGAACCCAAGAGCAACAATAACGTTTCTTCCAGTAGAATTACTGAGCAGGAGAGCATCATTACTGGAATGGCAGGAGTTCTGAAGTCACAGCTTCACACTGAGATGTTTAAAGGTGTCACTGTCATTCAGAACCCACTGCCCACTACTCCCACCCTAGTGCCAGTACAAGCATTTTTGTAGGCATCTGCTGCATTTACTGCTTTTCTCCTGGCATGGCATTCTGGGCTATTCTTTGTGTGATCCAAGCAAAGAAGATCCATGGATTTTCTTTCCCTCCTGGCAGAGGGAAAGACAGAACAGCGTGACAGCAGCTTTGACTCATGCTTGTTGAAAGTGCACACATGAGACTATAGCCCAAACTAATCCTCTCATATCTTTCTGTACTGGCATGCTGAAAGTAGGCCAAAGCAGAAGAGGCCTCCTGGAATGTGTATCACTAATACTATCTATTACTGAGAATCCATAAAAACCAGCTATGATAGAAAAAGCAATATAAGGTACAGAAGACTGGAAATATTTCAGACTCCCATCCATCTAAGAAAACTGTGTTTGCTACAGCAGGTTTAAAACACCTTCACTTGCTATGACTATGACTTGCTCTGAAATGATTCTCAGCATTAAAAGTTCTATGAAAGATCAAAGCAGTACAGTGCACAGTAAAAACATCCTTCAAACAGAATATTCTTCTAAGGTTTCCATGGAGTATTTGTGGGTCATTTGGTTATCATAACCACCCACTAAAAACAGTAACCTGAAGTGTGTAATGAATTGGTCTAGGAACAACTGCTGTCTTTCGTTCTTCCAGAGCATGTTAGCAGTGATTTGGAGTTACCTGCCTTGTTTTGGCAGGCTGTCTCTGACTGAGCTGAACAAACCAGTTCTAAAGAGTCAGCTTTACTCTGAAACATCTTCAGGCATTTTGGTAAAACAGGAGCATATGAAATGTAGTTTGCATTAAGAGCTACAGATTTTTGGTTTCATTTAAGAATAGTTACATATAAAAATGACCTTGCAACTATGTACTGCCAAGAAACTCAACACGTGATGGTAGGTTCACTGCAGAAATTGTAAAGGCACTATCGCAGTTTTACATTTTCTGTGCTCCTTTAGCAGCCTTATTTTGTCATAAATAATGCTTATCTACATATATAAGTTGACTTATATATATGAAGTTGACTCCAGCTCCAGCAAGCTTATATTAGATACCTAAAACCTGACTTGTAACAGATTGTGTGATCTCTGTCAGTGGGAAGACTGATCTCTAAAAGAGCATGTGAAATGAGCCTCACTAGTGAGACTCATACTCAAGACATACTGAAGATAAACAAATGACAATGCTTAATTGACCAAGTAAACTGTGAAAATCTCATGCAAAATGTCAAAAAAAGAGTCAGGCTTCTGAGTGATGCTCAAGTTTCCTCCTGTATACAGGATGAAACTAACCCATGCAGTTAATCTAGCAACAGATTGTTTCTCTATCTGGAACCACTGTTTTCCTGTACTGGAGCAAAGGAGGAAAAATATAGCCATTTTTGAAAGTTTAATGGAACAAGGCTGGCTGGGCCTTAGCTTAGTAGGTCTCCTGATCTATCAGCTATATAGCCCAATTGGCACCGTGTTTACCCCACTGGAGAGACAGTGGGTTCTTCAGATTTGCTCCTGAAAGACAATGATGTAGAGAAGGTAGTTGTAGACACAGTTCTCGGCCATCAAAGACAAGAGAGAAAGGTCCAGTCTTAGTAAGTTAGAATCTGTGAAGGATCAGAAGCACACAACATCCTAATACTCTTGGAGTAGCAATATACTATATCTATTCCATCAATAAACATGGAACTAGCTTGAGGGATGCATATTCAGCACAACTGTCAAATAAGGAAAAAACAAGAACAACAGCCAAAAAACCCTTAACAAACCAAAATGACTGCAAAAGTCAAATTTTCCAGGTAAACACCATAAAATCAAAAGTGAACTCACATTTAGCACACCTCATGGCTAGTGCAATGACTATCATACACAGTTTCTAAATTGGTGAGATGGAGGTTTCCTCTGGAGTACTGGAAAATATTTTTAAGTAAAGGAATATTTAAAATGGATTATCATAGAAATCCATCCACACACACACACGTACACTACTGCCCAAGCTCAGAAACACAGACCAAATCAAATTACCTTTTAGATAATTTTTGTTCATAGAAGGAAGGATCTGATAACCCTATTATTTCCACATTCTACAAGATGTGTGTAACATCATTGCTCTGAGGACTGGTAAGGAGTATAGCTGGATTCTACTCCAAGCAGCACAAGACTGAAGCATCTTTCGGGAACTTAGAACTTACAAAAGCTTACAACAGTTTGCAAACATTCAGAAGAGATGAAACTATTAGTATCTGAAAAACCCATTCTCCTTACTTTCATTTTAATATACATAGCTCATTTCAAAGGGTTTTGTAGAAGTCTATAACTTTCAAAAAAAAAAAAAAANTTACTGGTATCAAACAAGAACACAAGCCATCTGAATTTTTGGCTAAAATAAGCTACAATATTACTGTATTTTTAAATCTGTTTCCAAGAATCTCCATACACATAGAGTATTGAGTAGATACTCCAGTAAAGCCAAAGAAAATCAGAGTCAAGTCATTGCAAATTAAAATGAGGGTCTGAAAGTTTATGAGCTTGATAGTTGTAAAGTTTGACATTGATTATTAAAACAGAATTTACAAAAATACCTTTATCTTCTCAAAATTGTTTTGGCATTTATATGTTTTATGTTTATAATACTTCTTTCTCATTTTAGAGAGAATATTGCTCTCTCATTCACTTTTTCTGAAGTTTAAGTGAATAACCTTCCTTCTAACCACAAATTAAAGCTGTAAAATACTTGGGCTGAAAAACAACCGCTTTCTGATAGCTTATGAAAAATCTTCTGACCACATCTAGAAATAGGTTCTAATTTACGGAGCATACTAGGTGGTATAAAGCAATAACTATAACTGGTAACAGTGTTTAAAAGTACCTAGATTCCCACACAAATAAGAGCAAATGGGCACAAAGAACTCACAGCATTTGTGCTTATTTTCAACAAGGTCAACAACCAATGGCCAACATCCAAAGCTGATAGAGTTACCGTCTGAAATCTGGACTCCTAAAAATGTTATTCTGTCCTTGAATAACACTGTACTGCATTTTCCATTGGCAAAAAGTTGATATAGTTTCCCAATGTTTCTGCTGAAACATTCCTTGTGTGAGTAAATATGAAATATACAAGTGGTATGCAACAAATTGAGTATAAATAGCTATTTCCTATCATTAATATTTCCTTTAATAAGTTACATTTTAGTTGTCCAAATCTCCAGTCACTGATTTCACAATATTTTCACTAAAATCATACTTGTAGTTATCTGTTATTACATACCAACCTCTGTCTGAAAGCTTTACAGAATATCATTATCCACAGCACTGTTTTGAGATGTTTCAGTCCAAATATTGCCTGATCAGGCTTGGCAATCCAGTGCTTGCTCTTTCACTGTTTGAGTATAAAATGGGATTTAGATGTGGCTTCAGCAGGGGTTCTTACCATGTGCATGCCTTTTTAGAAGAATTAGATTTAATCTTTCAAAGCTGTTCTTTTTGTCTTGATTTTTGTTTGTCATAAAAGACAAACAATAACAAGATTTATTATAGAGAGGTAAGTATTTTCTATGTTTTTACTTTTATGCCATTACTGATACCAGTATTAATTTTATGGTTGTAGTAAAAGAATATAAAGAAACACATTTACATACCTCACATTTTACCAGAAAATCTGATTTTTCTTCAGCTATAAAATCTTATGAATTGCTGAATGATTATTTTCAATATTTTTTCTGAAAAACTAAAGAATGTTTTGTGAAATTACCGTTTTTTCTAACAACTTGAAAGTTTGCTATTTATTCTGAATTGTCCTTATCTCATTTTGAAAACAATGCCATCATTTATTTAATGGCTTAAATCGATGTCTATTGTTAGATGCACCATTTCAGTGAGCTACAATCTCTTTCTTTCTCTCAACTTACGTAACATTATAGTTTCCTTAAACAAGGGTTAACCTTGCCTTGCTTTAGTAAGGCTGGTTCTCTGGAAGAAATCAGAGAGGCTTGTTTAGAAAAGGATTTGACATGCATGCTCTGTCCTGGTCAGAACTGGCAGAACAAACCTCATACAAAAAGCCAGCTACATCAAAGCCTCGGAAGCTCATCTACTTGTATATTTAGCTTACTTTAAAAACAAAACCAAACCAAATCCCTTTTCTTTGTCCTTTGGCTACTTTTGATAAACTATACTTTATGTCCCATAGCACTTCTTGCAGATTGCTCAGTTAGTTACCAAGCAAAACTGTGTGTCTGTATTCTCTCTAAGCTCCTATGCTCATATTCAAAAGCTTAAATCCAAAGTTTCAAACATTCTGAGTTTCAGTTTGACAAATTTATGGAAAGCAGCTAGATACCCTAAACAAAGATGACTGAATTCTGTCTTTCACAATTTTGCGTCAGTAACTTTCTAGTAATAACTCACTTCTCATTCTGGCACTAGAACAACACACAGCAAGGCTATTTAGAGACGCCTTCAATGTCTTCTTTTTAATACTTACCGAGAATTGGGAGGTACATTTAAAATATCTCTTTACCAATCAGCACAGATGATTACCCTGTTTTGGGTAACTTCTATCCCTGACTCAGGTTAAACTGAAATGCTTTCCTGAAATTCACATATGATTTTTTTTTCTCATGAGATCATCCTGTCATTTGTATGCTGATAACTTGTTAGAAATTCATGTGTATCAAGGATAAAACAATTGTCCTATAACGGTCCTACATTTCTTCACAACAGTCTTCTCCCCACAGAGAGAAGCAGAGAGTCTTAAATGAGGTGTTATTAGCCCCACTATAGGAGGATTCTGATAAAAAATGGAATCCACTGACAGACACTGCCTACAACAATGTGACAATAAGCACGGAAATTTGAACAAAAAATTGCTTGTTGATAAATGCCATGGGAGATGGACATGCAATGTTCTGAGTGAAAGTAAAATCTGGACTATTCATGGTTTTATATTTTTTTTCCTTACTGAAACACAAAATCATTAGAATTGAAATAATCACCTTAGCCTTGAGAATACTGTGGAATGACTTAAGTAAGTAATGATAATTCAGCAGCACCTCTAATAACCTGTTTTATCTGTTTCAACACTTACCAAGAAGAGAGGTTTTTTTTCTCTCCAATTTTCCTCATTCTCAGAATATTGTGAGAATAGTATTTAGCTCTTCATGGTGTAATAAAATTATAAAATATGTTTGGGGACCATAAAATTCAAAAAATGCATATCTGTAGCCTTCTGCAATAAAACACATTACTGCAACTACAGTCAGTTCTGAAGCCCTATGAGGTAGTGACAGAAAAAACTCGCTTCTCTTGTGCCTCTTGTCTTTCTACTGCAAGGGACAAGGATTCACATGGGAAAAATAAACTGGACAGAGCAAAAATACACCCATCAACGTCAGAACTGCAGAGTCCTGTCTCAGGGACCTTCACATTTGTACCATGCCGTCTTTAAATAAGTCAACAATTCTTTGTCTCTCATTTACACAAACACATAGAAGGAAATAAAAGAACATAATATTTACCTATACTACAGCAAATGGCAGGCTGGACATTTGTAATTCTGGACATTTGTAAAGCTTTTTTTTTGCCCCTACCCCCTGAATATTTTGTTTTGAGTCAGGTGTTCTGTATGCAGGACATACATTCCTCCGCTGTAGCATGTCATCAAATTCTTCTGTGACTTTAATAAAGCAAGGGGGAGGCTCACCACATAATCCCAATGGCTATGGATGCTGAAAGGATGCTTATGCACACTGAGTATTTTATGCACATTTCTAGGGTGTTTGCTGATAACCAGCACCATGTTATGTGTTTTAGTGGAAGCTGAAGGCACACAGCTCTGCCTTCAGGGGCTGACTTGGCAACTTTGCTCAGACAAGAATTTACTAGATAACAAAGTCTGGAAAGATCACTAAAGTCCATTTTAGACTGTGTTGAGAGTTAAGTAAACATCATTAGTAAGGGGACCAAAAAGGAGTGAATGTGAATTTCTGTTTCTGACAGAAAACACTGCTTATCTTATATTACTTTAGGGAGGAAGAGTTAATTCCCAGTGAGCATTATAAAAGTAAACAAAAGTTGAAGTGTATCCAAAACTCAAAATTCTAAGCAATTTCAGCAGCTGAATAACATCTAAGCCAATATGACAACTATTTCCCTAAGTATTTAAAATACTACAGATATTAATTTTTTTAAAAAAGACAAAATGAAGCACTTGAGAGGACTTCTCACTTCTGTATAATCTCCAATGACAATTTTATCCTGTAAGCAGTTATTAAAATGCATGAATTTTAAAGATGTAATTAATATGCATGCTGGAGCAATTAGTTGTCAGAAAATAAAATCAGGCTTTTACAGTAAGGTCTCTCATTTTATATATTTTGAATATTTAATTATAAAATAAAAAGCATTTTTCTCAAAAGTGCCACAACAGAAAATGTTACTAGTGAATTCTGAAAGCTGGAAAACAAAGATGACTCCATCCTTTAGGTAAAATCAGAAGCAAACTGCTGCAATAAAGCTGTTGTCACTTGTGACTGCTTGAGCTTTTTCTCTGTGAGTATTAACAGGTCATTTTCTCAAAGGAAGAGTGCTATCTAGCAGACATCAAACTTCCCCTAAACTACAACAGCAGCAATCCATTCCATCATGCTTTACCTTTTGGAATGTGCTGTTGATGCTTCAATTTATTCACCTACCAGGGAGAATACACTGCTACTGAACCACAAAATTGCATTCTTCGACCAGATCACCACTTGCATACCTATTGCTATTCTTGAAACCTGAAAAGATTCTGCAGAGATACAAGGTTTGCTTACACAATTCCTATTACAGAAGCTGAACTAGCGAGAGGTGGCATTCAAGTACTCTGAATGCAGGCTCTCATTAGGACTCTATAGGCTTTAAGCTTAGTTAAGCTTACTTCCCTCATTCTCTTCCAAACGAAAAAAATAATAACATTGCACTGTACTTGCCAGCGCAAATAAAAAACAAATAAATCCTTAGTTTAAGAAATCAGTTACAGGTGGCAATTGAAAAGGAAACAGGTACAGATAGGAAAGGTGAAAAAATGCCAAAGGACTTGTACAATGCATTTACTGGCAAGGTACTTCATGAAAGTCCAGGAGATAAACTTAGATAAACTGCCATAAGATCACTACCTGTTAATGTTTGGCACATATACTGCACACACACAACACTACAGAAGAGCATTTACTTCCAGGTTCTATGTCAGTCTCTAACACCAACAGAATAAGCAGAAAATTTTATAATGAGAAAGTATCCTGCTGCAATCAGTGAGAAATTTTAAATATTATCCCACATACCACTTGCAGGTTCAGATATGTTTCTAATATTTTTCTACTTTATTTAGATATAGTTAAAACTAAAACCAAGGTCTGGCATGTTAAACTCACATCTGCCACATTCACAAATTATCGTCAGCTTATAATTTGCATGGCAGGTCCTTGGGTAAGACAACTAGTTTTTCAATAAGAGAATATCTTGCCTAGCAATTGATGAAATAGGAACTGCAGATTTACTTTCGTGTGTGTACATTGAGATCATATCCATTTCTGCATGCACTGGAGAGGAAGTTCTGCTTTTACCAAAATCTTAATCACTATATGTCAGTTCCAAGAAGGCAGTAGAGTTTATAGGTGCTGTATGATGTTTTTTATATTAGGAAGCTGTAACAGATTATAAGTAATTACACAGCCACATGTACAGATTTTTTTTTAGATGGTCAACACATTAACTGTTTCACAGCCATATATTAAACATGTAATATTAAGACATAGAGAAATTATAAGCATTTGCACAAACTGAGAACATCAGAACAACAAATCAGACTCTGATTTGGAAGAACATCATAGGTGAGATTAATAGAGAAACATAATGGATTTTTCACTCACATAGGTAAGAAAATGACTTAATTATTCAAACTCTAAGCATACTGTTAACAGTCATTTCTAGAAAACTAAATACAGGGCCTTGTAACGTCAGTACTATTAAAGGAGACCAGTGAAAACATTTAATATCACAAAGAAGAACTTACCAGTTCTCTAGAATCATTTTCCATAGTGTCTTCAATGAAACTTCTTTAATCACAATTTTCACATTAAAAATTTAGGCTTCTACCCTGCCTCTCTTGCCCACTGAGAACTTAAGCAATTTCATCTGCAGTTCATACATCTGTCAGGACCATGCAAGTATTTACCTCCTCCAAGCAAGAAAATGAATGCAACAACTCAACAAAACTCACAGAAAAGGAACTTCTACAGTAACTCTGACATTATTGTATTTGAAATGAAAAATAAAAGTTTTTTCTCTGACTCTGCTAAGAACCCTCTGAGGCCTCATGAAGACATGATAGTGCAATAAATGCAAAATAGTCCTTATCCAGAATTGGTGAAGTTTATGCTAACAGTGGTTCATCTGTCTGAATTGCGAAGACTTTTAATTGTGAAGACTTTCCATCAGAATGAAAGAAGAGAGACGGAGAGAGAGAGAGAGGGGTAAGAGAGAGAATGCATGAGCAACAGCAAGTGAGGGAAAGGGAATGAAGGAAAAGCTACTTCAAGCTCTAGTTACTTTAGCCTCTTCTTTTTCTATTACAATTATTTTAACAAAAGCTTTTGGAAAAGAGAAACTTAGGAAAGTCTTTCCTTTAATTGCACTTTTCAAAACCAAGGAAGAGAAATGTTTCCTCTGAATTGTTATTACTATCTCCCATTTCCATTTTTCACTGCAGAAATACATCAACTGCAACAGGATTTGAGTAAACTAATACCACTTGTACTAAATTGACTTTAATGAAATGAATAACAGTGAGAAAATAGAAAATACCTGTAAATTTTCAGTACCATAACACTGAAGGTGGTAAGAAATTCAATCATTGTGAACACCATCAAACAATTTTAACTGAGTAAGCTTCTTCACTCAGTCTAAAATGCTTCTTTTTCTTCTAAATATAGTTCCTATCCTTCAATTATTTTATGGATTTGGAAAATTCTGTGATACAGGTGTAAGACAGATGTAACAGAAAATGTTAAATAGGTTTTAATGTCATTCTACCCATTTTCCTAAATAGATTTTTCACCACCATCATTCTCTAGATGTCAAATCAGCTTATCAGGGACTCATATTTATCAGCTCTATAAACCAGACAAAAATACAGACACCATCCCATAGAGAACTGGGGATTAAAAGTCAACAAATCAAAGGTTATTTTAATTGTACTTCCATTTCCAAACATGTTTTTCTCATCTGACTTATTTTATTTTCCTTATTGCTTTTAATTTTATTTCCTAGATTGTAAACTTATAGACAATCTTCAGATTTCTGAGGAATCCTGACAGTTAGTTAAAACCCCCAATAAATTTATTTAAAATTATTTTCTGACACACAGTTTCAGCTGCCAGCTGTTTTACAGAAAACTCACTTTGTGCAAAACTCAACATTTAATTAAATTCACCTATCACTTAGTTATCTAACTGCAATTAAAAAAAACCAAACAAAAAAGCTTAGGTATTATGAAATAATTGAACTGAACAATCCTGTGTCTATTACTTACAGGATTTACCACAGAGAGGTGAGAAGGTCATATGGGGGATGGCAAGAAAATCTTGATTGACAAACTCTTGCACTCAGTAAAGCATGAAAAAACACAGTCCATGTATGTTTCTTAAAAAGTTTACAGAAACAGAAAGAAGATACAAGTAGAAAAATTGCAGTGGTGAAAATTTTTAGGGGGAGGGAGAAGGAAAGGGAGAAGGAGGGAAAAAAGAAAACTGGTAACTGTGTCTTTCAAATACACATAGGAGGACATTAAAAAGGTTTTTAAGGCTAAGTCCTTAAAATACAGATGAATTCCAGAATCAGGATAATGGAGATAAGAGAAAAAAATTTCAAAGAGCATGCAAGAAACTAATACCTTGCCTGTGTAAAGTTATGTGTAGTGTGTCACATACTGGGTAATACAGATAAATACATAGAATTCCACTTGTACTGAGTTGATGCCTCACATTCTTGAAAACTAAAGATATTTTATACAGTGTGTATTACCAAACACCACAAAAATCTGCTTTAATAACTCTGTGATGAGCAATAACAATTAGTCAAAAGAAAGAAAAATGCAGTTCCTTTGAGAGGTTATAAGAGGGTGGCCAAGATCACATCCTGGAAGCAAAATTCTCAGTGTTTACTAGGTGTCCAATTCCATCAGCTTCATATATGCCAATTATTTTTCTTACTAAATACACTGCAGATTTTGGCAAGGATACCTAAAGGCCTGAAACAAGGTAACAGGCAGGAATTCTAGAACATTCCAAATATCAACCAAGTTAGATTTTCATATTTTTTTTTTCAGACAGACACTACATGTATAGAATATATTATCAAGTCTCCCAAAAGATAAGAGGGTGATTATATCTCTAGTAAACAACTGTTCTGCTTGATACTAAGGCCAACCCTTCACCATCCCCTGGAGACATTTTCTATATTAGTGCTGGAACTACTGTGTGTAAATACACCTATCCTGGCCTTTAGCTTTGGGGTCTTTTCTGCCTTCCCTACCACTAATTTCAAACCAAATACCAAACTTCTCCTCTGCAGCCAAATTCTAGACTTGTGCTTTCAATTTGGTATTCCTTCTAGGATATAAACAAGGCCTCTGAAAGTGTCCAGCCCCTGTCTCTTATATGGTTTTGTCAGTTTTCTAGAAAATATCAATTTGTTTCCTTGACAGACATCTACTCAAGGAACACAGCTCCCTCCACTGGATAAGCCTTTTCTGTTCTTACCTCCATAAAACCTCTGAGAGAGCAATAAGGCTCCTTAGGTCAAGGATAAGGCTGACAGAGCATGACCTGAAGCACTTGCTCAGTTCTTAGGTCTTCTCTGATATATTTAGTTACCTCTTTTGACCCTGTTCATGAAAAAATATAGCATATGGAAATTCTGTACCTAAGTTTCATAGCATGCACATTGAACCAGACAAAAGCAAATGCCACTGAGTTCCAACCTCTTGTTTTTGTCAACAGAAAACACTTCTTAACATGGGGCTGAAAATTTAAACACAGTTAATATAAGTAATTGCAACAGATAATGGCAGATACACCTGAGAACAAGGATGAAAACTTGAAATGACATACAAGAAAAACTAAGTAGTAGAATCACAATTGAAAGAAGCATGGAAACCATCAGACAATTGCATCGCTTTAATAAAAGAAAAATAATCTAGCACATGTCAGGAGGGAACAGAAGAATAATGAAGTCAAGTAGCTATAAAACTATGTGAGTTTATGATTAAACTTCATGAGCTAGCACCCAGGAAGTCTCCTTACTCAAGTATAAGTTCATATTCCTGCAGAGCATTTTTTAAAGCATGGGCATTGGCCAGCTGCAGGTAGATGGGTAGGACTAATTGCAGATGGTTTCTATGATAAAGTAAGTTCCAAGAACAAGTTTATTAAAGAGTAGGCACTGGGAGCTTGAAGGTAGCCAGGACCTGAACTTCTGTTTAACAAGTTTAGCTTGTGCTTAGATATTTTAGCTACTTTTTTGGCTATATATTAAAAAGCATGCAGTAAATTAGCTACTCAGAAGTTATCTTTGTTAAATACATCCTCAAATTATCTTCTCTTTTTTTATTTCTTGAAGGAAAGAATAATACAACAATTACCAATCAGTCCTCACATTGTTGCAGATTTCAAGCCAGTCATGTAGCTTTGAAATCCCATTCAAACACAGTAACTGCTTAACCCAACTACTATTCACATAATTATGCTTGTCTATCATAGAGAACTGTAGTGTCCATAATACTCTGGAGTTCATATTATCAAAAGAAACTTTATATTTATCTATTCAGACTCTACCAAACACATTTTCCAAAGAAAATGAGGATTGGCAGACAAGCTTTGGCCAGTACCTCTCTCTGTCTCATAAACTGATATTGGTTGATCTTTTATTTCAATTCGTTGACTAATTTTTTATTCAGCAAAGAACATGATAAAAAGTACTGTCAAAACCTGTACAAAAGGGACAAGCAGATTTTCTAAAATAAATACTGTATTTTTCAACATTAATATATTTCCATGCCATATCTCAGTTGAGTAAGGATTTCCAGTCTCTCATTTTGGATTAGAATAATAATTGCTGTCAGCAGAATTTTTTTCTTAATTTCTCAACAGACCTGGGTGCCAAAGAAAGTGACAGTGCAATCTTCTGTTGTATTATTTAAAAGCTCTTAGCCTGAATCAGATGGGACCTTTCTCTAGGAAGTCACTCAGAAGGCAAAAATGACAGATATACTATTATTGAGACTTCAAAATTTAGTTTTCCTCTTTCCTGCAAATCAAACACAAAATTATGAACACCATCTGTTTCAGTTTTTCAGCTTAATCTTCTACAGCTGAAGTGAGCAGTCCTGGCAAATGGATTTAGTTGTATCAAGACAGAGTAAACAAAGGTGGTTCAAAACAAAAACTATATCCCTTCTCACCTACCTTCCTCCTCACAACCAGCATAAGATGATATATTTACAGTGTCAAAATTACGTGTAGATTGGATATTTATGTGCCAGGGATGAAAGAATACCAAGGGAAATGTGGTTGCATGCCATATTCAAAGCCATGTAAATACGAAGTACATATGATGATTGAGCTGCAAGGATTAGCATGCAGGGAAACATTTAATCAGTTTGTTTGAGAACTCTATCCTGTGATACCAAGAGAATCCTTGAATATTTCTGCAGGAACTCCCTATCCAAAATCACACTGAGAACTTCTCAGAAAATGGTGCATTTTAGAAGAACTGACCATTTGGATCTCCTTTGCTTGATAATTTCCAAGTATTAAATCCACCCAGTTATTTAGGCAAGAAGGAAAGACACAAAAAAAACCCAAACCAGAAGTGTTTAAAAAAATAAAAATGTTTCATTTCAATGCTTTTAGTTCATGATTACCAGAAAACTATCCATAAGCTGTTTGCAGATGGATAGTACAACACTTCCTGCTATATTTTCTGGTTCAAAGGTGCATCATAAACCGTTGGCATAGTGTTCTACTCAACCTGGTTACAGAAGAAACCAAATTGCCTTAAACACACAATCCACCCCCCATCCCCAACCTTTGCCATCCTTTTCTTAGAAAAAAGTCCACTCTTGGTACCTTGAGGAACTGGAAGTGACAGTTGGTAACAAAGGTATGAGAGAGGCAACAGAGCTATAAAGCAATACTCAGGCAGAAAAGGGCAGGAGAACACTCTTGGAGGCACTAAAGATTTTTACAAGTTTAAAGCATGTGTTCAACTAAAAACTTAAAATGCACAGGCTCAAGCAAGTGGCTGAACTTGTGCACTTGTAGCCCAGGAAACCAACCATATCCTAGGCAGCACCAAAAGTAGCATGACACCAGCTCGAGGAATTTTCTTCTCCCCCTCCTACTCCACTCTTGTGAGCCCCACCTGCAGTGCTGCATTCAGCTCTGGGGTCCCCAGCATAAGAAAGACACAGACCTGTTTGAACAAGTCCAGAGAAGGCCATAAAGATGCTCAGAGGGGTGGAGCACCTCTCCTATGAAGACAGGCTGAGAGAGCCAGGGTCGTTCAGCCTGGAGAAGAAAAGGCTCTGGGGAGACCTCAGAGCAGCCTTCCAGTACCTCAAGGGGGCCACTAGAAAAGCTGGAGCAGATAGGACATACACTGATAGGACAAGGAGTAATGGCTTTAAACTGAAAGAGGGTAGGTTTAGATTAGATATTAGGAAGAAATTCTTTACTGTGAGGGTGGTGAGGCACTGGAAAAGGTTTCCCAGAGAAGCTGTTTGCATGCACGATCCCTTGAACCATTCAAGGCCAGGCTGGAAGGGGCTCTGAGCAGCCTGATGTAGTGGAAGGTGTCCCTGCCCATTGCAGGGGGTTTGGAACTAGATAAGCCTTAAGGGTCCTTCCAACTGAAACCATTCTATGATTTTATTAATTTTCCCTCATGTCCCTGCTCGTCCTGTAAACTGGATTACTTTCCATGTTAAAATAAAAATCTGAAAAAATACCAAAGTCCTGTGTGCATACCATGATGGTGGCACACACAGTAAATATATTTCATGACTGTTTCAAGGATATTTGACTTTTCCAGTTAAAATACTGATTAGCTTTTATGCAGGCAGGATGTACACTTAGGTCAGAAAACATCAGAGCCAAAAGGAGAAAAAAACTAAAAAACAAATGTATCACCTTTAACCTCTCTTCTTTTTCACATCTATTGTTACAAAGAGATTCAGACTTCTATTGCTGCAGGTTTTAAAAGGCTTAAAGTTCATTTGTGATTACCCTTTGACACTATGTTAGCAAAGCACCAGTAAAGAGGAAATTTCTCAGCAATAACTGCCACTGGTTTTGGATCATGCTATTTCTTGGTCTGAAATAGGCAATGAAATGTGACTTTCAACCTATATTTCATAATACTTCCTATTTCTTCTGTCTTCCAGTGGTCTCAGAGATTTTCACAGTGATCACTAAGGAAGACAACTAATACCTTGTCTTAAACTTACTGTATCTACTGCATTCAGTCCACAGGTAATTATAACACTTTGTTCCAGGAGGCATTATAACACTTTCTATTCCTTTTCAGGATTTGCAACTTTTGCGTAAGAAACAAGTCTGAGAAAATGGGGGAAAATCCTATTTCTTAGTATATTCTCTCATAAAGCCTCCTCTATTTTAATATATTATTTGTTATTAGTAAATTATAAACCCTATTCCAAGTGCCTGTTGATCACTGAAATGGAAATGCTTCACAAAACATTTCTTTGTTTTAACTCCATTCCTGTTTAAAAATGTATTGATATAAAGAGAGAGAAAAAAACATTCCAAATGAACCATCCATGCATTAATTGGGAAAACGATGCAGAAAATGCTCTAGACTTGTAATATTATCAAGGGATTAACTTTGTGTGCAGTTATCCTGCTTTACATTTTAGCAGATTTAGTTAGCATTAGTTGTTTCTACTACAGTAGAAAATATGTGTAGATCAAGGTTTTATTGAGGGTAGAGTTTAAGAGCAGGATAAAGATCCAAAGGTCCTTACCAACCTTGAAAGAGCACAGCAGATGAAACAAAAGAAATGGATATCGATGGACCTTTGCTCATGAATGTAAAGTACATGAATCACTGAACTGTTGCCTTTTCTCACTTATTCTTCTTCTATCCAGCTCTTCTCAATATATTCTAAACAGTCTTATTGCTTGCAGATGTCAAATACGATTATTATGGAAATAATTTCTTGCAGTATCTTTAAAACACAAGGCCTGTCAGGACAGAAGAACTTAGAAGTGAACTTGGTATTAAGCAAAATGCTAGCAGAAAGATCAAGGTAAGAATAATTTCAGTGATGAGTGAGTGAAAAATAGTAAACATTTTATAAGGGGCATAAGAGACATTCCAGAAATGACTGAACTAGCACCTTGTCAAAAACATCTCAGGCATTGATTAGAAAACAAGAAACAATGAAAGAAAACTCATCTGATGAGGAATGGAGACTGAAGCGACAAATGATTCAGCTCAAGAAACAGTACACTCCTCAACCAGAATGAACAGAAGTGTTTTGAGTTGAAGAAGTTATGTTGTCTCACACAGGAGTGACCATGGTGTATGCCAACCAAATTAGCTCCTTATCTTTATAAAATAATTTAAATTATAATCTCGCCTTTTCCTTACTGATGTTACATATACACTGCTTGATATCCCTTTAATTATGTTCATGGTTAATTTCTTCTTCATGTTGTTATAAAAACAAAGACTTTTGAATACACTATTAAAAAGCCCCCAAAATTTCAGGAAAAACAGGAAAAAATATAGCTGTGTGTGTAGAAGAAAATACTGATTATCAAAGCTTCATAAAAGGCAAGAAATTACATCTCACTGCTTTTCACTCTTAACAAACATTCTTTTTACAAAATTAACACATCTTTTGTTTTCCCAGCAAAAATAATATTGTCAAAGAGAACGGGGTGAGATGGAATTCAGGAATTCTGACAATTCACCTTCATGGCATGTGTGATGCATGCCTATGCAGAATACTTCTCACAATAATGCAATGAATGAAATGTGATCATTCTACAGGGGTAGGTACTGCTGTGCTAATTTTAAAGCTGTCAAACATGGCACTTCCTACTGGATTGAGTTTATTTTAATGAATTACTATAGAGAGAAGAACTACCTACAGTTGATCTCTGCATCTCCAAGGGAGAAGCCTGGAAGAGAATAACTCCCTTTAAGCTTATACTCCTTCTGGTCACTGCATATGACAGACTTGGATAACACTCCAACACAAAGAGGCTAAACATAAGACATCTGCAGAGAAGCTTTCTGGTCAGGAAGCTCTGGCACCACATTGTAGTTATTCTGAGTCTATGAACTTTAAAATGACTTGTTAGAAAGCCAACTAACATCACACAGGTACATCCAGTACCCATACAAACACCATCTTTTTTTCTGTTACTGTTTTCACAGACATATGAAAAAATAATAGTAATACTAAGCCACTTGCATGGAAGTTCTTCATTTGAAACCACGGACATGTTACATACAGTTCTACAGAACAGTGTTGTGTCTTTTTTGCAGACATTCACACGGAGGATTTCAAGGGGTTTAAGGCAGAACCTTCATACACAGACTTCACACTGAAATTAATATCAACACCATTTGCCTAATTTTGAGAGATGCAAAATATCTTAAGATAGCATACATTGCTGAGGATCTTCTGAAACCTCATCTGTGCATTACACCATTATTGACTGGACAAGTCCAAGGCACAGTAATAGCTCAACATCCTCAAATAGGTCACAGCAGCAGAGATCACAATCACAGAAATCAGGGGTTATTTTGTCTCAGTTCAATAGTCCTTCCACTCTACAGAAACTCATGTTGCAAGCAAGACATCATGAAATATTGTGCCTTTTAACTGTATTTTGCATTACTGTCTTCTAGATTTCACTTTAGCAAAATATCTGGTATGGACTACTTCCCCAATTAATTCTATACATATTTTTCCCAGAAATATAATTTTCTGGGAAAATGATATTTTTTATATCATCATATTAAACTCTTTTAAATATTTTTGGCACCAGACTGAGGCAACAACTAATGATGCCTTAAGGATTATTAAAGTGTCTGTAAACACAACCTGAATGTTTTCCAGGACTTTAAAAACACTTTTCAAGCCTGAAAACAACTACAGTAACTCTCTGTAGCATGTCCACTCTTGCATTAGATTGAATTGTGATAAATCAATATTTATGTCATTATTTATAAGTGTTGGTTACAAGCTGCATTGCCAAGATGCAAATGTATTTCATACTTCAAGAAGGTACTCAGTCTTTCTTGTTAAATTAAAAATAATAATAAAAAACCACAAAACCAAAACCAGCCTATCATTCCCAAACTCTTTGCAATTACTTTCAGTATTGGCTGAAGAAACTGTTTTCAGAGAGTTCACAAATAAACATTTTAAGTCATTTATAATTTAAGATAAATCTGAAAACAAAAGATTCTTTTAGAAATATAAAATCAAAGTCAGTCTTCCTGAAAAATAAACTTACTAATGATTTTCAGAACCTTAAAGCTCTCTCCACAGTTAACAATTTAGAAGTTTAAGTAACTTTTAAAAAAGGTTATAATAAGTGTGCTTGCTCTTATTCACTGTTAGTGTATGCTGATTCTATCATCTAATACTCTATGGACAGATACAATTCCACAGCTGAGTTCTTTTCAAGAGAGATCATTCTCACGGTTGAGAGAGCTACTTTACTACTCAGCTAATTATAATGTCATTATTTTGTTCACTTTTACTAGGGATGCAGTTTTCCAAATGCCAAAAGCTGATTTCAAGTCTCTGCAGTCAGACATTTATTTTCCTCCTCTTGTTGGCACTCTTTCCCTCCCTTATGCTATCACTGTGCTTGGGAGCAAAATACTTGGCTGAGGAGAAGGCAGGATTTCAATTTCTGACAGCAGCACAGACTTACAATGCCTTTGGCCAAGCAAAACATGTATCTTGACTGCAATCAAGATCAGTCTCTTGTGCATCAAGTGTTGTTAATGGCAAAATATAGGACTCAAGTGTAATTACACCAGGGATTCCAAGGTCATCAATTTGGACATCAGCAACTGAAGGGACTTTCGCAATAGCATCCCTCTCACATTACTGTATTTTATGTTGACTCTGTGTTTGAAAACAAAACAAATTTTGCACACATAGCAGTGAACATTATACAATGAGAAGCCTTTTACACCACATTCTTTCCCTTATCTCAGGCAACCTCGCTTCTAGGGAAGAAAGCTCAGGGGTGAAATTTCTCTCTGCTGGAGCCACTATCTCCTTTCTTCATGAGTGGGTCTTGTAACAGATATGCTGGGTACACGACCACCTGGCTTACTCCTTATCACATATCATCTGCAAGTTGCCATTCTTGGCAACCTCCCTCCCATATATACTGCTATATCACTGCTCTGTCTTTCTAGTTCTTCCACTCCTCCTCCCTTCTACAGTTGCCAGAGACTGCTTCGAATGACAAAGAGCAACAGAAAGAAAAAGTGGTGAGAGTAGAAAGGGAATACTGTTGGCTTGCTGCCTCAAATGTGTTTTTGTGTATTTAAATTCAACATGACTGCTAAAATAACAGCATTTCTATACTTTGCAAGTTTCCTGTGAAAACACGGAATAAAGCAAATGACCTTGCTAAGCTTGAAGACCACGTTTCATGCTTCTTATACATATTTTTACAATTTACAATTCCTTCCGACTATTGATGCAAATGAAATAAAGTAGTGTTTTAGTTCATCACACTCCCAAAATTCTGGAGGGAGATGGAAAAGAGGAGTCTGCACAATGTTAAAATCAAACTATATGTTAACAGGGAGCATAAGATCGCTTATGCATAAGGTATCACCATTAACAAAAGGTAAAAATGGTACTGTAACTTTTTTACCACTCATTTCTCTCTCCTTTCCTAGAGCTTTGCCCTCTCAGATGTTTAGCTGTAAGAGAGCTATTGTAATCTGGCTGAAAGCAGAACAAGATATGTGTTATACATAAGCATAAGAAATAATAAAAACGCTACACAGCTGAATATCCACTGACTACACAAACCCAAGTACACGCAGACTAAAAAGACCTAACCAGTGTTGAAGCAGAAGTAGCATCCAAAAATCTCAGGCCACTATGATCTTTAGGTAGGGTGACTAGGGTAAAAAAAGGCACAGAGCAACAGCCACTACACTACTTCTCTGTGACTTTATCTTAAAACTCTCGAAAGACATTGGTATATAGAATGTACTTCCCTTTGACGTGGCACTATGTAAAGAACACAAGTGTCTCTTGTATTCAGCTCTTTGGCACATAAATCACAGCAGGAAGACTGTTCAAGTGACAGGAACAGTGACTGTCCATTTGTCTAATGCTGAATTGCTTCAGGCAAAAATTTGCTGTCAACAAATACCAAGTTTATAGGAAACAAAAAAAACCAAACAAAAATACTCACAGCTTTGGTTTGGCAAGCACAGGTGGTGGCTCCTTTGTGGGTGAAAGCAAGACAGCTGGAGGTGGGATGGATTTATCACCATTTGGCTTGCTGTTAATCATTCCATTTACTCCATGAAGAGGATGAATGCCATTTGTTTTTTCCTCAGACGAACTGAACTGTTGTTGAAGGTCTGTCACACCAGGTCTCAACTCAGTGTTGTTTGCTTGGTGGGTATCTGTATGTTTCTTAGGAGGAAGCTCAAGAGAGCTAATTTCAACTGGAGGAAGTGGTGAGAAATGATGGAAATCCTCACTAGAGCATTCCAAGTTGGCTAAAAGAAATCAAAAAGAATGTCTCTTCAACAAGTCATAGACAAAGTACGTGGTAAATACAAGGTGTATTTTCAGTTTTTTAAAGGTGAAATATCTTTGGTTTTGTGAAGATATTTTTCTAGTCCTCTTACTGATAATTTGTGCTGAATTAGATACATGGGTGGCTACTAATTTTCTTAGTTTGCCCTATGCAAAAGGCACAACTGGAAACTTTATGGATCTCTCTAAATCTATTTCAGGAATCAAGGCACCAATGGAGATTGTCAAGTACGGACAACAACAGCTAAAACAGGACTTCCCTGGAGTTTCAGGATCATTTAGGAACAAATAATTTAAAAATGCTGAAGAATGCATGTATACATGGCAAGTTTGCAATGGCAGCTGGGTTAGTGCATCCCACAACAATATATATGGAAACATATCACAAAACTAAACATACCATGTCACAGTGTTCTATTTCACAAAAGGCCACCTTTAGTAGCATAATTTCATCTCTTTAATTTTGCCTCTGCTGCCATCTAGTCTTGAACCCTAGTGCTTAAAAATATGCTAGGCGTGTGGCAGAACTTTAAAAATGTATTTCACATTAATAAAAATATTAAACCAGGAAATGAACGAAAAGAAACATTCAGTTTGCTTTATATGAATGCACTGAGGTTGACAATGTCTTACAGCAGCCATTTGCCACAAAGAAAGCAGACTGACAACTTCACAGGTAAATTAATTATGTAAGATTTACGATTAAAAACTCCTCATTCTCTTTGTCACATACCTGAGCAGACAGTTAGTTGTGCACTGCTTGTTACTGAACCATGTTCATTTGTTGCTGTGCAGGTGAAAATTCCTGAGTCTTCAGGAAAGGTTTCTGCTATTACAAGTGTACATATCTCTTCTGGAAATAAATGGAAAAATAAAGTGCATCATAAACTATTTAAAGTACCATGTAGCGTTTTTTGCGCTGTATGTTAAAAGGACACCAGAAAGTGCACTTTTACAAAGAAATGCTAGGAGAACTGCAGAAGAGCTTCCAACATAAATGGCTTTAAGGAAAACCACTTTGTGTCTGACAGAAGTAAATTCATCAAGCTAAGTTTTCAAAACTGGCTTGAACAGTAATTTTGCAGTTACAAGTCTGTGCAGCCATTTTACGCACTCAGTATATTTTTTAAATGCAGGAATAGTACTAATTAATATGAATGAATGTAATGGTTTCCAGAAACAATTAATCTTTGCAAGCTCTTTTTGTGCCTCTAAATAACACCATCAGTACAAATGTCACACAATTCTTTCTCTGATTTTTTTTTTCTGTATTTAATACAACATTCAGATCAAATCCTATTCCAAATAAAACTAGAAAACATTTTATCACCACTTCAAATTAGCTCTTCTGTATATATTAACCAGAATTAAAAACTCCAGATGCATAAATATTCCCCTTATGCAGAGTTTGGGAAAATAATTTCTGTCTCTGTCTGCAGAGCAGTGAGAACAGATACATTAAAAATATAATAAAAACCAGTATGCCCAAAACCCCTTCAGAATGCTGTGACAGACATATTCTGTAGCTGGTTTAAATTTGTTCATTCTACTTTGATAAGCCACAGTATATGCTTTGATTATATCGGGGCTTCTGTCAGAAAAATTCTGTGAAGGATATTAGGTGGGGTCTTACAGTAATTTTTTCTAATCAATGCTATCTATTTATAAGGGCACACTTAACTGTTTAGGCATATTTTTTCCAGTTTCTTCAAATAAGTCACTTTATCTCTACTTGTAATGGTACTCCGTTTTTTTAAAGATGTCACAGTACACAGATAATTTAAATAATCCTACTATTTACACAACATACCGATAAAATTTTATACTTGGACAATGCTACATTGTGTGTCTCCTTAATTAATTCAGAGTTTCTTTTGTTTATGCTGATTTTTTAGTCTCAAAACCAAAGTGGGGAAGTTTTAACATTCAGTTTAATTAAAAAAAAAAAGAAAAATGCAGTTTGAAATTTGGACACTTACACACAATCCCAAATATTATCACAAAATCAGCTAATAAAAGCATACTGTTAAATGAGGAAAAATACTTTAGAATCTAATAACTTCCGTATGAAAATTATTCTGTAGAAGAGGTTCAGTAAGGTCAACTTCACTTCTTATAGTTCAAATAAGGAAAATATTTTCAAATAGTGGGTGGGGTTTTTTTCCCCTTTGGAATGACAGACCACTGTCCCATTTAGACAGTTAACAAAAAAGTTATGAATTTTTTCCAATTATAAATGACAATGTATCCAAAAACTTCCTGTACTGGAAATGGGCTAAAAATGAATGACTGACTAAATATTTGGCTCAGAGTCGGTTTTCAGACAGCAGAACATGCCTTTTTTTTTGGCAAGGCAAACCAGTCATTCTGTGTAGCTGCAAGAGTCATGTCTGGTAACAGTGTAGCACGTTGGATCTTATCTAACACAGATGAAGATTAATGACTCATGAAAGGTCTTATCAGGAAAGTAATGGGTAACACAAGCTAGTTTTTGAACTACTGAGATCAGCTTTTTTTAGAGTCTTGGTGTGTCATAAGCAGTTGAAGCTGTATTGTTAACCACACGTGCGTACTCCTGGACTGAAGTGACCCTGGGGATGTAATCCTATACACGCTGCATTCTAGTTTCCTGTTCATTTAACAGCAGAACGCTGAAAGCTGGGTATTTCAGGACTGCAAAGGAAGATCACTCCACCAGGCTGAGAATTGCTCTCTGAATGAGGGCAAAGGCACTATAAAACATAGCAACCAGCAGAAGTCCTATTTTCCAAACAGCAGAGCTAATTAATGAATAACATTCTTCCAGCTTTTTAAGTGTGTAAAATGATCACATGAGAAGAGCTGATCTTCACTCTTCAGTGACAAAAGAATTCTAATGGTTTCTACAATGATGTGCTTTGTTTACTGAGAAGGTATGTTTTAAAATTATGTATGCTAGATTTCAGCAATCTCTGTAAAAAAATTTAAAAGTAAATTAATGATGAAAATAATCAGAGATTAAAATTTAGTCTTTTCAGCCAGATGAACAAACTGCAACACATTTGTGATCAACCATAAGAAAACTGGTTAAAATGAAAACATAAAAATCCTGAGAACAAATCAAAAGGCAGCATGGGCAAAAAGCATGTGTGAACAACACACTGCCATCTTCTTTATCGATTTTCCTCCTCCAAGCCAAGAATCACTCACCTCCAGGTCCTTGCTAAAGGGCTTACTACTGTGGAAAGCATAGAAATGAAATACTAATTTGGCAAAAGAAAGGTTCTTTCAAGATTTCCATAACACACTCTGATATACTCAGTGTTTTGAGCATTTTTCTAACTTTACATCCTGGCTTGTGTAATTATTTTACTTTCTGTTATGGTGCTAAGCCGAATCTGAAGATTTGAGGGAAATAATGTCTGTTCTACTTCCCGGCGATCATCAGCTGACAAATAACTTCATCACAGAAATGTGTTCCAGAAAGCAGCTCTGAAATGCTGTTCTCAGGGCCTTAAAACGTATTTAACACTCGACTAAATGAATACAAAAGCATTTTGTTCACTGAAACATGTAAAATGCTTAGGCATGCAAGTACTTGACTGCTTTGTCAGTTATTTAGAAAGAAAGATTACATTTTACAGAGCAATTTTTTCCCTTTATGGTTCATGAGTCCATTAGGAAGAACAAACTTTGGTAAGAGAGAAAACAGTTGCATTTTAACAAATTTTATCACTGGCAATGTGTTTACTTCAGAATGTTTCTCTGTATTACATTAAAGGTAGAGTAGTTCTTATATCTGCAAGCTCATCTCTGAATGTGGCCATTAGCTTCCTCCACTGTGATGCACAGAGTTGGGGAAATAAGCACAGTCCTTTGCTAGTAGTTGCTCATTCTGATGCAATGAACAGAGCAATTTCCAGAGATGTACGTCTAAAGCTATAAGTTTTCTGATACACAGAGATAGTGGGAAGTCACAGTGGTGGTTTCTAGGTAAAAATCCCACAAAACAGAACTCTGCCTGCTTGCAGACAACTTGTCTTATTCTCCCTCATGTTCCACAAGTGTTTAACTCCAGTTTAAAGTAATAGGCCCTTCTAAAAGCCTTCTAGAAGGTTAACTTCTCATCTAGGTATCTGTGCATCTTTCATATAAAGAGAATAGAGAAGTGTGAAAAGAGAGAAGAATATGCAGAATAGCATAATAAATGACAGTATAGCAGACCTGTAGATGTCTTAGCTTGTAATAGCATAATGAAAAAATGCATTCAATTTGCCTGTTTCTGATGATCACTATTGCATATACCTTTACCCAGTCCGACAGCAATTCTGGCTTATTTAATTGGCTTTAAGTCACCCGAGAAATGAACGGTAAAGTTTTTAGAAGATGCACAAAACTGACTATGTTTGAAGATATCTCAAACAGCACTTACAAAAGATTGAGAAGTAAACTGATCAACAGGAAATGGGATTGTGAGCAATAAAATGCAGTTTTAGGGTAGAGAGCCTCGGTGACACGATACGTAATAAATAACCAATATGTCTGCTATCTAGGCAGATTGGGTACAATAAATAGGAATACTGCTATGGCAAGAAAAACTTTAGCCTCTAAAACATTGTTCAAGCTTGAGGAGAAATTAAGCCATTTATCAGTGTCAAGGAAAAGTTTATGCTAAAGCTCACACTAAAGCAGTTATGATACTGTAGATGCCTAAGCCACCTAGTTTGAAGTTAAGTCAGGTATATACATCAAGGCTGGAATGAATGCATTCAGCAACATAGCTGTGAATACTACTGTACTCCAATAAGCTCTAAATGTTTACAGTGGGAGAGAAATGCCAGATTTTTTTTTTTAATCACATAGTACAAAACAGATAAGATGTTTACTTTGAATTTAGAAGCATCAACAAGCAAGGATAGTTGTAGCAGTCAGACTTCAGATGAGGTCACCGACAGGAACAGAATTCTGTAGGTACCTTGGGAGCACAGAGTACAACTGAAAACGTAATTGACAAGCAATAAAATGTAAGTCAATCAGATCACCTCAAATGAAGGAGAATTTTAGCCTATTTTCAGTTTTTCTCTTCATCTGGGTTCTTGAGATATGGCTCATAGAAGATTGTTCTCTCCAAGCCCTTGTTTGCTTCTCAGCAGTGAAAGAAGGAGACAGACTCTTAGCCGAAATTCTTTTGTGTTCACTAAAAAGTGCAAGGACCCGGCATGCATTCTAACCTACTAAAGCTTCTATGTTTTGCATTTCATCAGCTACCAGAAAGGGGATTTTTTTGGTGCAGGGAAACAGTAAGGATTTCTGTAACATTTGTCATGTATTTTCAGTCTCAAACATTATGTAGAAATAGGGGAGAATTTCTGAGGGACATACTTACTCGAGTGGAAACTCTGGAACACAGCAGTTAAACAGAGAACAAGAAAGCACAATCCAAGAGAAGTGATGACTATCTTTTGAGATGTGTTTGGTGAACATACGCAGTATTGTGTTTAAGAAAAAAAAAGCATGTATATGTGGCAATTCCCTGGCAATTTAAGCAAAATTACTTCATACAGTTTTCTTCTTACATGCTGTTAGACAATCGTTCTAATGTAATTCAATACAGTTTGTGGCTGTCTGCAGACAGCTGAGTAATGGTCAAAATATCAACAGCTGGCAAGTGATTCCATGGGATTTTTCATTCTCAGGCAGCCTGTTTTTGAAGGATTCAATCAGTATAAAGTCAAAATGTCCAAGAAAGAAGTACAGAACAGGTAATTTGGCAAACTGTGATGTTGGCTTTAAGTAATCTGACCAGCTATTAATTCACAGAGCAGTCTGGAGGGATTTGCAATGCAAACTGATTTCTGTCTAGACAGAAAAAGGAGTGCAAAACACATTAGAGTAGATAGAATGTAACAAAAAAAGGTAGCCAAAAAAACCCCCTTGCTTCTTATTTTCTTACCTGTGTGAGTTCATGGAATATTTTTATTTAAAATCAGTAGAACTGACCTATCAAAGGATTACCAATATTATTGAGCGTTATAAAGTGTTTATTGATGGTGGGACTTTGGTTGATAACCAGCAACTAAAGTCACACTATGACTTGTTAGAATTTATGTAAATTCCATGAATCTTTTAAACTTGGAAAAATTTTTAGAAAACATGTCCATCTTTCAAAATTTTGAATACTTATCTAGCATATGCACATTGGTTTCCCTATCAATCTTGCATATGTATTAACCATGTGCATTGAATAGCAGTTATGTGTTTGTTCATGAAAAATTTCTCTGGAGGCATTGTTTAGTCTGGCTTCTAAGAGTATGAATTACATCACAAACCAGTGCTGCATCTATTAGGTTTCTGATACCCACATCCAGCTTCCTGTTGTAGAAATATTAAGATTCTTCATGACATCCTAAAACTCATTGTTGCTAATTACCAGTGGTACTACTAATATACAAAACATTGCTCATTATTTATGCCAAAAGGAAATACTTACATTTTTCCCAAACTTTATTTACATTCCCTTTGCATGCACAGTGTCAATTCCTACACATATAAGCCAGTAAGTGTACTGTCATTAATTGTTGTAGTAAGATACTGCACTATTTAAGACACTACATTATTTAATACGGCTTAGTAGGAAAAGATAAGTGCACAAATCTTAAGGAATAGTATAGTTCTTAGCTCAATGAATCCAGGGAAAACCAAACTGAAATTTTTTCACAGAGTGAAAGCACAGGAAGGTGCTCATAAATATATATTGCAACATAATTACAAGCATGAAAAAAGAAATAATCCAACAACAAACCAGACAGACTGCAGTGAGGCATCCACTACTGTTATGTCTATAAAACTGCAACAACACAGATACCAAAACTGTTTTGAGATGTCTTCCTATTTTTGTCTTGCCAACTCCCTTGAGAATGGTATGAGATACATCGACATTAAATAACTTTTCTGTACTTGAGAAGACTCAAGAAATGCACCTTTCATATAAGAATCCATTCCCTAGTACCCTTTAGAAGACTTCAGGTATCTTCTCTCAGGGTCTGCAAGCTAACCAGAAATGGGAAGGAGAATATTCAGCACTTTCAGCATGATAGTGCAGGTCTGTGAGAGGGCTGGCAAAGAGGTGATCTCTTTGGACTCAGAATCTCACTTTCTATTTCCTATTTCAGGTAGCAGATATGAAAGCAAGCTGATAGTTTTGTGAACTAATATCAACATTCTTACTTCTTCCACGGCAATAACTGTGAGAGAGGCTATACACACCTTGCAACTAACAATATGAAAATTAGTGGGTGAAAAAGAATCTTCTAGCAAGAAGCATAATATATGCTTTCCTTTGTACTCAACTATTCACACAAAGGAAACTTTTTCTTTCTAGCAAAAAAGTCCTTCTTTCTATTAGATAATGCTGCATTCCTACTCCAAAATATTTAGTTCATCTAGCATCATACACATTAGGTTTACTGAAGAGGGTGAAAAGGTAAAAAAAAAATTACCAAAACTAAACTAACATTCACAACTGTGAGTATTGACAGAAGAGTCTTAAATTGGATATTAAAAGGGAAAACTCTAAGATCAGCTGGTAAATTTATACTTCTCAGAAACTTTGTGTAAAATTTCACTCCTTTCAGATACTATGTTAAAGGACGAAGTGCACATAGTTCAAGTGATTTTGTAGAGAAGAAGCTCATATTAAGAATGAGCCAGATTTACAAGATACGATTCTGATAACTCTGGTGAATTAAATCTAGAAAACATTTTTCTATTTTGACAGGGGAAATGTTCCTCTGAGAAGGGGAAAAAAAGTCAACCTATTGATCAGATTTTTTCTTTTTAAGATATCAAGAAAACAGATAAACTGGGAGACTTATTCTGTAATCTATATATTACAGGAGAACGTTCTAAGAAAGATACAGAATTAAACATATTTCAACACAAACCTTTGGTCCTTTATTTATTTTCATATCCAAAGGCTTGATACGATACTGAAACACTCTTCAAACTGTTTTGTACCCAAACTTACAATGTTTACACTTTAAAGTTTGTGTTATGATTATAAAATACTAATAGCCCATTGTTAGCACTTGGACATGTTTTAATTCCTCCTTAGAGGTTAATTTGGTTTTCTGATACTCTTCTTTCCTTCACATGGCTCACATTTCAAGCCTCCACAAATCAAATCATTCAGCCACACGTATTCAGGGCCATCAGCTAATACTAGAGCTGATGATGTTGCACACCATGATTAACAGTATTAACTGTTAGGATAGAACATGCACACATGAGTGCAATGTATATGTATAATGGACATGAGGTAAAATAGGTATCTAACAATTTTGGGAAGTAGCAAGAAAATTAGTGAATAGCTGACTGAGAAAAGAAGATTTTTCTCTCTTTCCTACCTCTCATTTCCATGAAAATCAAAGGAAAGCTGCATTTTTCCTAGTCTGTATCCTCATAGTCACAGTGCTACTTTACAAATATCTCTCAGCTGCTAGGTCTGTCCTGCCTGTCAATTCAACGCCTCAGAGTTTAAAACATTCCCCCATTGCTAACATCCTTCAGAGACACTCTTTGGAAATACCCAGTCCCTAGATAGAAAACTTTTCTGGTTTTTTCAATGTCAAAATTAAATCTCTCTCCAAATTCAAGAATATTCAAGCATGACTGGCTACCCTCTTAAAGCAAGGTTCAGACTGTATCACTGTCTTCTCTTCTACATGTTTGACTTAGAAACATTAAAGAACGTTCTCAGTCTTTTAGCATCCACTTACTATTCAAGAATCTACCCCAGTACATAATGATATATAACGGGAAAATGAAGCAGTCAGAGAAAACCTATAGGTGGAAGAACACTTTTTACTTGCTGAAATCTAGGACTTTCATCTTGTGAATAGGCTAGAAAAATTCAGTGCCTTTTTTTTTTTTTGGATCAGGTTTTACTTGCATTTAAGACACATCACATCTGCCAAGCTGGATTGGTAAAACTAGCACTTAGTGGTGGGTGTTATGTAATTCTTACGAGCACCGTTTGGGTAATGGAATTTTGTGGGACTTGTTGTTTTTCCTTCAGCAGCATGCTAACCATTTACTTTCTGAGAATGAAGTTTGCTTCAAAGCTGTGAGACTCTCCTTGCTGGTCTAAATGGAATTTACTGTTTAACTAATAAAGGAATTGATGTAAAGGACAGAGCACCGTATGAGAGGTGTGATAAAGTAGCATTGTCTTTAAGGGGGTTTCAATTTACCAATGTTCAGCAGAAACACTTTTCTATTTATGGCTTCAGTACAAACTGAAAGAGTTAGTGAATCAAGAGATTATTTTTTCATATGATTCTTACCAGGTTCAGTTGCAGATCGAGGCTCTGCATATCACATCATAAGGAGGGGAAACAAACAAGAAAAATTATATTAGAGATTACATTAATAAATATCAGTGTCCTGAATGAACATATTATACTGAAATACTGTAAATAAGTAGAGAACCTGTGCAGACATTACAGTAGTATTGTTTGCATTGCAGACAGTACAGTAGTAGCAGTTCAGTTATTACTTCTAGCCATCAGCACTGAAATGGGAAGAGGAAAAGACTCTGTCCAAAACTGAATCCTGACAGACTAATTTCATGATCTTTTTCCATCCTGTGTTAAAAGTGGCCACTTCAGATTATTTCCTGAGCTGGTTTTGGCTGAGTGCAGCTGTGCCAGATGTGCTAGAACTTCAATATGAACTGGACTCAAAGGCAGCCAAGTGGGATGCCACAACTGGTATCACTAATATGTTTTTCTCAATCCCTTTGGCAGCAGAGTGCAGGCCAAATTGGCTTCTACTTGGAGTGGTATCCAGTACATCTGGAATTGACTGAGGGGAAGACAGCCAGAACCTCTTGTTGCTAGTCAGGCTAGGAACAAGGGGAGAAATTAATTGTAATGTTAGACCCACTGCTCTGGTCCAGTGGGACCAAGGGTGAAGATTGTAATGGCAATACCTTTAAATTGTTGTAACCTGTGATTTGAGTTGCATGTTATAGGAATTACTATACCAGGAACAACATGAAACAATTGAGGAGAAGCCCTCACAAGAAGCAGTGCAAGGGCAGTGGTGACCCGGCCTGGGCTGGCTTTGGTGCCTAGTGAGTGCATGCAACACACCAGCTCTCCTGTCCTGATTATCATCATAACAGATGGAGCCCAAAGTCATGGACTAAATGAACTCAAAGTATATTTTGTGAAATTGTACAGGGATGATGCACAGACTAAGCGAATGATATCTGTGTATTAGATCAAAGGATGAGAAGTGGAGTGGTGGCTCATGAGGATCTATTGGCTAGTGTGGGACCTGAGAATGACATAAATGGTATGGAATATGGAGGTGGAAAATGTCCTGGTTTTAGCTGGGATAGAGTTAATTTTCTTCACAGTAGCTGGTACGTGGGTGTGTTTAAGATCTGTGCTTAAAAAAGTGTTGGCAATACACAGACTTTTTAAAATAAAGGCCTTTTCTGCTACTTGTATCTTCTTGATAGTGAGGAGGATGGGGATACACAAGGAATTGAGAGTGAACACAGCCAGGAAAAACAACCTGCAATGATCAAAGTGATATTCCATACCATATGACATTATGCTCAGCATATAGATCTGGGTGAAGAAGGAGGAAGGGGTGACATTCAGAGTTAGGGTGTTTGTCTTCCCAAGTAACTTACATGTGATGGAACCTTTTTTTTCCTCAGAATGGCTAAACACCTGCCTGCCCGTGGGAAGGGGTGAATAGATTCCTTGTTTTGCTTTGCTTCTGAGACTTTTGCTTTCTCTATTAAACTGTATCTCAACCCATGAGTTTTCTCACTCTTTTCCAATTCACTTCCCCAGCACACCAGGGGAGAGTGAATGAGGATCTGTGGGGTGCTCAATTGCCAGCCTGAAGTTAAGCCATGACATTGCCTTACTTTTTTGGAGAATTCTGAAGTCTGGAGAATCTTGAATTTCAATGCCCTGTCGAAACCACTTAACATGAATGGGAGGGGGTCCTCTGACCCTGCATTCCAATACCACGACTTGACCTTCAGATGCTGTGGCATTTTGTAGCTCCTGAAATATAAACATCACAATTCAAATAAACCAGGAGCATTTTACATTCTTAAAAATAGTCTTTTCTTCCCTTTGTAATTCAACTTTATTTTATTGTGTCATTACATTTTTGCAATAGACATTTTCTTTCATTCTGATTGAATTTAATACATCTATATTGTTAAAAACTATTGAATAGGTTATTTACAAATACATTCTTAATAAGACCAAAGATGGGAAAGGTGTATAAGTATTTAGTTCCTCAAATTAACACAAGCAGATCGCTGTAGTTTGAGCTTTCAGTTTTTATTCTTCTTTCACAAAATGAAATGAAAATTCTGGAACTACCTACACATCAATTGACTTTATCCTGAGAGAGTAGCTGAGCTGCTTTCGGGTCCAGCTCTAGAAAGTGGAGTTGCTTTTAATCTGAGCCATATATAACAAACCAAGCAAAATTAGATGACACCAATATGATTAGGTTACATTAACTAGTGTATGGATAGCTTCTGAGACAGTACTCTGGCTGTAATAAATCCTTGTACACGTGAAAAATTTCGGAAAAGTCTAGATCTTTAATGAAGGGCTCCAGTGAGAGAGAAACACAGTATTTTAAGTAACAGAATTGACAGGTGATAGCCACTATTTTTACCTTTGTTGTCTATCTTAAGATTATAAATCAAAGAGTCTTTTTTACTCTGCAGTGGGTGTCTCATTTCCTTTGCAATTTATTGACAAAGTTTTAGACCTTAATGTAGCAAAACACTTGAAGTTAGGTCTAAGCTCAGAGTTATTCCCAGTTTTTATTCATAGATCTCTAGTTAATCAGATATGTAAGAATTTTGTTACATGGAAACCTAAAGATCTTTGAGCTGTTCCCTGAATGTTGTATGGAGAGAAATTTATGTCAGGAAGCTGGATTAACAATGTATTTTGTTGTTCATACCTGGTTTGTTTCTTCTGTAATTAGTTTTTTTGGTTTGGTATGTCCCAGCTGGCTTAAACCAGTTAATAATGGATTTCAGGGACAAGAGATATGAGCATTAGGAAGAAACAGTGGAGTTTTTATTGCTTTGGTAGTTTCTGGATGGGGGATAGATTTCTCCTGTTTCCCACTCTTACTTGTAAATTGCCTGCCTCCCAACCTTGCAGTAACCACATTCCCTAACTTCTTGCACCTCCACTATTCACTCTCCTGTGACACATGCAGTATGGCTGCAGAATTACGAGGGACAGAATCAGGCCTCTCCTGACATGAGACAGGAATATGATGGAGCCAAGCTAGATAGCTGTAGAGAGCAGGGCTTACTCTTGCTCACTTTTACTCTTATCTCCAGGCAAAACTATTTGCTGTTCCATATTAATTTTTAATCAAATGTTTTCCTAAATTAATAACCAGAAATACTTCATTTTGGCTTCAACAAATAGTGATTAAGTAATAATTACTACTATAGAAATCATTGTTTGAGGCACAATGAAATAATATTTTCAATTGAAGATGTATTTTATAGATTAGAGAAGCATGCCATCCTTCCTTTTGGCTGCTACTTAATTCCCAGTTCTTAAGTTTGATTTGGGATGAACGTGAAGATAAATATTGACTCAAGTAATTACCTAAGAAATACTGAATAGAAATTTCTCTTCTAAAAAGTCCATGTATCAGAAACAGTATGATCAGCAGGACTACAGAAAGGACTGGCTCTTGTACTCAGCCCTGGTGAGGCTGCACCTCAAATACCGTGTTCAGTTTTGGCCAGCTCAGGAAAAACATTGAGGTGCTGGAGCATGTCCAAAGAAGGGCAACAAAGCCAGTGAAGGGTTTAGAGCACAAATCATATGAGGAGCGGCTGAGAGAACTGGGGTTGTTTAGTCATGAAAAACAGAGGCTTGGGGGGATGTTATTGCTCTCTACAACTACCTGAAAGGAATTTGTAATGAAGTGTGGATCGGGGTCTTCTCACAAGTAACACGAAAGAAGACAAGAGCAAATGGCCTCAGGTTGTCATAGGGGAGGTTTAGACTGGATACTGGGGAAAAATATTTTCACAGAAAGGGTTGCCAAGTACTGGCAGCCCAGGTGAGGTGGTTGAGTCACCCCCCGGAGGTATTTAAAAGACATGTAGATGCGGCACTTATCAACAATGTTTAGTAGTGGGCTTGGCAGTGCTGGGTTAATGATTGGGCTCGGTGATCTTAAAGGTCTTTTCCAATCTAAGTGATTCTATGATTTTTACCTTACAAATTTTTTTTCTAAATCTGAGGTAAAAAGCCTGTGTTATTCGTTCTCAGTAGATAAATTATTGTGAATGAGGCTTTGTCAAGACTATGATATGTAATTGGTGCTTACCTCGCTATATTTTACAAAGGTTTATCAATGGAGAACAGTCATGTGCGTAAGACAAACTCATACAGAATATTCATGTAAATCCGCTAGCAGAATGCATAAGAACTCCATTGTTGCAGTGGAAAAGTATTTTCTTAGGAAGTCATTGATACTGAAAAGTTTAAACACGATCAAACCTTCCTGCATTAGGTTACATTTTGATATTTTCTTTTGGACTATAATAGTATGATATAAAAATCTTGATGGATAAAACTTACCTTTGTAAAAACAGGGGCAGAATACATAGGTTTGGGTCCATCCAGATGGTGCAGGTATGAAGTAGGGCTTTGAACCTGCAAAGAAATGCAACAATGCTATAAAATGGAAAGAATACTAGTTTCAATGATACAGCCCCCATGTATATGCAAAAACCTAAACTCTCAGATGTGCAGTCTTATGATGGTGTTCTCTTTCAACCACACTTCTTGGGAGACATCACTATTTCACGTCTGTTATATTTCTGAAACCAAAATGCAAGCCTTGAAGGCTTCTGTACTTCCAATGAGAATTTTGTATCCAATTGTCTTTGCCTAAAAGTATTTTGAGAATTTGACTCCTGCTAATATGATTCAAGTAAATCCTTTGCACTGAAGCATTTTTGCTTCTCCTGCTACTACATTCCCTCACTGATTCAGTGATAAATAAACCCAGATACCTAAAAGCTTATCAAGGTTAGCCTAAGGAAGGAAAAAGAATTTACCATGTCCAGGCTGACAGAGATTTTTATTTTGTTTGTATTTTATTATTTATATGCAAACTCTAAGTCAGCCACAGTGGCATTAAAGACTTAGTACAAATGAATGAACAACGATTTTCTATATTTAACATCTAGGTAGTAAAATTTCTTTTTCTCTAAAAGGCCCAGAGAAATGACAGCAATATTAAATCCAACAAAATTTACAACTTTTGCTAAAAAATTGCAGGCATTCATTTGTAGTACATTCTTTTGAGACTGGAACAAGTCACTATTAAGTGATAAACTCTGTAATTTTCATCAGCACCAGATCTGTCTGCTGCTCACATGGTGTGTTGATACACACTGTGTAAGAATCCATACGTATATTTACTTTTATGCCCCATTCAGTGGATATATACTTAATTTTTAAAAATCATAACTCTTAATATAGTAATGTAAGTTTATAGTTTAACAATATAATTCCTCAAAATGACAGAGTTTTTCAAGAGCTGTAAGTTCTGTGAGAAAATTTGAAATACTTTTACTAATTTAAAAATTGATGTCAAAAAATACCTGCTGACTGGGCACAGAGATAGGTTGAATTACAGCTGTGGTCACTCCAGATTTTGGTGTAGAAGATCCTATTGTCAAGGAAACAGAAGTGGTTTTCTTTTGGGCCCTGAAAAGAAAAAAACCCAGTAAGCACTTCACAGGATCTGAAATAAGAATGTGTTAGTTTTTAATACATAAGCCACCTTGTACTTTCTACATACTTAAATACGTCATTATCAACTGAAAAGATCAACATGAATGATGAAGATCAACATGATGGATGAAGCTTGAGTAGAACACAACCTTTGGTTAATTTACACTTCCTCACACAATAAAAAGTACGGATTTAAGATGAAACGAAAATGTATTTTGTTTCTTTAATTGTAGTCCTCTATGTATTTCTTTGGAGGCACTGGATTGGGTGATTACAAATGAAAACTTGGTTAACTTGAACTTCTGAATATGAAAAGTTGGTATCAACAAAACTGTTGTCAGGGTAAGGCCAGCCTTCTCTGACAGAATGAGCACATTAATACAATCTGCAGTTATAATACTACACATTCATATCACACGAGAGAAGTAGAAAAGACAAGACATACACAAATGTACCCCAGATGCTTATTCGGACTGTAAAACTACCAAAGATTTTCCAGTATCCCTTATTAAGAACATTTACACAATATTGGTACTGCTTTATGCACTTACTGTGGCATAGCTCCAGATTTCAATTTGAAAATTAAACTTTCACTCTCTGAATCTGTAGAACTGGCACCTGGAAAAGAAAGTTTTTTCAATAATCTCATCTCTTTTTACTTATTTATTTAATGTTTAAATTCCAAAGAAAAAACTATGATAATTTCACATTTCACTTCAAGAATTGAGAACTCTCTGTAACAAACTACGGCCGTTTTTTTATCTGATAAAGATTGGAACTATGTACTTTAGACAGTTACAGAAATCATAACCATGCCAATTTAATTGCACACTGCTTTCCCTGGGCTCCTAGCTGTCTCCTTCCATATTGAAACAAATATGGCCAAGACAGAAAAAAAATGCTGACTACTACTGCTCTACTGGAAATGTATAATTTTATTTACTTAAATTTTAAATTTGAAGCTTAAGCAAACATATGGCTTATACACAGATAACAAACCTTCAAACTTAAGTAAGAGCAACTCAGTATACCAAGATATTTTCAGACTAAACTTGCTGCCCATGATCTCCACATCTCAGACTATTTACATTAACCTACACACAACATTTATGTACTGCTATTTCTCGCCAGTGGAAGTCTTGATATAATGTATGTTTGGCAGTACCCTGAGCTTACTTAAAGAAAAAAAAAATGAAAGCATTTATCCCCTTTGTCCTAGTTTTTCCTAAAACAGATACTTCACACATTCATTGTAGACATTTATGCAGTACATATTATTCCTCAAGGAATTTGTGCATATATATGGGTAGTTGTATGTCTAATACAAACCATAAGCACTTTATAATCAATATGCATAGTATAGCATAGATGGATTCCAATGAAACAACGCTGGAACTGAAATACCCAAGTACCGTATTGATTTACAAAGTTTATGCTATAAAAAAATCAAAGCAATAAGTAGCACAGAACAGATGAGAAAAGAGAAGCAAATGTCCAGTCATCAAAGTGGGTCTACATGAAAGGATTTCTTAAGAGCACAGAACAACCAAG
Organism: Falcunculus frontatus; assembly: GCA_013398115.1. Lineage (NCBI taxonomy): Eukaryota > Metazoa > Chordata > Aves > Passeriformes > Falcunculus > Falcunculus frontatus. Next base: position 472,018 of record VZRV01001949.1, read on the forward strand.
TCTTGCATGGCTGGGCCTGCTGCACAAAAGAAAGTATGACACATCAGTGTCATCAAGTCTATTAATACACAAAGCAATGCTTGTGTGTCCATCTGTTGTCCTTAAAAATGACAGGGGAGGAGCCTAATGACTCGTACAAGTCTCTCTCTTTCAAAGTAACATGTTATAAAACTTCAAGATAGGACTTCCATATAGCAAGACTGGAAGATGTCAAAAAATGAATTGTTTTATTCACAATATCTCTCTACTTAGCTGTTTCCTCCTTTACTGTTGCTTCTGTCCTTGTAACTTCACACAGCAGCACATATTTGTACTGCACCTGAGTATTTCTGAAATCAGGATTACTTCTGTAAAGAAAACTCTTACTAGAATGTGTAAGATGCAGAAAAGTATGGCGTATTTTGCTATTATATCCCAATGGGGCATTAAAAATTTCTGAGAATAAAAAGCATAATGAAAGAAATCCTATAAAGGCACATATTCATGATTTAGCTAATTTACAGTGAAAAGTTTATTGCTTTGTTAAAAAAAAGCTATTTAATAATTCTGTTGTGTCATTATTCTGATTTCTTACGACTACTTCTAATGTTGATTTATCTTATGCTTTCAATTGACCATTTAAATGAGTTTTAATGAGTTACAAAACTGGTAAAAGAATACATATTACCCAAATTTTTGAAAGACGTATGAATTAAAATAAAAATGAGTATTCAATTAGATAATCTTCCCTGAAATCTAGTCCTACATTAAAAATAACTTAATAATTTTACTCATGGTCATCATTAACTTTTCTCAGAGAAAATAATACTTGAATTACGACTAATTTTGCAGTCAGGAAATATTTTGACAATAACTAGCAGTTGTTTCTGGACAAAACCAATATGACTGACTGTAATCTGACTTCAAATCGCTACACCAAAGATAAAGGATTATAGTACATTTACACATGACTAAAGAAGACTCACTTGGGGCAGCCACATTTATTTGCACAGGGATACAGTTCAATACTGAGATGGGGATTACTGCTATTCTGAAAATCATTATTGCTATCACTAGTCAAATCTTTCACTAGTGATTTACAGGGGTACTGCTTAAAAGTTAATGATAAGGTAAAGGTTTTGTTGGTTCCTTCTGTTTCATTCTTTCTCTCTTTTCTACCCTAAATAGCAATTTCTACCCTAAATAGCAATTTACTCAGTGATTCCTGATACATTACTTGAAATACCCGAATTAACATGATGTGATGTTCAAAAGGTGTTGTGTTAAAGGAAAGCAGAGGACCACAAAAATACCTTTATATTGAATGTAATCTTAAGATATAGAACCAAAAGTAAACTTCAGCTTAGTTATCTTTTCTCATATGCATCAAGTATTTTACTATTTTATCTCTTACCTTCAATGAATATTTCAGCTGATGTGCTATCCGAACCAAAAGAATTTGAAGCCAGACAAGTATAGCGTCCAGTGTCGTCTTCAAAGGCTTCTACTATAATTAGTGAATGAAGTCCTCCACTTTCAGAATGGATCTGAATGTCAGGGGAATTCTGAAGTTCTTTTCCTTCACAGAACCATCTGCAGCCCACACACATTTAGAAAGACAAGGGAAAAAAAGAACATAAAGGATTGGTTCAGGGTCATTGCGCACAAGAAGACATTACACTCTGCTGCAAAAATCTAAATTGCTACTGAAATCAGCACATGGTGCTTTGAAGTGTTTAATGGCATTCACAAAGAAATAACCTGCTAGAATAAACTTTGTTTAAAAGATAGGGAGACATTTCTGAATACTAAGAGAATTGTACACAACACACCTATTTTAAAACTCCCTCCTGTCCTGGTTTTGGTGAATGAATTTTTCCTGCATAACCTGTGTATTGGCTTGTTTTGACCACAGTCTAATCCATTTCAATATAATTTATCACTCCCATCTACCTGAACACCACTGATTCTGCACACAGAATATCTGAATTTGTAATCAGTGGCACAGGGTCCAGTCGGAGGCCTGTCACTAGTGGTGTCCCCCAAGGGTCAGTATTTGGCCTAGTATTATTCATCAATGGCTTGGTTGGATGAGAAGGTGCCTCCTCAGCAAGTTCACTGATGACACAAAGCTGGGAGGGGTGGTCAATACCCCAGAGTGCTGTGCAGCCTTCAGAAGGACCTTGGGAGGTTGGAGAGATGGGCAGAGAGGAACCAGCAAGGCAAGGTTCAACAAGGCAAATGTGGAGTCCTGCACCTGGGGAGGAATCACCACACGCACCAGTTCAGGCCGGGGGCTGAGCTGCTGGAAAGCAGCTCTGTGGAGAAGGACACGGGGATCCTGGTGGACAACAAGCTGTCCATGAGCCAGCAGTGTGACCTTGTGGCCAAGAGGCTGATGGTGACCTGGGGTGCATTAGGAAGAGCGTTCCAGCAGGTCAAGGAATGTGATCCTGCCCCTCTACTCAGCCCTGGTGAGGCCACACCTGGAGTGCTGAGTCCAGTTCTGGGCTCCTCAGGACAAGAAAGACATGGAGCTCCTGGAGCTCCTATTAAGAGGGCAACAAAGATGATTAAGGGACTGGAGCATCTCTCTTTTGAGAATAGGAGCTGGGCCTGTTCAGCCTAGAGAAGAGATAACTGAGAGGGGACCTCGTGGTCTGAAGGGAGGGTACCAAAAGGATGGATCCAGTTTCTGCTCAGTGGTGCCAAGCAATAGGACAAGAGGCAATGGGCAACTGATGCACAGAAAGTTCCACCAGAATATTAGGAAGAACTTTACTGTGCAGGGTGACTGAGCACCAGAAGAGATTGCATAGGGAGGTGGTGGAGTCTCCCATACTGGAGATACTCAAGAACTGTCTGGATGCAATCCTGTGCCCTGTGCTCCGCTTGATCAGGGAGGTTGGATCAGATAACCTTCTGTGGTCCCTTCCAACTTGACCCAGTCTGTGATTCTGGGATTTTTATCCATCTTGCCCAGTCAACCTAACATAATCCATGGCACGGGTTCCATATTGGTAACCTTTAAATAGGTTTACTCTTGCCTTAGATCAAGAACATAAACTGGTTTCCTAGACCTGGATTTTTATGTATGTAAGTAAAACATCTTCCACTACCCAAAAGGTATGCCCTAACCAAAGTGCTGGATTTAGGTACAGACAAAACAGACACTTATCTCGGTGACTTATAAGTAGGTAAAAGCATGGCATAATTTTGTTTACATCAGGTCAATCAAGCATTTTCCAGTGTAAGCTGCCAAAAGATCTAGTCTACTTCTCAGCCCCTATTGCTGCCATGAAAGTACCTGTTCCCACCTTTTATCTGTTTGATACTCTCATATCAGGTAGTCCTATTACCCTGGGCTATGCCCTGATTTATCTGTATCTCTGGCAGCCCAGCAAGTATGAGAAGTGGGTAATTCTTGGTTTATAGTGTCTGCTGTGCATTTTTGCAGGGAGGGAAGGTAGATTGTACAGTCACTAAAGGAAAATCATTAGCGAACAACCATCCTTCTGTTCTAAAATTGCCCCTATATCCTGAAAACAAATGTTGCCAAGCCTTGCCGAGGCTGTTATTCCCACTCCAGTACTGCAAACCCACTGTGATCTCTACTACTCTTTCTTCCCTTCTTCTTACCCCATAATCCTAATCTGTGCTTTTCCATGTCATCTCCCTTCCCTCCTTTCCTTCTTCTTCCTCTGCCACCCCAATATTCAAATCTTGCTCTAATGAGAATAAAGACAAAATGAGCAATTCTTGAGAACAAGCTTCAAAAGGGATCTTCTTCCCCTAAACTTTTAGTTTTCTGCTGTAGCATATTTTTTTGAAATTAACAAATATAACCTCAGAAATTTATGGATAGTCAACGCAAAGTAAAAGATGACAGAATTTTAGAAATAATTTTTAAATACTTAAAATTTGTCACAAAATAATTGGTATTTTTCCTTTAATTTGTACGTGTTTATGAGAGAATTTTTGCAGTTACATCCCAGTAATACTTCAGAATTAAAATTTTTATTTTCCCTCTATCAGATAACTTCCCTTTACCCCCAAAAACCAAAATAACCCCAAGGAGTTACAGAACTCTCCCTACCTATTTAGGAAAAGCATGCAACACTATAGGATGACAGTTACTATAAAATAACAATCAGTGAGGAGTCTTTAAAATTGAACTGCCTCACTTTTATTGTTCTTTTTAACGACAAACTTCAAGTAATTAATATAAATAAAAAATGTTTTAAAACATCCTTCCGAAAATGTTACATTGTAAAACTTGAAATGCCATGCTTATTTCAGAATGCAGAGTTAAGAAACCTAGCAGATTTACACACAACAGAATTCCCCTTAATAATATCATAATTGTGGGCAAGCTCTCTGTGTTTATGAGCAATAGATGTTTTATTCCTGAAGGCAAAACCCCCAGTTGGTAGTGGCATTAAAGCTATATGCAATTGTCTTCTGTAATTAAAATACTAACAAGTTCCTTTTCTGTCTTCTGTTGCCTAGATAGTGCACAAAGTATCATTTTTGGAAAGAACTAGCAAACTTCCATTTGTTTACTCAGCAGACCCCTTTGGCCTACTTTTACAACTATTTGCCTTGGAGACAAATCTATTCTGTCAGCTCTACTGCCAAAATTAACATTTCTCTTCCCCCTCTTCCCCTCCTTTCCTCTTGTCACAAGTTGTCCCTTCTACCAGTATGAGGACTTCTGCTACTATTTCTGATTATTAGACCTTCAGAGTCCTAACCTCTGCGTAGCCTTTCCTAAGATACATTTTAAACAATATGCACAAGAGAGAGGTTAATTCAATTTCTAGACAATCACAGACAAGAGCCTGTAATATGAGGCCCTATATAACCATTTGTTCTATTTTTCTTTCCTTTCCAGAAACATCCTGCAAAGGAAAACCTCTCCTCCAAGCCTAATTATTTTCTCAGACAGATCCCATTTTAGTTTCATGCAAGCTGTATGGCTTTCTATTGTTTTCTAAATTCCATGTTCACAAAATGTTGAAGAAATTGGCATAAGCATTGAACCTCAAGTAAAAAAAATCCGCTTATATTTTTTTGTCAGACAACATTTAATAAGTAAACTGTTTTCTTAGGAGGACAAGTTCTACATTGTCCCTTAATTTGTGCATGCACACAGTCAGTCTCAAGTAGTGGGAGCTATTCCTCAGCACTAGCTGGGATTAAGACTTGTTGCATCACATCAGTGTCATACTGAAAATGAGTCCTGACCTGCTGCATCAGACACTGTCTGCCCCAGAGGAAAGCACGTAAGTAAGCAATTCAATACCAAATTACCTCAGCTATCATTAAGGCCATGTTTGATGCATGGGAAACACACCTGGTGTGGGACTCCACTGTTTATCGTGGAAAGAAGAATTCACCTTCACAATTGGCAAGAGCACAGGTATTTGAAATGACGAGCACTGGAAGAGACTTAGTTGTACTTTCTTTCCTTTTCTAATTGTATTTTTTTTCTATGTACATGTTGATAAAAGAGATGGATTATTTGTCACTAATTTCTTTTGGTGATTACAACAAAATAAGGTGAATAAGAAAATACTCAATTTAAATACTTATTTGGCAATAACTTGCCAGTTGCTAGTTCAGTTCAAGAGAGTTTGTGAATTCAAAAAAGGGTCATCAAATAAAAATAAGTGAAGCCTTTTTTTCCCAAACACAGACTGAACTCTACTTTTTCATCTCTTACATATATATTTGTGCAGTCAGACTTACTGCATTACAATTAGAATAATCATGGTAAGAGAATTTTCTGCTCCTAAGGACAGAAAAAGATTCAAAGATAAATCTTTGAAGCATTCCCTCTTTCTGCAGAGGGATCACTAAAGCAAGCAACAAATCACTATCAAAGGGAAACTGAGCCAAAGAAACCAGAAGGACTCATGGCTAGGCACAGAAAAATAGCCACAAAGCAAGTCTTACAAGAAAATTCCAGTTTTATGCTAAGTAGGGCAGCATTAACTCATGTCCAGTCTATTCCAGCCTACTGATCCTCTCGGGGACAAGAGGATTACTTTCTAGCTGCGAGAAAGCAACAATACTTCTGAAGAGTTAAAACATCCCAAACCAAACCCAACCCAAAAGACATTGAAAGTAACAGAGAGGAACAAACGCACTGCAGATGCTTTGAGGAAAAGAGATTTCTCTATATAGAGAATATTATTTTAAAAAGACACCTCTTTCACAACTTCTGGATACCAAATATAAAAATCTCAACTCATTTCTGTATCCCTTTGTTGTAGGTTCTCAGTATTGCATGAAGTGTGCAAATAGAAACAAAACAGGCAGAGACACCAGCAAAAGGGTTTGCAGACATGCGCACATATCAGTCCACAGAATAAGACTTCCACCTTGCACCGTGGGTGCATTCCTGCAGGCCATGCTAGCATTCATGAAAATTTGTAGAGAATTGTCCCCTTGAAAAAGAACAGAAACTACTGTAAGATGTCAGATAATGGCTGACCAAAAAAAAAAAAAAAAAAAAAAAAAAAAAAAAAAAAAAAAAAAAAAAGAACAAAAAAAAAAAAAGAACATACATTTTAGATAACCAAAATAAATTTTTTTAGTCATTCTGTATCTTGCCAAATTTTGAATTACACTGAGTTTTTCTGCTCCTTCCTACTTTCTCCTTCCTTCTCTTTCCACCATTTCTCGTGTTCATTTCCACTGTACCACTCTTTGTCTTGTTTTTTCTTCAACCATGCTTAGTTTTCACCTACATTGTACCTCCTGTATATTAAAATTATAGCAATTAAATATTTAATGCAGACAGTGAAACAATCACTAGACTGGAAAGTCAACAGACACGGAAGAGATATTTTGGTAGCAGGGGAACAATGATTAAGTACTCATTTTTCATGCTTCAAACCCTCTTTGCTTTTCCACTGGCTACATGGCAGCAAAACTAGAACAGCAAACAAAAAAGGACAGTCAGATGCCAGGTGAGCAGCAGTTCATGCACACTGACATCAAGTAGCATTCCACACAATATGCCTTTCTATTCACTCTTCTTTTCTTTATGCCCTCACAATCCTCCATGCATGGAAATACATAGGAGCATGTGTGTCTAGGATTTTAATGACCCTGAACAAAATATAAACAGAGTTGAACAGTACACTGACTAAGTAAGCACAAGGGTCTTAAGAAAAACAGTTCAAGGTTCTCTCTAATGCATAATCCTGCTGGAACTTATGTTTTTTGAGAGTCACTGAGGAATAGAGAGGTTTCCCTCTCTGCACACTCTTAAAGTTAATTTAAAATGGCAGCTGAAGTGAAACTTTAAGATATAGCCTTAGGGAGAAATTATAATAGGGAACTCTGACCACTACAGAAAGTGCAGAGAGATAAGTTGTAAATTAAAAAGTAATTTTATCCTTAGTAGTGCTAAGTATGTCCAGCAAGAAAAGCCAAAATGAAATACTCTGACATTCCCGTACTGGCAGAGTCAGCATTTCCATCACAATACTGTGTAACTCCCATTTTGCTTTTCTCCATTGAAACTAAGCAGTCCAACACTTCCAGACTATAAAATATTACTACCTAAAGAACTTGACCTGATTTTTAAAAGAAATCATCTTCATCATAAAAGATTTCGAGTACACTGCAGGAATCGTATTATTCAAATGTTTATAGTTCTTTGCACACTACCCAATTTTTGTGCAATAGATATTTCATTATTTGTAGAGGTAATTCATAAGAGAGTTAACAATAACATCACACATACTTTAAATATTTATATGTTGCAATCCTAAAAACAAAATAAAAATCTGACTATAGATGCTGGTGCTTTGCCTGAACCTCCAGCTAAGCAATTAAAAATTGGCTCTATATACTGAAAACCACAGAAGCAAATTTTATAATAAAAAGTGTGTTACATTATAAACAGTGTAAATTAATTTCACTGATTTAACTGATTCTTCAAATGTTGCACAGTGCTCTCCTAGTTCTCATAAATTTCAATGAGGACTTCACATCCAGCTGAGTAAACCGCAGAATTGGGTACTTGGAGACCAAACCTGCCCTCCAAAAGCTCCAAAGAAATGGCAAGAGAATGCCGAAACTGTTGTATTTTCAAGACATGAATCAACATTTCAGCCTGCCATTTCCTACAAGTTAGCTCTGCTTCTTCTGAAGTGAAGCTTTGCATCACGTTTTGTGCAAGGATGCAAAGTGGAAGGGGTACAGAAGTACAGACGTGACCAGTTGACCCATGGGCTACAAAGCTTCCAAGAACAGTGAGCAATGGCCTCTGTCACTGATTGCAACCTGCAGTAACTCCAAAGATCATTTTTTTAGCTTATTCCTGTCATTAGGAAAACTTATTCTTTACATTCTTGTGTAGGTTTTCCAAGCCTCTTTCAGTTTACCTTACCCATGGAATGAGGATTCTACTCTGTTTCAGCTTTTCAGCTGGGGAAATAATCTGAAAGTCAGCTTGAGATTTTGATAGATTCAGACAAGATGCTCAGAGTTACAGCCTGTAGCTCATGTCATTCTCTCTGGGTACTGCAATGCTCCACAGCCTTACATAGATGTGTACAGCTAATTAGAAAAGAAAAACAGCATTGTCAGACTTGATTAAAAAGTAATTGTTCTGTCTTCAAATCACAGAATCAGCTTAGAAATTCTTGATTTTTTTTCAAGATTGTATCTTGTCCTTGACTTTGCAACTCTTGGCCTCACTTTGTAGCTTTTTAAGTATAGAAGCTTTAAAGAAAATATTTTTGATGGAGGCTTTTAGTTACCTGAATGATATTCACACAAGAAAACACAAAATTAATGATAGAAAGTACGAAAATTGAACACAACACTGAGCAAAGCAAAGATTTACAGCTGTATAACTTTCCATATACCAAACCTTTTAGAGATAATTTCTTTTACTTTTCGGACTAAGAGAATTTTAAATTATTTGCTCAGCAGTTACCGCTGTTTATTTTGCATTTCTCTGGCAGTGGTATAATGCACGCTGCTGATTTCAACTGTGTTACTGCTAAACCATTTTTAGGCACAATAAGAATTTTTGATACAAAATTTATTTTTCTGAAGTCACTGGATGTACTGAAACTTTCTCCTACAAATTTGCTACTGAGGCAACTACGTCTTGTTTCCTAAGGTCCTTCTGTTTTATCTCAGCTTCCTGTTATATTTTTAAAGGAACATCATAGTCAAAACTACTGTGAGCATTACAATATGAACTGAAATACAAATTGGTATTTTTTTATTAATTACTTCTTAAAGGAATGCTTACAGCTATATTTAAATTCATACTTGGTTTTTGGGTTTTTTTTGAGAGTTTAAAAGTAGTTGCCTTGGGATGAGAGAAGCACAAACAGTAATTTAAATAAATAAACTGACCTTTTTATTTACATTAATTATAATTTGAATACGTACTATGAAAAATTAAAGAAAAGAATGAGTACATAAAACAAACACATTCTAATTTAGTAAAATTTTATTGCTATAAATTGCTTGTCTCTGTGTTCATCCGGCAGTGTTATAAAAGTCGGAAGATATGCATGCTGTGATGCAATAATGAAATATCCAGATATAAAAGGAAAAATGGTGAGATTTAATGAATAAAATTAAATTACACATAATGCATATTATGCAGAAGTTTTACGGTAATCTTTTCTGTACATAACCAGAGATAGTATATCATGTAGAAAAGAAGAGAGTCATACCTGCTGTATGACTTATTTGGATATGCAATCCAAACCTATTTATTTCTGATTAATTATCAGAATAATCCTAATTATTACATTTCTGTAATAACAAGATGTGTAGGAGGTTAAAGTAAAGTACTTTCTATTCACTTCTTGCAGGAGTAACTTTTTATAAAACTGGATGCACTCACTATTTTTTCAGAACTCTAATTATAAGGAAAATACATCAATATTTAACATAAAAACAATGAAAAGTATCTAGCAACTTTGTTGTGGATCTGGCCTCAAAGTCTCTTAGGTACATTTCTGCCATGCGGCAAGGAAAGCAGGGAAGTGACTCTTCTTGTTGACTGCACTGTGGGGTTGGTGCAAATGGTATTTCGCAAATGTATCAATGGTATCCAAATGAGACACCACATTTCAGGTAATCCTGTTTCATCACGCAGATCAAAGACATCTGTGCAGCTGTTTTTATTCAACAAGAGCAGCAGGGAGATCATATTTCTGTAACCGGCCAAAAAAGCAGTCAATATTAAAGCAGAAATCTGTATGCTTACTTCTCTAACCAGAATGAACAAGTATCTCTTAAAGAAGTTTCATCTAAAACAATGTTTTTTATGTTATAGTCAACCTTCTGAAACACCAGGATGCTGAAATGCATGCTGAATAACTTAATTTCCATTTTTGAAGTCCAAAGCATAAACCCTACCTCACATCCTATTTTGATTTATATTTACCCTTTGCCATAAAAGATTTGTCTTTTTTTCCATATCTTTGTCCATTAGCAAAACACAAAGTACTTAATAATCTTGATCTTAACTATATGTTTTCTGAAGACAAAAGCACTGTCCAGGTATAGGTGTAACCCACAGATTTCCCATTTTCAGAAACCTTACACAGATCTTTCTTTTCCCTCTTTGGCCACAAGCCTGTGCTATAGAAGCATCACTTTCAGAAGCTGCAATTTAACTGACAAATAGATGTAAACAGGTAAGTCAGTTTCTTCTGTATTTTTGCAATCATCATATCAAGAAAGAAAATTCTGTGCAATTCAAGGACCACTTATGTATTGCGAATTGTAAACCACCTTTTACAACAGGCATGTTGATTATTTGCCACATATACAGTTAGTTATTAAAAAATAATTCATTTCATTGAGCAACTTCTATAACTAGTGAATTTGGACATATATAAATTTAAAAGCTACATGTCCATGTTCATACATGTAAATAAAAAGCATGAATTAAAATTCCAAGAATAAATTAAATGCAGTTAAAATACGAAGTTTTCAACACTTCGCTCTGTAAGATATTTCCAAGGGCTGTTGGACTCATTCGACAACTGCAGGCTAATTTAGTGAGATTCTTTACATCAGCCATTTTCTTCAGAATATTCGGAAAACTTATTGCATTACAAGTCATTAACAAGATTTAATGTATCAATTTCCCTGCATCATCTCTTCTTGGACAATTTATTCACACTATATTTTCTGGAGCACTATTGTACCTGACATCTAAATGTTTATAGAAGAATATTTTATATAATCTACTTGACTAAACCTGAGTTCCTGGCACATGTATGCATACTACCACCACTTACAACTCAGCCACACATTTGGGATAAATCTCCCAAAAAGGGGTTTTGAGATCCATTGCAGTCTGGGCCAACATAGCTAGAGCGTCTTTGCGGGTGCCTAAGAAATAACTCTGCTGTCTTCCAGGTTAGCTACACTGAAGAAGAATAAATCAGAATAACCAAAGAGAAAACTGCTACTCTCCTGAAAATTCAGAATAGGCACTTTCTGGCACAGCTGAAGAGTCAAAAGAACTCTTTGCTTCACTCCAATTACAATTCTGTATTTCAGTAATGAATATAATCACTCAACAACTTGGATGGCTACGCTTGACAAGATTTAATTTTTTTCAAGCTCTCACTACATGTTGAAACTGAAATAAATTTCCTTCAGAACAAAGCCAATATTGTGTCACAACAAAATACTTTGAACTTCAGGTGGCCAAATTCTCTCCCTTCACTGAAAATTGTTCTCCTCAGCTATAAGACCCCAACATTTAATTATAAAAGCCTGCAAATATCAAGTGAAAAAAGATATTGCATTGGAAATACCTCCAATTTGCAATAACTCAACAGTTTTATACATATATATTCATAATGTATAGTACAGTATCTTTTTTTTTCAATATTATTAAATACAGGATATGGCAAAATAATTGAAGAGTTGCAAATTCCCACTTGTTCTTAGTCCCAAATGATACCATTTATGTTTGGAAAATGGTTGTTTGCTTCATAAACACAGTAGTAAAACTATCTGTAACCTCTCTGGGTTTCATTAGTTTCAGATGAAAAAAATCACAAACTAAGACCTGTGGATTCTAAGGAATTATAACCTGGTCTACAATTTGCAAAATTAATTAAAATGCACTGAAAAGGAAAATTCTTTGGTCTTCTGACATATCTACAAATGCAATTCTCTACTATGAGTCAGTCAAAACAAAACAAAAGCAAAGGAGCAGAACAAAGATACAGAAGAAAAACACTCACATAATAGTTTTGTAATACTTTTACCTGTATTTCAGAAGAATTTACACTAAAGTTGGTAGGTGATGTGAGCAGGAAGTGACAGAAAGAATAAAGTAGAGTAAAAGATCAACTTAAAATAATTTGTAACCTTAACACTCCATGTAACTTTCTCATTTTGTATTTTTAGGTTTCATATTTCACGGGAAGTTCTTTTTTCTTTTGAAATATCTTCTACATTTTGATCTCCACTGCATTAGCTTGCCTCCAATGCCAACAAACCTGGAAGCTGTTTCCATGTGTCAGAGCACAATGACAGAACAGTTTATAAATGTGATGAATGAGCAAGTACAGTCATAAAAACTTTGATAATAGCTAGCTCTGCACTTCTGTGCTTAATATTACTGTAGCTGCTTTAATTAATTTTTAATGTCATTCAAGTATAAATGATTACCAGTTAAAGCCATTCATTTCCCACCCTTTGAGAGTTTTATACTTTCAGAGGACTGTCACAGAACTATGAAACATGTTATACAGAAGAATTCAGCATTGAACACGAGAAAAAAACCCAGCACCTGAAACACACACTTTTTGCATTCAACTAGCTACTACACAGGAGCTCCTATAGTTTTAGGGCATGAAATACCAGACACTGAGCAATAATTTCTTTCATTCTGACAGGTAATTAAATTGACTGGTTTTGTACAACTTCCTTCTGGGGCCTAGAACATCTTATCCTGAAGTCAAAGTGTGGTAGACATAATCTGCATTTTAGATTGTTCAACTAATTCATTTGTCAGTAAGTCAAGCAGACCCCTTGTGCTTGTGTCTGTAGTTGTGCCAGCAAATAAATTGATTTATCTGCTGTTTTGTTTCATGCAAAGATTATCATCTCTTTCCCAAAAAATAAGAACATTAGACTTCCAAAGTAGAGATGCTGCTCTCCATTTTTCACCCTGTAGCTAAAGGATTTTGCTATACATGGAAATACACAGATATAAATTTTCTCTGCAAAATGGACTCGAAAGTTAATCCAGGAAATTCTGCCTGGTTTATGTTCTATGAAGCATCCTCAAATATTTGTTTAAACAAAGTTACGGAAAGATATCCCAAACATATTAAAAAGTAGTGCTCAAATGCATCCAGCTCTGTACTGAGAGTACAATAGTGGTGCATAAAGCATATGAGAACAGAGTTAAAGTTCAGTGCTTCAGAAAAAACACACATATGGTAACGGAGATAACATTCCCGGTTTCATTCAGATTGTTCTCAGTTTCAGAGCATGCTGGAAGAGCCCACTAGAGCAGCATATTAGGCCTCCCTCATTTTATTCCATCATTTCCTCCCCTATACATTTTTCCCATTCTTTTAGGTTGGGCATACCCTTATGAGTATTTTCACTAAGAACATTCACCATAATTTTCCACAGTGTCCAGCACATGGCACATCTTATTGAATATAAGCATTGGACTACCTGGTAACAACTGTCTGGACAGTACCTAATTGCACAATGAATGTTCTTGTGTCTGAAGTAGCTGAATAAAAATGTTTCTCTAAAAAAAATCTCAATGACTAGATCTTTAAGCACTGAAACAGTAATTGAACATGAGATGATTAGATATGTGTTACTATTGAAACTAAGGTTAAGCACTTTGTCCACTGTCACCCAAGAAAGTTAAGAGCCAGCCCAGAAGTCAATTCTCTTAACTCGAAGGCCACCTTCTATGTGCTGACCATGTCTCTAAAATAAGAGCAGATTCTGACCTTGCATTACCAGATTTACTGTTAACCATAAAATGATTCACTCTTTTTGAAAGCTACCAGATTGCCATGAAGAGACGGATGTGTTATTATACAGCCCTGCAAGCCAATGAAATACTGGAGTTTCATTCTTAGGGGTCTGTTTACCCGTTGCAGAAGGATTTTATGCAGCCACCTTCCACGAAGCCTGAAGGCAGTCAGGCACCTAAGTGCAGTAAAGAGCTGTAACTTTGTTCACTTAAATTGAAGATACTATCACTTGGCTTACGTAGACCTATGTTTAAATCAAGTCACCACTTCTGGTATTTAACAGGAAATTGGGAAGATCATGGAAGGGAAGGAACAGAAAGAAATTAAAAGCAGTGAAAACAGTTAGAGGAGGTTAAAAAAAAAGAGGCATTTAATAATCACATGTGAAATGCTGAACATTTTTCAGACACAAAGAACTGTTGAGGCTTGTAGGATTAACATGATTCCTTGTCTAGCTGAAATGGAATGCATAGTGCCTATAACCGAAATGCTGCTCTTAGCTATCCCTTATACTCCCTTGGCCAGAAATGGATTTTCAAATAGCATGCTGTCATTATTTTGCCTTCATGAGGAGGGGTACCTGTTACAGAATTGCCAGGCATAATCTTCCAGTGAAATAACATTTTGAACTTCGAGAGAAGGATTGTAAAGAGTTAAAAGTAAGGAAAAAGATGTAAAGTTGTAAGAATGAAATGATATTTATGCAATTTGAATTCTACACATAAGGTAGATTGCATTTAATATGATTGTGGTGAGTTAGTGGCAACTCAAGGCTGACAATAGACATTTCAGATGAAGAAGTAACACTTCTTCTCAAAACCATAATACTTAAAAAGGGAAAGAAGATGAAAACTATGTGAGACCAAGCACTCTAGTCCACAGAAAATAAACCAACAATATTAAATTATGAAACCTTAATAACTTGCAAATCAACTATAAGTAAAAGGAAACCTCCATTCAGGATGTATAGTCTTGTTCATCCTGAACACATGGAAGCGGTAACCGTGGAACTTGTTGGTTTACCTTGAAAACTGGCAAACATTTGCTGGAGTTAGGAAAGGTAGAAAGCTATTACATCAACTGTGACATATATTGCCAGCACTGTGCTTTTTAGAGGCACAACTAAATGATGCCTACAGAAGACAGTTATCTACATGATAGTAGCTGAATAGATAAACTTTTAATTGGCACCTGCAACATTAGCTAAACTAGACCAAATTAAATGCAAAATGTAAACCCTACATAGCCAATACAAAACAAATCGATTTTTATATGGTTACTATTCCTACTATCATCTCCCTTTTTCTTACTTCTTGTTTATTTCCAAGCTAGAGGCAGTCAGTATAAATTAATTGAGCAGAAGGTAAAATACTTGATTCATTTGGGTCAGGTCAGCAACTTAGTAACTGACAACAAAGCAAGAAAGCTGTCAGCAGTTTTGTCAGTGCCTTGCATTAAGTATGACAGCAGTCAAATTTACCCAGTGAGACTCAGCCTGCAGAGACTGGCATCACTCTGCTGAGTGCCACAGGATGTAGAGAATAAGCACCTCAGTCCTGCACTGACTATGGTTTTCAATACTGGCAACGGGTCTTGGAAAGCTGGGATGTCGATGGAGGAAACTGTCATCATCAAAGAATTCAAGATTAGGATGTCCTATATTCACAGACATTTGCAACAGTTCTGTTTATTTCATGTATTTACAGATAGAAAAATCACCATTTATAACTAGTTAGTTTCTAAGCCTACTGGAAACTGTATGAAACTAGAAGCGTTCTGAATTAATTTCCAGCATTAACTAGTAAAACAATACTGATAATACCTGTTCTGAATGTAATATTATCAAAGATATTTTTCACAGTTGCTAGTGGAAAAAAAAAAAGGCTTGATCTCTATGTAATTGCTGTCACATTTACAAGTAACTGTACTTTTCTGTGGCATGCTGTTTTCTTATATCCCACCTCAGAGGCAAATACAATCACAGATATAGCAAAAAGTTACCCATTAAAGGAGGTAAAATAAGATTCAAGACTCTGGTCTCCCAGATAACATCTGTGGTGCCCTGGGACAGATTTAGAGTGTGCTGTGTGAAAGGGTCTAGTTGAAACAGCAGATAAAAGGAAGGAAAGGGTGGGGAAGGAAAATTGCCTGTCTTTGCACCCTCAGTTCTCCCAAAACTTATGCCACCTTTTCCTCAGCATTCTTCATACAGCACTCCTTTACTGAAATGACATTCCATAGGCAAAATCTGACTATTTGTTCAGTTTATACAATTAGATACCTGGCATTAGGGTTAACTGCTGCATGACTGCATTTTACAACCCACAAGCAATCTTCCTTAGGGGAGGATTACATTCTCTTCCTAAGCCAGGTCTGAGGACTAGCCATCACCTTTCTCTAAAATTGACTAACTTATGCTATCTGTTCAGGTATCAGTTGAAGTGCCTTTACACACCTCACTAGCTGCAAGACACAGCACAGCTCCCACTTCACTCTTTAGTTTCAGCTTTATCAGGCAAACTTACCTCCATGTTTGACAGCTGTCAATATGGTATGATCCAAAAGCATGCATGTACCCATGCTTTATGCTTTGGTGACTATTCGCAGAATTATGACTAGTGCCTGCTTGCTCCAAACATTCATTTCAAGATTATTTTCAAATTTTCAAGATTCTTCCTACCTACTGACATACACCAGCCTAGCCAGCCATGCCTCAAAGAATACCACGTGTATTTTTCACAGCCATTATGAAACCTGAAATATGAAATAAGACCAAGAGCAGGTTTCAGTGGAAAATCAAAAATTCCCTAGGAATCCAGCAACTAAGGACTGCTTTAAGGTCTGCTCCTCTTTGCAATGACTCAAGTCTATATATGCTTGCTATGACCCCTGTAAATCCTGGAATTCCTTTATCCTTATTTCCTTCTCCAATGTGCCTCTCTCCATTGTTTGAAAAACTGACTAAAGAGAGGGTGTCTGTTTTACATGTGCACAGTGCAGTGTAGATTGCACCAGCATTAGAGTCAGAGAAAAAATTTAAGTAGTCATTGTTCAGGAAGAATGACAACTTTCAATCTAGTAACAGATTAATAACTGCATACAGTTATATGTATATACCCTATAAAAGCTGGCCTAAAGACGTCTCAAAGAACAGGATATTCTGGTATATATGGGAAGACACAGGAATATTCCCACCTATACAACACAGCAGAATCTTGTCACCTTTGCTTCACTTGATCTGTAAAGCACTGAGGGGCTCTGGAATTTGTCAAGGACTTCAGGCACAAGATATGTCTTTTACGACTGGGCATCATAAAGGCCATGCTTTCTTTCATATTTGTAGAAAAGCTGTACTGTTTTATCCACAGTACAATTAGGATTGTCTAGTGTAAAACCAATTCCAGTTGATTCTACATATTTTATATGCATTAACTCAGTAAAACTGAACACTGACACAACACATTAACATACCACAGGCAGGAAATATCAAGGCACTGTAGTATATATTTTGACCTCTGATTAATTCTCACAGCAGTTATTCACAGAAATAATAACAGCTTTCCCACCTGCATTATGCACTTCAAAGTTACAAATCTGCAAATAACTTTTAAACGTTTACACTGCAGTTTATGTGAGGCAGAAATTAACTAACAGTGATTCATGAACTCTGGTTAATGTTTGGGTTTTGGTTTTTTTTTTTAGCTTTTAGCCTTTTTTTAAAGTTAAGGACAAAGTTCATGCATGGTCTGTAAATTAGAGAGAGACGTAATGTTAAGCAAGAAACTAGTTGAAAGGGATGTACACAGCTACATGACAGATATTTTATTTTTTTCCCTCATTTTCCCCTAGCTAAATTTACCATAACAATCCTTAAAGATAGCAAAAACTCACAACTATTGTTTATTGGGTTTCCTGTTGTAGAATACTACTTATGCAGTATTCCTACATAAATTACAGTGAATTATTGCAGGAATTGCCTTTCATTACTTCATCTTTCAACCAGAGGCAGGAATAAAAAGTGTTTTTCAATGCTCTAAATTTTTGATCTGCACTGTATGTTTGAAACACCTTGGACTTTTTTACCCATTTCAAAAGTATCCATGTAAAATAATATTCATCATCTAATACTCTCATTTGAGGGAAATTTGGATGAAAGTTTTGTATGAAAGCTATGCACCAGTTTATGGAAGAAAAGTTATAATTGAAAAGAAAGAATGGAGAGCACTGAGGGAAGAACAAGATTTTATTAAGGGTATTTCAGAATAAAGAATATGCATAAAAAGAATACAGATTATTACAACTTCATCCTTCACAGTAGTGATATACTGTATGTAGATAGTTACAACAAATTAAAAAGAGTTTAGTTACATAAACTTTTCAATCCTCTTAAGAGCAGCCCAAAATGCCGAGCGTAAGAAATTAAACTGTATGCAATAAAAAAAAGGCCTTTTCTTTTTACTTCTGGTATTTTCCGTAATATATTTGGAGTGGAACATATTTACCATGATTTATGATAGGGAGATCTTCCCTTATCTCTGTCCTTCTCACTCTCAAATCAGGTCACCAATTACCCTGTAATGTCCAAAAGAATTCCTGAGATACATGTGCTCTCTTTTAAGAGAAGCATCTTTGTATTCCATGCAAAATATTCAAAAAAGCTACTTTTCATTTATTCAAAGGAACACTAAAAACTATTTGTTTTAACCCTGACCTTACCATTAAATGCTATGACCCAAACTCTCAGCCTCTAGGCAATTAAAAAAAATAAATCGTTTGAGTACATCCAGCCAATGATTTCCACATTAAAAAAAAGTCTAAGTTGGAGCCATGTGGTCTCAATCAGGCAGTAAAAACTCTCTGTATTTTCTTAAATGCACAACTGCAGTATGCCCATAACCTTTCTTTTAAATCATCTTAACCAGATCTGAATCACTCTCACCACAAATGATTCGGTGGCCCTGGAATGTGCTGGGGTAGACAGAGTTGCTCTGCAATGAACATTGAGATATTTCCCACTTTCCTAGTGTTAAGAGAATAGTCTGCAGAAAAAAAAAATTCTAAAAGGTTACAGCCAAGACAAAAAGTGACATCATAGTTCAATCATTCAAGAAAAAGAGAGAGAGAAAAAAAGCATCTACTGCCTAATAAATCAGTGTTGTGTGCCACAAAGCACAGTGAGCCAACATAGCCAAAGAACAGCTTTTCTTGCTGAGGCAGGGATACCACAAGCAGCTGGCAGATGCATATGTAATTGTATTCACAGAGAGCCACTAAGTCCATTAAGCTGGCCAGAGTAGGAGAAGCCGATCAATTAAAAAAGCAGAATATACACCATTTCAGCAACAATCTGTGCAGCCTCTTACACCACCTTACAGTATTTCTTACCATAGGGTACCACAATTGTTTGCAGTTTAGTATATACATATATGGCACTTTCTTAAAAGCTTATAGGCAGATCACTTAGGATCAAAAAACGTTTTGAGGTATCTGCATTACCTGAATGTGTGCTGCTAGCCTTCTTCACCAGTCCCCTTGAGCAAATAGAAAGGACAGGCACAAAAACACCTTCGCTTCCTCAGCACATCTCAGAAGGAGTTCCAAAATATTACTTACATCTAAAGTTATAACAGAGGAAAGGGAATGTAGGTCCTTGGGGGCTCCTAAAAGTCACGTTTAAACAGCAAATGAGCAAGCTTTGCCTAAATAACTGTAAGATTCTTAAATGCCATTTCCTCTTTAAAACTGTGTCTGGAGCCTGAAAGATTTCTTTCAGTCTTAATCACCTCAAAATACAATTTAAACATGTGGCCAAAGTGATGTGCATTTAAAACAGGAATAGACCAGAGCCAAGACATTTGGATCCAGTTATTAACCTTCTTATACTTCATGGATGTAGGAATCCAGGGATTTTGGTACAGGCCCATCTCTGAACTCAACACTCATTGCCAAACCTCACAGTCAATAGAAAATACGCTTTAACATATCAAAGCAGGAAAAACAGCATAAAGATGTCAGATTTTTCCACCACATCAATGAGAAAAAATGTCATTATAGCACCCATGTAAATTGTGAAACTGAAAGCAGCTGCTGAGGCAACCTGACATGGTGCCATTGGCAGAGGGGGGTCCAACTCAGGAAAACAATATTCCATTTTTAGCTCTGAAAAAGAATCTTTGCTAGTTCTAGTCTGTGATTCCTGTTCAGTGAATAACTTGCCATAAATAGAGCTACTAACTACTATAGAAAGAAATGCCTTAGTACCTGGCAAGCAAAGTGTACTAAACATCCCCAACATCCTAACTAATTGCACACTGCCTGTTTCACAGCCAATCCATAGAAACATAAGTTAGCAGATCATTTTTAACAGTTACCACACCAAGCTGAGTATTCTCCCAAACGAAGGGTGAAAGTCAGAATGACAAAGCTTTGGTTTTGAGTTTCTAAATTAGAAAAAACAAACATACAGACCTTAAACAGTTAATTGACTGTGACTGCTATACTTTCCACAATCACACATTTGCTCATTCAGCATATTTTTCATGTGACTAGATTCACCTTCACAAATACTTGATCACCAGCAGTTAATAACTGGGTAGAGGGAAGGGAATGCTCACTTTGTCAACAAAAAATATTTGAATAACTGCTTGAAGTAACTGGTGGAGCCAGAGTTAAGGGAAGGGAAAGGAATTTTTTTCCCCTTTTCAGGTCCATTGTCCCAGCAAGGTTTCCTTGGTCTTTTTGTTTTAAAAGTACATAAGTTCATTCAGTCACCTGGTCTTTCCCCCTTTGTCAAATTTATTATACAGCTGACCTTCTGGATTTCAAACGTTTCTTATTTATCACTTTATTAAGATAACCCACAAAGGGAGACATAATAGCATGCTGATAGCAGGGCTTTATCAGTACTTTTAAAACAAATGGGTCCCTGCAGTGAACTTCCTTTGACAGCTAGATGGCATTTCTGAAAGCAAACCATTTGGATTAACCTGTCTCTGTTCTGATCATTATAAAAGTTTTCCTAAAGACAATACTGAGAGATAAAAAAAAGGTCTTTGTAACAAAGCAAACCACTTTTCTAGTAAACTTAAAAGGCAGCAGTCTTAGCACTTCGAAAAAGCATGAACAGCTAAATCATTTTGCATATTGGAAAAAGTATCTTTTTGCAACTCCTGTCCTCTCTCAACGTCATTTATTCAAGCCTACACTCTTTTACACTGTATATTAGCTTTCACTTGCATGCCCTAGAACAGTAGACTCTCAACGCTTTTTGTTTTTAAAAAGAGATTCACTTTGCTCCTAATAGCGGGGAAAGGAAGAGGGAGGGGGTGTGCTCTGAATGAATGCCAGTCACTTAAAACAAATTTATTTTGGATGCCTATAAACTAGTCTTGGGATGCATCTCATCCCTTTACACTCCCCATCTTCCTGAACTTTAGTTCTACTCATATCCTCTGTGATGGAATACCTTTACTTCCCAGGTTCAACTCTTGCACTTAAAATAAATGAGTTACTCTGTCAGTTAAAGTTACTCTGTACTACACATGGTTCAAAACAAAACAGGTTTGCAGAAAACCTAATAATAAAGCCATTTGGGAAAGCTTTCCAAAATTGTACAGATACTTAGGAATTTTGTTAAAATAGATACATTCTTATAAAGCTTTTCAGAAAGGGAGAAATGAGGAACATTTTAATGCTAGGCACTGTTCCAAGACCACTATAACAGCACACGCTGTATTATTCACTCACGTACTTTCCCCCCTCTCCTACAGCAGTAAGCTAAAGCACCTTGTAGTTTCCTGCACCTTTATACACATTTAATGCTGGCACTTACCGCTGTGGCACAGGGGGACCCCACCCCCGCCAAGAGGCTGAAAGCTGATGGTCTCTGCGTCCTTTATTTCTTGACTACCCCCGGCTCTTAGCTTTGCTGCTCTAAATTCAGCCTAGTCCGCAAAGGAGCACAGAAAAATTTAATAGACAGCTGAGCTGCCAAATTCCAACCACCACGACCGGCAATGAAGACGTTCTCCCTAGTTCTGACTGAGTCCAAAGAACAAAGCCTGCTGGCAACGAGGAAGCGGAGTTTAAGTCCTCTGGCTGCAGTCCAACTGTTGCTCTTGCTGTTGCTGCAGAGTACGTGAGAGTGTTTGCATGAGCTTGTAACGCGTGTAAGAGATGGGGGCTGGGGGAAAGGAGGGTGTGTGTAAGGGGAGGAATGCTAGTCATATCCAAAAATAACATGAAGGAAGTCAAGTAGTGATCCGTCTCCCCTCAGTCTCTCTCTTATCGCATGTACTGAGAGTGTTTCTACCCTAAGATTCTGATCTCAAGAGTAGGTAGAGAAAATATTCCATTGTGACTCGCAGCTCATATGATTACACTTTCAAATTGTAACTGCAGAGCTGTACATTTAGAAGAACACGTCACGAAATGCATGATTTAGTAGGAATCTACTTGATGACACTGCAGCCAGCATGTATTTCCCACTGCGTGCATTTGTTTGCAAACTGGAGAGAAAAACCAGTTCAAACTACTAACGTAGTTTACCACACACCAGAAAAAACAGTGTCATGTTTGCCTGTTCAGGAGTTCCTAAATTCCAGTCCTAGGTACTTCCAGATACTGCTTAGTGTTGATTTTCAAATAGCAAATGTCGCAAATTTACAATGTCATGCAGAAATGGGGATATAAAAACCTTTATATAGTTTAAATTTCCCCTGGTTTTTTAGAATTATTTTAAACAAATTCCACATACAGAATTGTGTCAAAAAGAAAATCAACACCTATGACACAACACAAACAAGAAAATCCCACCTAAAAAAAAAAAAAAAAAAATTCCTTCCTGAATAATCAGAAAGCTATAATTAACTATTGTGTCTTTTCTTATTCTGTTAAAAGCCTTAGAATATTGATTTCAATAATTGTGGGCTTTTAAAAATCTTTTTAAAAAGTCATTAACAAATGAAGAACAAATTTAAGGAAAAATAATAACCCATTAATCACAGAATCTTCTGAGCTGGAAGGGACCCATAAGGATCATCAAGTCCAACTATTAAGTGAATGGCCCATAGAGGGATTGAACCCACAACCTTAGTGTCATTACCACCATGCTCTGACCAATTGAGCTCATCTCATAATAGCCTCAGTATCATTTTTAGTACTTGTATTCAACCTGGTTTCTGTCAAATCAAATTGAGGACTTCTAGAACTCCTTTATAAGGAGTTTATAACCCAGGAACAGTCACTAGGATTAGTTAACATTTCTGAAGAATCTTTACTCAATCTAGTAGGACTTCAGTCTCAAGGAACTCCCTTCAAAATACTGTAAGATAACACAATGCAAGTCATACTTCTATTGCAATACTCTCTGTGAAGCATTTAATTAAGTTTTAATTTAAACATTACAATATAAAGAAAGTTCAAAGCAATTTTGGCTCATGCAGATTAGTTTAGCCCATTATTTTGAGGTGTTCGATGTGGTGCCGCGTATTTAAGAAAAGCTAAACTGGTCAACTTGAACAATGAATAGTTTTGCAATACCAATTTTCACAACAGAAATAAAAGTGGGAAAGAAGGCAGAAGGTTAGAAAATAGACTCCAGTGTCTATGGCAGCATAAACTAGGCACCTGTTTACACAAGACTTTGTTCCTCAAGATGGGAGACAGTGTAGCTCAGACCTAGTGATTTCCATACCCAAGCTCAGTACTTCTGGACCTACCCTTGTTTTATCCTTTAGTAAAAATAACGAAGCTTTGGATAGGAGCTTAGGTTTTATAGAACAGATACAATACATTTCCCTTCATTCCCATTACATTAAAGAAATTATAGTGCTTTTCCAAAGCTACTAGCAGAAAAAATTTTATGATAAATTTTAAAACTAAAAATACACTCTATGCTGAAGGTAAATCTCAGAACCCTATAGAAACCATCTGGAATGTAAGGAAGTTATGATGATTTAAGTTTGCCTTCCTGCATATTCACTAGAGACTGAATTTCAATACATTATAAGGTCATAAAAGTTACAGTAAATCCAAGTTCCTTGTATCAGGAAGTTCAGAGTCCTACTGTGTGATGCATTTTTCTGTGGGTACCTGGTAGCATTACAAAGCTTGGCTTGCTTTGTTGTCTTGAAGTTTGCCAGCCAAAATTTAACCTGACCAATTTCACACATAAGGGAAGATCAAGAACAGATAAGATTACCTGAGGCCTTTTGGTCTACACCTCATCCTATCTTGAACATCAGCTGCATTGAATTTGCTGAATTGGCTAATTACAGTTCTAACTTGAAAAACATACACTTCAAGTGGACAACAATAAGCCCACATTTAGTTTGCTATGCAATCCAGTCTCCAGACAAGAGAAGTTAGTTCAAAACCCAGTTTTAGTCCAGACATTTGAATTTGTTTTGCTATTATGGAAAAGCACAAACCTGAAAGAATGTGAATTCAGCAAAATTATACAACATAAAGACAAAAAAAGCAAGCAAACGAAAGAGCAATAGGGAGCTGTCACCTCCTTTTCCTCTGCCTGTTGTCATAACCAGATTCAAAGCTGTTTTCAGGAGAATTTGAATCCAGTCCACCCAAAATTCCAATATTACATGATAAATTAAGGTTGAGTATTTCAGTAGCTGATACTCCACAATGCTTATCTATCAAAAAAATCATTACTAGCATAGATAGTACATTCTTGTTATTGTCCAATATCTACATAGATGAAAGACATGCAACACATAAAAACCCCCCAAACCCTGTATTCATTTGTTATTGGGTAATTAGTGAACTAGATGATTGAATTTTTTGGGGGTCCAGTTGCATAAACTATTACAACACTAATATTGTTGTTATTTAACTCAAATATAAGGCAACCCTATGACATTTAGGAAACTTACAATAACTGTATATTTGCTAATTTGCAGCTGATCTGCTCCTAGTAACGTCTTATTTTCTGCCTAAAAACAATTTAACTGCAAGCTTCAAATTTTGATGAAGATCTATCAGAATTCAGCTTGTTTTCCAACTGTTCTCATTTCTAGTTAAAGAAGGAGGGAAAAAGAAAATATAGACATTACAAATTCTTTCATTTAAATGTCATTCTTGTTACATACTGAAGTGAGGCACTTTGTGTTAGTAATGCTTTGACTGGTAAGATATAACCATCATAAATTGATTGGTGCTCAGACCAGATAGTTACAGTAATTTTTGAAGCATTAGATAAATGCATCGAAAATTATAATCAGCAAAAAATAACATAGATTTAAAAGAGTCTGTAAGGGTGATCACTGTGTTCTAAGTAAAGTATGAATTGATTGCTGGCAGTAGCTTTTAAAAATCAAGATTTTCTCATATACTATATAGGAAGACCCATTCAGAAAGATTATGGCAGATCCTTCTGGATTATTTGCATCAAGAATGCATAATATTTTATTTTTTTGGTCTCCCAAGAATAATATTATAATACAATAATAACCATGTATTAAGAGGAAAGAACACATTTTACTCTCTTCTTTTGACCCCTCACTAGACACAAGCTCTGGTAAGTAGGGCAATTTAACAGCTTCAGTATTCTGTACCCACAAATAAATGTGTTTCCAATATAGCCTATGCAAATTTGGCATTCAGCAGTAAAGGTCACACACTGTTTGGATGTGGGGAGCCCTTGCAAGACAAAGGCTATAATCTAATAAAAGAGACAAGGGTGGTGAAAAATGCAAAAAGATAGAAGACTAAGGTCAGACAGTCTGTATTTTCCTAATTCAAACATTTTCCTTTCAGTATCTACATACCTAAATTGTTTAAATGATGACTCATGCTGAATTTATCTTTGATTATAAAACATTTAAAGGTTTTGCTTCTTCTATCTATACACTCTTTTCATGGTTTCTGTGGCTACTGACTCAAAGCCTCCTTTATCATCATCTCCTTTGCTCTCTCCACTGCTCCTAAAGACTTGTATTCTTTTAAAAAGTGAAAGTGGTTTTGTGGCATAGGTTCGTGGAGGAACAGTTTCCCTGTAAAGATAATGTGTGAAGTATCTGCATGTTCTGAAATTATTTAATGTTGAAATTTCATTCTTCAAAATGAGAAAGCATTTAGACTTTTTTGAAAGTTAGACTTACTGTGTATTTTCAAAGTCTTTGCTTGTCTCAGCAGTATAACTTAGGTTAGTTTTTATTTAAGATAAATATAACTTCCCTTCTTCCCCAGTTTTTTTCAATAAACCTTCACAGAAAATATGATTTAAATTAGAGGAAAATAAAATTTTCATAATGCTTTCCTTGCATGAATATTTTATTTTAAAGACAAAAGAATATACATAATTCTGTCTTTGGGTTCTCCAGTGTTTCTATTTATAAACATTGTTAATACACTTATAAGCAGTACAGATGGAGAAGAACAAGGTATTAGAAGCAACTGTATAAGCTATGTATAAAAAGGCATGTATTCAGGTATCTCGGAATAAGTTAATTAATGAGATTTCTTCCACACAATCCAAGGTCAGAATTAGCACCACCCCTAAACTGAAGTTTTAAAGAAATCACAAGCTTTTCAAATTCAGTAACTATTAAAATGAATGGTACCTATAAGCAAAATGATCTCAAACTTCATATCTATATCATACTAACAGTACATTACCAGACAAGTTTGGTTTTCCAAATGTTCTATAGTTGAATCATAACATAAACTGGTAGAAATACATATTCGCTACAATTACACAAATAAAAATCCTCCTCATCTGTACTTAGGCCTGACTCTCAGTCAAATAATATGAAGGATATTTCAGAGCAAGAGAAGAATCTAGGAATCTGTTATTTAAATGACAACAGGAATTCCCCAAAGATCACAGTGCACAAGAACTGTTTATTAACCATTAACTATTACTTGCCAAATCAAGCTATATTTGATTTCAATGGAAATTTGTTTACATTTAAAGGGGATATATGCAGGCATCCCAAGCCTAAACAAGTCAAACGGCTGAAGTATTTGTTCACAGAACCATCTACTTCTTTTCCTTGTTTATGGAATCCATTGTAATCTCAGGATAAGCATATAATAATTAATCCTGAAATAGATTCCATTTTAATTGCTTAGTGATTAAATGTAAAAGCATCTTAAAAGGATGCATGGACTAGGATAATGGCAGGGTGGAGATGAGGGAACCAAACAGTTCCAAAAATCAACTCATCTACTTGTTTAATTCATGCACTGTCCATATGATTCATAGAATTGGGATATTCTGCTTGAGGTTATTGCTCATAGGAATTATTCTTTTAACTGCTAACTAGTCTGAGAGTCTTATGCCTTCTCTGATGCATCTATTTATCTGCCGTTTTAGTTCACCTTCATTCTTATGTTGAGAGAAAATACAAACCTACAGTGTGGAAATGGGTAATGATTCTCCACTATATTCTGTCAGAAAGTAATAAACCTAAATACATCTCTCTGGATAGGGTTCGTATTCTCATTCAGAATTGAAGATTTTCACAAATAAGTGAATACTTTAAAAGATGTTAAAGAAAATTACACTCCTCATTTCATGAGAAATTATAAATCCAGTATAGAGGTAGAAAAAGGTGTCAGCTTTGGTTGTAAAGAATAAGGAGCTACATCTGAAAATTGTTTCAAATCTTGCAATATAATTTGCAGTGTGAATGCTCCCTAGTTCTGTCCTTATTCTGCTCCTTTTTCCCCCCTTAATTTTATTTTCTGCCATTATCTGCTACTATTTACTAACAAAAATCTATGAAGAATAACAGAAAAAAATATTGCTTGAACAGAGTGTAAAAGATCCATAGTCACATTACTAAAGAAACTGGAACCACAGGCATTTTGCAGTCTTTCTTTCCAAGCTGACAAGGCAAATGGTTGGGACAACTGACCAGACTCCAAGAAACACCAATGCAACTCCTGTGTTCTGCAGAAGCTGAGCAACTGCTATTCGTTCTCAAAACAAGGCTTCCAACATTACCAGTACATCCTTCTCCATGCAAACTGATGTCAGCAGATAATGCTGCTGCCACCTGAGCACCAAATCCATTTTAGCTAAGAAACAAGAAGTCAAAGTAAGAAGCAGCTCATAAAAAATTTGAGTTTAAACTAAGAGATGTTTTCCTTAAAGCAACAAAATGATCACTAAATCCTCTACAACATACTCTTTTGCCTCCCTTTCTTTATTTGCAATTCTAAGAATCTTTGACAAACAATCTGTGAAGGAGAACTATTTATATTAGTTCTCAGCTTAGTTTCTGTTTTTTTAATGTGGTTTTTGTTTGTTTGTTTTTAATATGAGCAATGCCAAAATCATTATCTTATGATGTAGTAACTGTCAGGAGTTAAATAATAAAATGTAGCAACACAGCAAGAGTTTTGTGGGGACCAAACCCTTCCACCCACCACATATGTCATATTCTGAAGGTGGGATTTTTTGTTTTTTTAAAATCACAGTTCTTTTCAAAAGTATAGGAATAATCTTATCCCATTCTAGTTGGTCCTTCAAAGAATGCATTTCTGCAACCTCTATTAGTGAAAGAAATATTAAATGAAACAATCCAGCAACTGCTGCATTTCCATTTAAATAGAAGTATATTTAACATTGAAACAACAAGCATTTAGTAAAAAAATAGAATTAAATAAAGTTTAGCTGAAGCAGGAAAGGAACCTCCCTATTTTTTCTCATGTCCTAAAGGTTCAGTTCTTGAACTGTGATCAAGAACTGACAGCAAGGCATCTGCCATCCCCTGAAAGTCACATAACACCTATTAAAAAATAAGTTGCATTATTTACCACAAACCCATGAAAAATTATTACCATCCTGCCTTTCTCACCATAAAATAATAAATCATTCTATTCTCAGCAAACAGCATATTGAGAACCAGCAACCACAAAGCTTTTAAATGGGAAGAACAACCTCCTTTTAAAGAAACACACTGATTAGCTTAAGCCAAGTGAAAAATCCTGCATTTTTTCAAGATGTGTTTACTAAGCAGTAGAAGCATTTAACAGATTTGATGGTAAGCCAGCATTTATAAATTGCCATAAAGAAAGCAGATAAACTGAAGAAACAAACCCCTTTATTGGGTTCTGATGTTAAATTAATCAGTACTCAATGAGTTCTTATAGCCACAATACTGAGACTTAGATTTCAAAAACCCCAATGATTCTTGGGTTTACTATTAACAGAAAATGTAAATTGTTTGTACAAATGCTTTTTGTTAGACAAGAGCGGAGTCTAGGCAAGCCAAAATCCCATGGCAAAAGCAGTATACATTTCTACTTATGTAAAAAGAGAACTATCACTATCGGTGTTTTCTTTTAAAAGCAAGTTACAAAGGTGGCCACAATTTTTCCTTCTCACACTTTTATAACAGTAAATTTTGAGAGATATTATATTAAAAAGTTATATTTCCCTTGAAGGTTAGAATATTTTCCATATCAAAAACCCAAAAAACCAGAAATTACATTTGGGTATAGATAATAAGGACTAGAAATAACTTAGGAATTAACATTTGGCAGAAAGGAAGCATTGATATCAGCAGAAAATGAAATTAAAAGTAAATATAAATAATCTGTCAAAAGTATACCTTATCCATAAAAACCTTTAAAAATAAAATCTCATTCTTTGCATATTCACTTTGGAGTTGATGCATAATTTTTTTTTTTAAACAAACTATGTAATGTCTCAAAGGATGATTTCCAAAAAAGATATTTTGGCACAAATACTGAGGATTAGTTTGGGTGGGGGAAAAACCTCCCAATAGATCACCTAGCAGAGACTGCTGACTGGATCGTAAGGGGGTCCCAGTTCATGCATCGCCTGGAACAGACCTCAGTCGAACATCAATCAATACTTTTTATATAGATTCAGGCTTGCTTTGGCTGTTTGGATAGCTGTGGAGTGAAGGCTGAGTTTTACCAGGCTGCTTGCTTCACCTACTTCTAGTACAAATCCCCTTTCATGATTTGAAAAAATCTTAAAAATGCTATTCAGATGGATTAACCATGCAGCAGTAATTCTTCAAAAGTAACTTGAGGCAAACCACATATTTCTATTCCTAAGTTCAGAGGAAAATGAGTTCAGGAAATGAACTCATAGGTAAATTAAAAAGTAAAATTAAAACCCTCAGAAAAATCAGACTGAACACATGATGCTCTTTCCCTCCTAATGCATTGCTTAAACATTGAAGAAGAGGATTTTTGGTACACAAATGCTGATACCTGGATTTGATAGTGTTTTTAGCCAACAGTAGCCAAAGCTGTACTCAAGATTCTTTTTTTGCCGTCTTTAACGGGATTTTAAAATCAAGGTTATTTTCTGTAGTCCCTCAGGTATTTTATGTTACCAATACCCAGGAGGTTCTGCTCACCAAAACTGTATTTTAAAAATATTTTAAATATCCAGCTGTTTTGGAAAATCAAACTATTTCTTAAATCACTCTGGTTTGAGATTTTTTCTTTTCAGACCCCCCAAATATGAAGTTTTTACCCCTTTGCAAAAGGCAACATTACCAGTGAGTTTGGGTCAATTTAAGGAGTAATTTCTTACATGTATCCAATCAACATAATGCATACAACTTTTTAATTTTACAAGCAATAAAACTCGGGCTACACTTCAGAGACGATTTCCTGTACAGATATGTGCAATTCACAATTTCAACACCTTAATATGTTACTGTGCTGTGTGACACAAATCACTCTCTCTTCCTCACAAGAGCATCAGTGTCAATCCTCAAACCCATACCTTGCAGTGCCTTCTAAGCCCCTTGGCAACCAAAAATTCTGCACTGTGTTGACATTGATACTTCTAGTCTGGGACATACAAGGTGACTCAACAGGCAGCTGGGCAAACAAAATAGTAATTCTGCCTAATGATTTGTACCAACAAGAAAGCCTTTCTGGTTTCTTACTTTAACAAAAACCTTTGTTAAAGGTTTCTTTTAACAAGAACAACAAAAAAAATCAGTAAAAAAAGAACACTGCCACAAACAAAATCAATCGAACAAGAACAGTGACTAGTCTTTTTTATAGATTTTATATTTTTAAGAGGCATGCTTTCCTAACTTTATTCCATGTAATATATCACTATGGAAAAGCTAAATTTGCAAAGTTTTGCACAGAAGGAAGTTTCAGGATTCTTGGAAAAGATTAGGTGAGATTGTAATATACATGTGTTTGGCCAATTCGTATACATGGTCCATCAGAAGAGCTTTTTGAATGGAAGCTTTTAAAGGTGAGGACAGTCCTATCCACAAAAGGTCACTTCTTATAGATCAGTCATAGCCATAGTAATGGCTAAGCAAGAGATCATTAGATGGGAAAAGCTGGGCTGCCTCACCTCTAGTGCAGTATGCTTGAAGCACATCTCTTACACCCACCCCTCTCCTGAGCCCTCTTCTTAAAAGAGGGTACAGCCCTTCAAAACAGAGCCCAGAGCCCTTCTTGCCTGCTCAAATCAACTCCCCAGTGAAGTGCTTCCACACTTGGGTAGGCTTCAGTAAAGCCTGGGTAATGCTGTCTACCTCGTCTAGCTAAGGATTGCTCAGCAGCCATGGTACATCAGGGAGGATATTACAGCACTACTGGCAGACAGGGCAAGAAGCCCACCCTCCAGGAGGCCATAGTCTGCTGTTTAACTGTCTGTCCTACATACTTTATATCCCTTCAGCTTTCATTTGGAGATGAAGTGCTATCAACATATTGTCATCCTTCAGTCCAATATTATTTAACAGGTAGTTGCACCCTGTCCATATACAAAAACATCTCAGTATGGCATGAGCACCAGTAACCAGTACCCAGAAATAAAAGCAAAGAGACTGCATGTGTGTTTCATGGTAGAACCTGATCACATTTCACACCATTCTGCTATGCAGGTTCTGAGGTAATTGTGCGGCAAATAGGATTTACAGTGAAAAATGGATATTCCATGCATACACTATCAAAAATTTCTTAACCAGCAGATATCCTGCTGCTCTTCAGTGCAGTATCAGTGATCTTTGCATACCTTCAACAATAGCATCACAAACTGGAGGGCAAACTGCCCAAGCAGTTCTGGAAACACATTCTTAGAGTTTCACTCTTGCAGGATGGCCAGCTGCTCTATAGCAGCTGATGAACAAATGCAGAAAGCATCCACAAAGCATTTGAACACTCCCAAACACTCGTTGCTCTCTCACAGCTTCACTGTGTGCAAAAGGGTTAAGCTGGGCTAAAAAGACTAATGAGTAATGCAGCTGGCAAGACTGTTCTCTTTCCCCTCTCACTGAAAAACTGGCTTTTGTTTCTGCCTTCAGTGAATGAACTCATGCAGCAATACCTGTTGGCAAATCTAGGCTTGTTGTATTGTTAAGATACAGACAATGCTGCCAAGTCCTTGATGTCTTCACAGATCTTTGCTACACAGATTGCTGTGCCAGGGACTCATCAGATGATCAAGCCCACACAGTTCCAGAAGTAACATCCAATTGCCACATAACAGTCAGAGCACTCAGGACACAGATAGATCATCTCTTCTGTATATTCACAGGCTCCGCTTTGGATACCACTGAAAATGCCAACTTCTCATTTAAAATAGAAAACATTTTATTTTATGCATGTAGTGAATTCATGCAAAACTCCTAATTCCTTTTCCTTCTCTTTTCCCCTTACTATGCCCATCACAAATATCATCAATGTTGATTTCTCACTACTTGTTGCAGTGATCCATGCATGTGGGGAATCGAAATAAATTTTCACTTACTTGCTCATATATTTACACAATTAAAAACACTGGGGTCCTTGATTTGGTGGAGGCAGAAAGATATTGCTATGCTCTAGCCTTACAAAGAGATTAAAGTTGTTAGGTAATAGTGCTTCATTTTCTATAGGCAGTTTACCCACTTTGAAAACAGCCAAAAATCACATAAACCAAGTTAAGTCTGTCTGTACCACTGCAATTCCATCAGCAGCTTTTCTGTTCCAAGGGCAGCTGTCTGTATGAGAGCTCGCATAGTAACTGCCTTTCAATAGAAGTGTCTTTGGAAGAAAACCCGGGCATTTCTAAATCTGTCAAGCGTGTAGCATGCTGAACTGCATTCACCCATCTAGTATGGGGAAGAGGGGATGAGCCTGGCTGGTTCTAGAGGGTTCATAGACAATCACTATGTACTCTCTCTTATTTTACTGCTCTTTGGAAGAGGAGCAAGCTGCTGAATGACAAGGAGAGTCAACTGAATGTTGCTCCAAATACAAGTTACTGGGGATACGAAGCAATATCCTAATATGAGGGGCAAGCAGGTCAAAACACACAAGAATGAACAATATTTTCATTAAAATTGCTAGTACCTATATAGGAGCATATTTATATTAAAATACATGCACTTCAAAATACAACATCGCATAAAAATTATGAGAGTAGCAACTTGTACAACTGAAGTACTGGACAAGACTAATAAAACTTTGAACTGCTTAGAGCTCATGATACGATTCATGTAAAGCACCTCAAATTGCACAGTCTCAATTTTGCCAGCATTATATCATCTCTGTACTAAGATATTGAAGACCTTCCCTATAAATATGCATTCAAAACCAAGAAACTGTTCTGGCTTCCTTTCCAAGCACATCAAATCTGAAAAGAGAAAAAAGCCAAGAACAGATACCAGCCAATAGGTAAGATAAATAGTCCACATCCATTATTAAACTCATATCATGAAGTCAGAGGTTCAAGAACTTGCTTTTCTATAGCAAATTCTTGGTAGCAGCTCATAGTTAATGCTGCATTGCTTTTTAAAAGGAGAGCAAGACTTTTCCTTTAGATATACACATACATTTTAAAATTGCGCATAAGATTGAAATATTTCTAAAAAATAAAAGTTATTTGCTTTCTGTTGAAACAGCTCATTAGGAACAAAGCGTAAAGACTTTTTTTTGCTGAGAATTTCAGCTTTTTTCCTTTTGCAATCCTGCCTTTTGCTACCTGAAAAAAAAAATTAGTTAGTTAGAACACAGAAATGTATGTTCTGAAGTGTTCACTAGAGAAAAAGACAGGTTTAATTAGGATTGTGCTTACTTTTTTAACACCTATTTGTATTCTAGATGGAATTTGATTACATACATAGGAGCCTGAGTGATTGACTGTAGACTGTAGGCACACACAAAACTATCTCCATCAAAAGAGATTACTTTTCTTTAGATTTTGCACCCCTTGTGTAATATGGATTCTCATGTAAATGTTCTGGATATCCCAGCTCAATGTCACTACAAAGCATATCTAGCACCATTGGCACCATTCCCTAGCCAAAGAAATGCAAAGATAAGCTACCCAAAGGTCAGATCCTTTTAAGCACCTAAGTACAGGCAGCATTAGCTCAACGTTAAGCAGGGAAATACTGAAATCTTCTTGCAGGTGACTCATTCTGAAAAGCTGCATTAGATCCCTGAAAGCATCAGCACACAACTTAAAGCAGGCAGTTTGAAGTTCCATTTGGTAAGGTCGCTAAAATATCCTTTCAATATACGGCAACTATCAAAGGAGGAAGAAAACCACAGAATATTACATTTTGCTTTAATGTTTTTTATTTTGTATCGAAAACCAAGGGGGGGGGGGAAGCAACTTCAGGCATCCAAAAGTGATAAGAATTTTGGAAGTACTGTGTGTTGGCATAGGGTGGGGAAATCTCCAGATGATACACTAGAGTGCAGTAGAGAGGCGTCTGAGGGAGCGTCGGTCCTGCTGCTGTCAAGGACAGTGCGGGATGAAGATGTTACGCTTCGAGTACTTTAATCTGGCAAAATGGTATCAACAAGTCTCTGAAAGGCAAGTCAAGTGAAATTTAAAGAAGGAATTGGGTATAAACAACAGTATGTCTACAGATATATTACACAGAACACAAAATCCAGGCTGTAAGGAGCATAAGCAATCTGCAAAGGGCTGACAGTCTTTCTGCCAAAGACACCGTTTTTTAAGTACCCAAGATGAGACATCCTACAATTGACTAAAAGAATATAATCCGACATTTCCAATTTTTTTTAGTTAAAATTCTGCCCACCACATTTAGTAATGAATATAAACAAACTCAAGGGAGGATGAAACTAAGAATTGAACTACACTCGGTACACCTGCTTGCAGCTTTCCTTTCTAAGAATGTGTATTTTACATAACATTACCTAATGACAGTGATAATCCTAGAGACTGGACTATCAGTTTTCAGTCATCACCAGAGAGAAGACAGGCTGATACCACACCAGCTAGAAGGATAGTCACATGAAATTTGACATTATATAATTTTTTTCCCCCCAATACAAGGTGATGGACCCTATATGTATTCATTAGTATATTGTACAAGTTTCAGTTTAACACGTGGACTAACCATCAAGAGTTTCCTTGAGCATCCTTGAAGTACTCCTTAAAATGGGTGTTTAGTGTTTAGGAAAGAGTAGCAATCTGAGGCTTGTTAGTATCAATATGTAGTCAACCAAAGATGTGACCATTGAGAAAGACTTGGCTAACAAATTATTTAGCTCTAAATCAGAATGCTACATGCATCAGCTGTTCTTACACCAAAAATGCTAATTCTACAGCAAGCTGATTTGTCCCTGATGTAAACAGACCTTGTAAAATGAGACTCTAAGATGTCACCTTCAAGTGTTTGGAACACTGATAATTCTAAAACTTGTAGAGTACTTGCCCTCCCTGGCTGCAGTGGTGTATAACATGGAGTTGGTGCTACAGTCAGATGTTTGGGTTTTTTCCTTTATGCAAGACCATTCCCGCAGAAGAAAGTGCATCAAATTAACACTTTTTTTCAGCTTTCTATTTTCTGTGAGATGAAATTTCAGTATGATTTTCTCAGCTGTGCATACCTAAAATTAAATGCTTCCCTCATAATTTTTAAGTAGATGTGTAGAAAACTGGTATAACAAATCTCTATGCAAAACATTTTAGCATTTACAGTGTCTCCAGGTAATTTGATTTTACCTACACAGTCATTCCCTTGTAGCTTTCATCCACTCTTGATTGAACATATACTCTCACGCCCACGTATTTACAAGAAGCAAAACACATATTTAGTGGTCTGGCCAGGATCGCTCTTATGCAATGTGGAAAACAAGGGATGCTGGCTATCAAGCTCTTGTGTTTTCTTGAAGATTCTTCTTGATTAGCAACAATTATTTTTGTAATGGAAAGTCTTTTGCTATAGGATTCCTTCTATTTTGGGCTAACAGAAAAAGCACATACTCCAATCTTGTTCCCGCCCTTCTGTTGTCAAAATGCAGGGTCTCCCACTGACAAAATGCTATAGACCTATTGAGGCCTTTCAGGTTATAATAGAAGCAACCTAGCATTTCATATGATCATCTGGGAATTATGTCCTTTACTATCATTTGAGGCCATTCTTTTAACACTTATGCTGTTTCTTCTGGTGCTTGTATACACATTTTTATTCATGCTTCATTCACAGCAATCTTAAAATTTGATATGAGTCTGTATAAAAGTCATTTCCATACTGATAATGCCAAGTCCCTACCACCTCTTACCCCTTGAGAAGATCCCAGTCCTATACTGCATAGACCTTTTCCTAGGAGGATTGGTAAAAAAACAAAACCAAAATTTGCTTTCAAAATCCTATGGGTATGGTTACTGCTGACTGATAAGTTTCCCAACCAGTCTGTGCAGTATGTTTTGAAAACACTTCTAGCCCTCACTGCCAGGGCAGGATCAGGAATAAAACAGATATCCCATCTGACAACTTACTGTACATAACAGTACTTACCAGACCAAATGATACATACATCCACATAAAGGAGCATCCAGTTTACTATGAATACATAATGCAAAATTAAGTAACTCCTGCCCAACACCTGCTTACCAAATCAACACTATGCCTTACTCCCTGCACTTCCACAGAATGTGACATGGCCTTTCCTCTTTGATAGCTTTCTGAAGGCAGAACTTTAAACAATCCTTCAGGTCCAGGACTTCCAATACCCGCTGGAAACAAGAAGGATGTATTTATGGAGTGCACATTGCTACTTTGGAAAAGCTAAATATAAAATAGATAATATTCAGTAGAGGTTACTGAGGTTGATTGCATCTCTTCCCAATGAATGTAGGCACTTCTAGGAATAAGATCATGGGGGCTCACTAGCACCTGCTACTACTCTAATTTAGAGGGGATATCCAGGAATAAAAACAGCTATCTGCCAATTTTCTTTCAAGCTCAAAAACTGCTTCCCCTGCATTTTCAAATACGGCAGTGTGATATATGCTCAAATCATCAAAATGCCCACAGCTCCAAAAGACAAGTTGAATTCAAATATGCTGATCTTATTTACTGCAACTAGTTTCACTGAATTAGCTTATAAAATCATAAATATTTAATCTAATTGCATACAATACAAATAATTGTTAGTCAGAAAGTAAAAGAAAATAAATTAAAAAGCCAAAGACCTAACAGCTTACTACGGAATCTTCATTTTGTACACTTTTCTCAAGACTGAAATTGTTAGTAGATTCTCCTGAGCCTAAGGTAGTTTCTAGGTAGTTGCTAATTTATAATAGATAACTATGCATTTAAAAGCTGAATCAGCTCTTAATGATGCAGTCCTGCAAGCCCTATTTATGCCTTTGGAGCTTGGAAAAAAGCAAATAAGAATGTTTTGACTAAAAAAAGAGAAACCAAATTAAAAAGGAAAGAAAGAAGAAGAAAGAAGACTTTAGGTGAAATATTTAGGTATGCAATGACACTTGCCTTTTCTAGTTTCAGCAGCACTTGAGCTTTCCACAGCTATGAAACGAAAATGGTTCACAACAAGTCAATAATCTAAGTTCCTAATACATCCAAATACTGGGGTAAACAATTATTAGCTTAAAAGAAATACTGTGGAAGTTTGTTATTAAGATCCTTAATCTAAGAACATTCCATGATCAAATTCCTTTCTTCTTTTGTAACATTCAGGCTTAATAAAAACAGAAGTTTGTCTACCTTTTAATCTTATTTTATCACTCTGCTGGTATGCTAATCTGTCATCAAGATGTGGAAATCAGAGACTACAAATGTTAATTAAAATAACACAATTCAGTTTGGATCCAAAGGAAGCCATAAAATTCAGGGCTTGAATTTCTGTAAGTGTTCTATGGAAAGGTCAAGATCAAACATGTATAAATGCGATACATAATGACATCATTTTTGTGTTGCCATAGTGAAGAGGGGGAGAATTATTGCTGTAAGATGACACACATTTTGTATGAAAGGAAGCTCTTGTTATCTTGCTACCACAACGAATAAATCTATTTTGTCTCCTAATGTGAGGTATTTCAAACAAAATGTGTCTTACAGGGACCATATTTATGCAATTCTGGTACAAGTAACCGGCAGCATGATCATCCTTATAGGGTTGAGTTACTCCAGGAAAGAATATGAAAACAAAATGCTTTGTGACCAGTGCTTTCACTCTACCTGCAAGGAACCTTACTGATTCATTTAATACATATTCTTAATTTTTATAGTCTTTAAGCACTCATTTCACTTATTTTTCTGCACAAAGTCAAGATCATCATGGGGAAACTTATGATAGAGAATTAATATCTAATGATGGAATTGTCATAAATAGCAAGCATAAACATTAAAACTCAAACACTCTAAATTTTATGCCAGTCTTGTTTTCTCTAAAAGCATCCAAAAATGCTTCAATCTATGAAAATCTCTGACATAAAAAACATAATATTGCTGGAAATCCCTGCAACAAAAGGTCTTTTGGATAGGGTAAACATAAATTCACTTTAAATTCAGGAGTAGAACCGACAGAGGCAGAAAACATACTGTAAAAACTTCAGGGAAGTAGTCAAGGCAAGAGATTCAAGTAAATTCAGTGCATTCCTATGCTTACAAACATTTTCTACTGAAAAATCTGTTTAATATTCTTTGTCAGCAGGACAGCATGGACATTGGAATTTTAGACTTTTAGATCCCAACCAATTTTAAATTTAATTATGCAGTTCACCTTTAAGGACTGTGAGCAGAAACCATTATATTACTTCCTGGTCTTCAGATGAAGTTGACAGATCCTTTTAAGTGACCTACTGAAATCATTATGAAATCTGCACAATCAACAGGAATCAGAACAAGAACATACTCTATATATAATGCATCAGTTTATGGCATAAGAAGTTATTTTATATTAAAAATTTGCATAAATAATAATCTTTGTATGCACACTACACATTCAAACAACTGTTCTTTCTGACTTCAAGGAAAAAAATCTGATAAAATATATCTCAACAGTACTGATTGAAAGTGGTCCACAGCATACAGCTTTTGAAAATATGATCCTACTGGTTTGGATCCATGTAGGGAAAGTGGCATGTTTTGTTTCATGAATTTGAAGTCAGACAGCTACACTGAATGATAAAAAATTTAAACTTCAAGTAGCTCTTTAGATTCAAAATACCTCTGCTTAAAATTTGAGTTTAAAAGTAGGAAGAAATACTCTTGTATTTTTGATATTTTTGGACCTTTGTTTCTACTATTGGTATATACACCATAATTTCACCTCTCTCCTCAAGTCAGAAACACTATCTTTAAAACATAAAATAACTGTATTTCTAAAAGAAAAATTAAACTAAAAGTAAAGGTAGCATTTTCCCTATTGGCCTCAAAGGAGTTAAAACCTAGATTCCCTACCATACATGCAAAAAAGTACAAGATTTTATTCTGTATCCTATTCACTGCTGTAATATACACCTATTAAAACATCTACTCAAAAACTCAGAATACTGGGTTTAAACTAAAATGAAGATGGAAGTCTCTATAATAGAAACTGTATTTATATAGAAAACACCATTAAATAATAGACACCTCTAAAAACCACCCATGTTAAATGTTTCAACTACTTTCTGAATTATATTTTTATAGTTCATCTCTTTGGATACATTAAGTATATCCTTTATAATGGTGTGTATTCCATATTAAGAAAATACAAAAGGAAAAGCAAGCAATATATTATTTCACAGTTTATTCTTTGATCCAGAGTGAAGTAAGGGCATTTCAGCAACAAAATGGGGAATTTCAGAACAAAATGAAAGAGGTGTTACTAGGTGGGAGATGTTACAATCTTCTAAATAATAGTAGTGAAAACATTTCTTTTTTTTCCCAGTCACTGCCTGTTTATGAACAATATAAAGCAGCTGAGTGCAGTTCCACTAAGAGGCTCTGAGGACAATGAGGACTTGCAAACAGTAAATACTGCACACAGGAACTCAAATTAGGAATAAGTTAGCATAATTCTGTTTTTTGGTAAGTATTTGTAAGTCATTAATAACAGAAAATTAAAAATGCTTTCTACCTAAATTCTTCATGAAGCAAGCCTCAGCACTTTGTAATACTTTCCTGTCATAAAAGTGCCAAGTATTTGCAATTTTTAGATGAGATCATACTCAAAACTGTTCACATCCATGAAATGGGGAGAGGGTTGTCAGGAGGAGGAATTGCAGCGCAGTGCTGCGGGCATGAGTAAAGCTGCCCAGAGTGCCCCGCCTCTCACTGGCTGCTCCGGACCACTGCAACAATATTTGCCCGTTGCTATGTAGACAGAAGTCATTGCCAATTCATCCCATTAACAAGACTGAACCCGGTTCTGGTTGATAAGAATGGGTATTGTTTGAATAAAATGTGTTGATAAAATACTCCCCACAGGTAAAACTGATCATTTTTACGTGCTTGGAGAATGTCAAACTCATGCCTTGCAACCACGCATTTAGCAGAAACTTTTATTTCCATATCATCGTTGTTGGCCTTTCTTTTTAGCAGATCTGGAGTAATGATATCTCATGTTTTTTCAAAGGGCATGTAGAATTTGTAGTGTATTTTAATATTATCAAAGCACAGGTTAAATAATCATTCTCAAATAATTTTACAGTTTATGATTTTTTTAAAAATGTCAGCTGGTGCAGCTGTATATCTAACAAGCTGACTTTGTGCATCTCATGAGTAATGACAGAAGGTTCTGAGCTTTCAGTATTATATTTGGAAAGAAAAGGCATTGCATACAAGCCGAGGACATTAAAAAGCATTGCTAAGAGGTTAAGCACTCAGATGTTAGGAAATGCCAAATAGCAAACACATACTCTGGAGAGAATTAGCTGAGCAGATAATGGTGTTTGGGAGAAGAAAGGACGGGACTGTTTGTTACCAGGTTTTTCCAACATATACTAATAGCACAGGAAGGACAAGAGTAAAGATCTGAGAGACTGAAAGGAACCTGTTCTCTCTCCTTTTGTCCTTAACTTTATATATCCATGCCTATTCCTGTTCCATCTCCTTCATAACCTTGGTGTCATCAAACAACATTTGGACTTCTTTGCTATATAATGTCTACCTACTTTTAAAACAAGTATTAGCATTTTTTGTCTTTTTATTTCCCTCTAGATGAACAATT
Source organism: Falcunculus frontatus (assembly GCA_013398115.1). Lineage (NCBI taxonomy): Eukaryota > Metazoa > Chordata > Aves > Passeriformes > Falcunculus > Falcunculus frontatus. Next base: position 513,429 of record VZRV01001949.1, read on the forward strand.
CATAAGCAACTTCTTTTCATTATTAACACTGAGATAAAAACTCTTATCACTGCTTTGCAAATGGGATTGCAAAATTCAATGTGAAATACTTAGGAGCTGGTTTTTTTTCAGAGAGTATATAATGCTGTATGTATTTAGAGCAGAATTTCTATAAGTTTCAGTTGCAGCTGAAAACACTGACCTCAGTACCTGGAATAATGTGTAATTTTTAGTATTCATTCAATAATTAGGCATATTCAGTCAATACCTAGTTTTCCAGCTCCAGCAACAAAAAAAAAGGTAAGAATTCCACAAAATTCTTTTCTTGATTTTACCCCTCTACTGTATCTGACAAATAAGATCATGGGGGGGGGGGGCAGCAAATGTGATTATATAATTACATAATGTAGTGTACTGTTTGAGTGGAACTTGGTTTTCTACGATTTGAGTCCTTGACTTTATAACTTCAATAATTATTTATAACTGAGAGCATTTTATGCTTCTTGGAACAAGCCAACAAGGTAAGTTCTATCATACAACATTACAAAAAGGCATGGAATTGCATCAGAATGTTTTAGTCTACCATGAGAAATTCTGACTTACTAAACACCAAGTGAGAGTTGAATACTGTTGTAGTCCCCCCCCCACCCCCAGTCTCATCCTTTATAAATCTATATCTTTTTTTATAGGCAGCCCTAAATCATGTACTTCACATTTCTTAGCACAGCCCTCTGGCCTCTCATTTAGTTTTGTTTTCCATCTCCTTCCATTTATCCTTACTAGACTGCAATTCCAGCATTCTTAACCAGGCACTCTGTCCTTCCCTTCTCCCCTGGTTTTCAAGAGCTTTTGTTTGGTCAGCTCCCAGTTTGTTAACAGCTCCTGACAGTGGCCTCTTAAGTCATTCAGTGCTGATCCTAAGTGCACCCTACGCTCCTGGCTGAAGCTTCTCTTCAAACTATCCCAGTCTCTTTAGCCTAATGGAAAGCATAGAAATTCACCAGCCCCTAAAGGATTTAAGCTGCTTAGATCAGGTTCTGAGATGAACATAGCCAGTACAATATATAATCTTTGCTTTAGGGCAAAATTCCTCAATCATGGAACTACATATAAATCCAGAAAGAACTGCAGGTTGCAACTTGGTCAGCTCTGAGTGGATTTTCATAGGAGTGGCAAAAGGCACATCTCTAGCACAAAGGTTGCCCTGTATCAAATTTCAAAATATGCCCTAAAGAACTGGCAGGATAATATATATATTACTGGGCACCATTTTCTTTTAATTCAGACAAACTAAACACCTAATTTTCTGCTCATTCCTCTCTTAAAAAGAAAAAAAACCTAAAAATCCCACACCCTTAGCAGTCACAAAATCCTTCCCAGAACCTTTTAATTGGTTGGGACTTTTGAAGTTAAGGGATAATGCAGCGGTAATCAGCAGGTCTTCAAAGGATAGAAACAATTAAGGGAGGTGTGGATGCCCCCAAAGAAATAATTTATGATGTGATGTCATTACAGTATCTGGCACTATGAACAGGAGTGCACGCAGCACTAACATGACTGATGCTGATTCTCCCATGCTATCCATGGTAGAATACCTGCATGAGACCGACAAAGAAGAAGGAATCTCACATTCTCTCCAAGACACTTCCTGTTGCAACATCCATCCTACTCAAGCAAGAGATGGGATCAGGCTGCCTTGATGGAATAGAATGTTTCTGTGTAAGTCTTAACCCCCCCCCACTCCACCAGGTCCTACTCACGCTTTCTTAAGTCACATGAATACTGTAATTGTTCAGTTATTCACTGAGACAAGAAATAATCACTATCACAATTCATATGGCAAATGTAATACAGGTAGTGACATTTCAAAAGCATTATAAACTGAAGTGTACTTTCTGAAACAGAACTTTTTTAGTACATAATAACATATTGTGGTAGCTTTGCCTCCACAAGTAGAATAGTAGTCAACAATTTGCAATTGTCTTGAGCAAAACCCTATTTCACTGTTCAAATTTTAGCAGCATGCAGTTTTCTGTACAATAAAGAACAGTTCTTTTAAAGGTCCAATCAGTAACCAAAATCCTTTCAAGACTGATTTGAAATCCCTCCAACCATCTACAGCTTTCCCCTTTGTCCCCACTCCTTCTCCTGCCTTAGTTCTGTACAGATTCATTCGTGTAATGCTCTTGCCACAAAGACTTTAAAAAAAGTGAACAAACTCACTCGGTACAACAAACAGGAGAAGCAGAATGTAACTGCAGGACCGACACATCACTGCACTTTACAGGATTTATTGCTGACACTGACTGTGCCAAGAGTCAGTTCTGTTAAGTGAAATGCTGCAAAAACGGTATTTTAGTGTTTGACTTTATGGTGACACATTTGTACTATAGTCATGAATAATATGTGCTGTTCTCTAGTATATTTCCCAGTATACTGCTATTCACTAGTAATAAAGGTTCTTTCTACAATGGTATTCTGTAGTTTTCCCCCTCTTCCCCTTCCAATTAAAGCATATTTTAAATAAATACAGAAAAAGAGTTAAACTGCAGTCAACTTTTCAAACAAGAACTCTGTTCTTTAAGGTGACAATCTAATTCTAGAAAGCAGTGTGAAATGAAGTTAGTGTCTTTAAAAATATATTACTTTTCAAGTTACTCGATACCTTCACTCTCCCAGAGAAAATTTCCTGCTCTGGCTGATGGCCAAAGAGATTATATAGTAAGAGGCCACATCCTTTTGCCTTTCATTATTTAGGCAATATTTCATACTACTACAATGTAATCAAAATACTTCCTTTCTAGCCAATATTTGGCCCTAACACAGATCAACATTTTTTCCATTGGTATTTTTAAGTAGCTACTCTGAAGAAAAACATCATTAAATCTCAGCATTTCTTCATTTTGCCTTCATGCTGTGATAAATATCAAATGTATTCTGTTAGATCTATGATGACTACTCTCAAAGGGTTCTCAGGCTATAAGGTTTCACGAAACATAAAATGTGAAAGGGATTCAAATACTAAGTGAAAGGGTAGTTTTATTTCTCTGAATCCAAAATAGACATACTAGAAGAGGCACTTAAAGAAATAATATGACCAGATGCAAATAAGGAAAACCATTCAGATACATTAAAAAAACTTGCAACAATTGTTTTTTGTTTTTCTCACATCAAGTTCCTTTCCTGATTCCTGCAGAAAAGCAACAAAAAAAGTTTTGTTTTCAAAGCAAGACAAGAGAATCTCTACAAAACTTGCTGAGTTCGCTGAAATTACACAGAGCATCTCTCATTTGTCTTCCTGGAAGAAATAGGGTTTTTGATCATCAAGTAGCCAATACAGAGGTTTGCATGAGAGACTCCGTGTATTGTGAAAGCATGGTAGACTATCATCTCTTCATAAACAATGTCTGTTTGTATGTATGGAACAGACTTCAGCAGCTACAGGCAGATTTGTTAACAAGGAGCAGAATAAAGGGGTCAGGATCTCTGAACTCTTATGGTAGCTCTGGAATGGGACATGATGCTCTGGTTACAACCAACACAGCCTTGTCATAGTCATTCTCTACAGAGTGACTTCATTAAATTCTTTATCCCAGATGAGAGGTGGCTATATCTAGTGCGCAGTAGAGCTACAAAAATGCAGTAAAACTCAAGTCCAGTCAAAACTGCAACACTCTCACAAGATTAGGGGAAGTAGCAGTAATAATAATAGTAGTAATATTTGTTGCAAACCCTGAGCTCCATCCAACCAACTATGCCTTATGCTTACATGCCTGAGTGATACTTGCCTTTCTTGCATCGTGGGATATCTTTGTGGTCTATGCGGAGAGTGAGTAATTAAGGGACCATGAGGTCTGTTGTTCTATAGATTTCTTTAGTTCTGTAACCTGGTTACATGAGATAGAAGGCAAAGCTCTTTTCTGTTCACTAGCTTGCCCTGCCCCTCAGTTATCTCTCACTGATGCCCATACTTCACTACAAGAGTTTAAGACTTGAGAAATAAGTGGAAAGTACATTAATCTGTCAGACTCTTGAAATCAGTCTCCTAGCTTTCTGTTTATTGCACTGTGTTTATGATAAAAGAGTATTTTAAAGTTGGAACTGATTGTGCAACATGCTTGCTTTGTTGAAGCTTTAAAGTACAAAAGTTTGTTAAAACACTGAAACAACAGTCAGGAGCCTTTCTGTGTCTTGCTTGCTCTCTTTAAACACTGATGGGCTTCAAAACCAATCTAGCATGCAACTTCCTCTGGCTTTACTTAACTACCAAATGAGAATTGGACACCTGCAAGCCATTTCAAAGTATGACTGCAGACTTATCATCGGCCTGAAACAAGTCCCTTTGCAATGGAGTCCTTTTCTACATGTTGTGCTTTTCTATTTATTCAGGACCTTGGGTTTAAGAGAACTCTTAAGTACAAGAGCTTGCATTACAGGCAGTACTAAAATAGAGATCTTTCCTCCTCTCCCTGCCAAACTGTGCATAACTAGCAATATCAGGAATAATTTAAAACTTTCCCAGAGCTATAATGTAGAAGTACTGCATCTGTCAGAAATTAATCTCCCTCCAGCCTAAATGGTCAGTCTCAAAGATTTTGTCATTCCATTCTTCAGCAAGCCAAGAAAAGGTTCCGTTTTATTCTATAAGATTCACTACATAAACCTAGCAGAACATCTGATTTAATTGATCTTATAGCTGAAGCTATCCTGCTTCAGCTTATGCAAGAAAGATTAATTTTAGAATACCAGCTGCCTGCAGTATTGTAGAAGCCTCAGAAATTCTCCTCCTCCTTTTCCCTTTGGCCCACAATACAAAGTTTGCTTGGGAGTCAAGATGATACACGCCAGATTGAATATTTGATACTGTGTGTTAAATACTTAAAAAAACCCCCCAACACTATGCAGTTCTTTAAACTGCCTCATAAGCAGTCATAGGATGACAATCATATAGACAATCATAGTTCATATAGATGACAATCTAATTTGCAGTTATTCATCCATTTTGTTTTGCAGGCATAAAGTTCAAATAATACTGGTGATATACTAAGCACAATATGAAACCTACATTCACTGCAATAAGCATGGAAAATGACTAATTAAAGTCTTCACAGAAACATCTAGTCTTAAAACGGAATAATTAGTGTCTTAAAATGGATCAGAAAGATGCCCATGTAGGTCAAGTACTAATCCTTTATTTTAATTTCCAGCATGTTTGTTTCAGTAATCTTTAATATGCCATTCAATTTGCTCCATTGTTGCCGGGTTTTGTTGGTTTTTTGTAGGTTTTTTTTTTTTTTTTTTGGGAGGGGGTGTTGTTGAGGTGTTTTTTGTTGCTGTTATTTTTATTTTTATTAAAACAAGGAAAGGCAAAGCACAATTCTTTACGGTAAAATAAGTGAATTTTCCTCAGATTGACAGTCATGTGTCTTCCTCCTGAGAAGGTTATGTTAGCCCTTGATACACTGCAGAACAAAGAAACCAAAAAAGAAACTCCACATTTTAAATAGCCTACTGTCACTCTAAACAAAGGTGCAATTAATTATTTTATAGCAAAGATTACATGTGTGTTAAGTCACCACTGAAATCTCTTCTAGTTCAGATAGCAGCTGTTAAGAATTATCATTAGACTTTTCACAACTCGAATGAAAAGTTCAATGCCATGTTTTCACCTAAGAGATACACCTAATACCCATGGACTGGGTAATGGAGAGTGTTAAAAAAACCGCCACCAGCTTCCATGTTCCAGCATCTTTGAGACTTGATTTCATATACTCAAAGTTTTTGATGCTTCCATTCTTAATGTCCACACTATCTTTTAATCCCTACCGATTTTTAAGTCAGCTATGGATTTAGTCACTCTTTTTCTAATGACCAGTGAGGGAAAAAGCATTTCTGTTCAAAGACTATTATTAGATGCCTCCTATATGACCAGCTATTTTGAGGAAGATTATATAACTAACTAGATGGTTTCCATTTTGAGTACAGGGAAAGGTACTAAGAAACTGTATTTGTGCTGCTCACTAGGAGTAAATGAGCAAACAAGAAAATAGAACACAAATAGAATATAATATGGAAGGCAAATATAAAATGGTGCAAAGCTATGTCCTGCGCACTACTCGCCAAGCAGCAGTCAAGAAAGAATTCAAAGTTTGAAAATTTACTAAGCAACTAAAAGAAACAGAGTTATTCTAAAGAACAACAGAACAGCATTTTGATGAAAGTCTTAACACATTTCACATATCAAGGACTTCAGATTGAGGGCGGACTTGTTCTATTTGTGGGAAGACAAGAAAAAGCAGCATCACTCTATGGAAATGGAGGACAGCCTACGTTAGATGTAACTAAATGTACCAGCTCAGTTGAGGCAGTTAAAAAGAAAAAAAAAGACAGCAAGAGGCTAAAGTAGAGGTACAACTACTTAAAAGTCTTAATTGTACTCAGGTGGGAGCAGAATCTTAGTAAAATACCTTGCAACACATAATGGAGCTTCCTTGTTCTAACCAACACACCTGCAGCTAAGTTTCCATAGCCTGCTTTGATCTCCAAATTATATTTGAAAACCAGACCTAATCTGACAAAGAAATATCCCTAGATTTAGATTCTGGATCCTAAGCATGAGTGGAACTATTTTACACTGTGAAAGAAGAAGTTTTGTGAATACCTAAAGGAAAAAGCAGGAAGAGATGAAGACTCTTGGTAGACAGACACAAAGGGTTATGAAGGCACTTTACTTCTCAGAGATACTTGCCCTTCTGAGAAAAGAAATTGCTGTTACTTGAAATACAGGTTTTAGGAAAAGCAAAAAAAGGATAGGCTCAGATAGTAGTATTAAATGCTCTTCCACAAAAAAAAGCATCCTTTTTGTTTTTTTTGTAAATTACTAAAATCGATTTCTAAAGCAGAATACTCCACTAATAATATAGACAAAAAGTATACAATAAAACACTAAGAACTTCATCTGTTCTGTTTTACATTTATGTATCTTCTTTATAATGCTCTACTTGCAGTTTAATTAATAGAAATAAGTAAAGGCTATTTCTATTGAAAGACAATATGTAAGTGTGTGACTGGCACAAAAGGCAGTCAGATTGTGGTATTCCTTCTAAATCTGCTCCCAGTAATCTCTGCACCTCAGTTTCATCACTTATGAGCAGGAGGAAAGATTTTTGATTATAGTAGTGGGAGTCCTAAAAGAGATGTCAAAACCAGATTGTACTAGCAAAAAAAAAGTTCCAGTAAAGGCTGTGCCTTAGGCCTCTCTCTAGCATTCCTAAGTAGTGGCTGTTTCTTCAGTTCTTTCATTTCATTTGCATGCAGTGTAGTTTTCTTGCACTGCCAATTCATAGAATGACTTAGTCATATATAGGAAGAGCCACGCATAGGGTCTGTGGTTTCTCATATCTCCCTCTGTCAGACATTTGCATTCCAAGAATCTTTATTAGCTGTGTGCAGAGCCTTTCTAAGGCACAAAAAGTTGCTTATTTCATCTCTGCCATTCCTTATCTAATGGAGCTATTGCATGGGTAAGCACAGATAGCTGCCAAAAGTGCAGCTACAGTGTTGCCAGTCACCACTATGCAAATTTCAGTAAATATGAAAAGCAGACATTTCACTTCGAATGCTGTAAGATGGATAAATTGTTCTCATCCACGTACCTTGGCATTAGCCCTACACTTCTTAAGGCAGCAAAGGGCAACCTATTTACAGGACAATGGTTTTGCCTTCAGCTTGTTTATCAAAACTCTTGTGAACTGGAAAAGCAATCTTAATAGAACACCATGTAAACTGGGTGTAAATAGAACTTTAACTTAAGTGAGAACTTCTGTTTCTAGACTACTTTGCTTTTGTTTGCCCCATGCTTCTTGCAGCTGCATAAACCCTATTACAACACTGAGTCAGGTTTCAGGTTGTAATAATCCCTGCTGCAAATGTTAAGATTAATAAGATTAATATATATTTTTACAAAAAAAAAAAAAAAAGAAAAAAAAAAAAGGAACATGCTTAGGTTTACTGAGATTACTGCAACTGCTAGTTTCATTGATGATGGAGGGTAAAGGGAATTGGCAAGGCACTGTCCAGAACAGAGTCAAGAATAGATTTATCAGGCAATGCAATTCACTTGGAAAAGTGAATTCACTCAAGTTCATGGAAGATTCATAACATGCACTATAAAAACTGCCTGAATATGGGCCTTTCCCAAAAAATAGAACTGAATTTGGTTTTCACAAAGATTAGTATAAATTCTCTCACACTCACTTGAAAATGGGGAGCCAGTAGTCTAGATTGAATAACTTACTCTAAGAGCAATGTGATCACATTCTCTGAAATAATAAAAGAGTTCATAGTCAGCAATAGGTGCCTGTCAGGTGTACTATAAATGGGAGATGGATTCTATTTGTCTAATCTTTTTCCCTTGGCCACCTTAAAAGCACAACCTTATCAAATAAGAGGAGATAAACAAAAGCTGTTCACATTATACAAACTGTTTATAAAGCACTGAAATGCTCACATGAAAGGCACTTCATAACTGCAAAGTTGAAACTATTTTTATGTTAATGTATGCATGAATTGCAAGTACATAATATTAATAAGATGAAACAATGAATCACTTTGATTTGAAGCAGCATGTTAGCATTAGACTAAAAGAAATATAACAGATATGTCATCTTAACAGATTTGTTGCAGAAAAATTTTAGTCTCCAAAAATCTATCCGGAATCTAATCCCAAATCTCCTAGTCTCTGTTTTGACCTGCAGGTAGCTGAAAAAAAAAAGAACCCCAGTATTTTAGGAGTTATTCTACCTGCTAATTACCTCCAACCCCCAGGCATTTTAACTTATTTCCCTTTCCCACAGGAAGTCAGACCTATTCAAGTTCACACTATGCCCTATCTTAAGCTGTGTACTCATCTATACTGAGTAGTATCACACCAACTGGTAGCATACTACTTGAAGGCAATAAGGTTCTTGGAGACAGATCAATAACAAACATTTTGAACATGCAGTAATTCAGTACATCAGATAAGATACTTCTGTACAGGCATTTGTCCCTTCTGCAACTTGAATGTACCTTTGTAAATACAGGTGCAATTATCTAGTTGAATTTTTCCTCTTGATTTATTTAATAAAATAGCACCTCTTCTCTACCCATATTACCTACTTATTTAAGAAGTATACTAATTTCCTGATTTATAGAAAGATATCATATGGATATTGATTCAAGTTCTCAATACTTAAACAAGTCTCTCACTGTATCAGCTGTTTGTAATTTTTCCCTTTTCCTACTGATCAGTTTCCCTTTCATGAGTCACTTCAGATAAGGCAACTTACAGGGGCACAAAATAGAAATTAAGTACATTTCTTAAATAAGTACATGCAAATATTTTTCTTGAAGACAAAAGCTAAGAAACATTAAAATCTTTAAAGGGACAGTACCTTAATAAAGACTTACTCTGTACAAAGCTAAGCTTCCAAATTTTGTTAATTCTGCTATCTTAAAGGAAATTCTATCTCCTTACTACATAACTAGATCATTTTAAAATATCCCAAAGTATAAAAACTTCAAATAATATTTTAATCTTCACTTTTTTCCTAAAGCATGTGGAATATGAAAACTCATGACAACATAAAATCTAATTGATGCTCTTCCACCACACACCTCAAAATGTGAGCAAAACTGTACAAGGTATAAAAACTCCATAGCTAACTCCTTAACTTTCCTGCTTTCTTTGTATCTTTGTACTCAGGGAAGGGAATATGGATACTATGAGAGGACTTGAACTTGGATGGTCCTTGTGGGTCCCTTCCAAATCAGGATATTCTATGATTCTATGACTTGTTTATTTTCCTATGTTACAGGGAATAGGAGGGCAAGGGAATTTCTTTTACCCCTTCTTTTACCATTGCCTAGGCTGGAAGGACAAGTCCACGTACTTGTAAATGAACCATGGTTCCAATCCACTTAACAGAGCCCTATCAAACTACAATACTTGTTAGAAAAAACACTTTCCAGAGGGGTTCCAGAACCAATAAAATAAGCTCATTATTCACTGCTGTTTAACAATGTTTCTTCTATGTTTGGTCTACTATAAGCTTCTAGTCCATTACCTTTCCTACCTCCCTCAAAGTCCTGTCAGCTCTAATAGCCCAAACTGAAGTTTAACATTTTCAGCCATCAGCTATGAATGTTTGCAGAGAAGTCCTATTTGTTCGATTTCATTATACATATCTTTAAAGGTAGCTTTCACATTGCCAAGAATGCATTTACAGAGCATATTTCAGACATGACAGTTTTTTATTAGAAAGAATTTTTAAAGCATCAAGTTTCAAAGTTATAATTGTATTTACCTTATTTATATTTATAAAGCAGTGTATTGTGTTTTAAAAAGATATGTCCTGTTTAAGTAACATTAATAAACTGCTATAATTGCCCTTAAGAAGCTTAAAACAATCCAAGATGCGGTATTGCCTTTAGGCAAATGAGCAAACATGTCAAAGTGTATTAAGAATGATATTCTAAATGGGATTTGGAATAGCACTTCATACCTGTTAAACACTGATAAGTAATGATGTCAGAATTACTGACTCCAAAAACTTCGCTCTGTCAAAAGCCTCACTACACTTTCCATACAAGTAAAATAGTCCTAAATCATGTAAGTTCATTCCCACCTCTGTTCTACTTAGCCTCTACATTTAGTTTTAACTTTCACAGATCACTTTCAATTAGTCCATGACAAGCAGATTGCTGACGTATTTCCTCACTGTCAGACTTCTCGGCTGTTGATGCTTTGCACAATACTGGAAAGGCCCAGAGACAGCCTATAAGATTTACACAAATAAATTCTGAAACATGAAGTAAAAGCAGCCTCTTGGAATTCTACCTCTGGCACTGTTTCAACATCACTTTTGTGGGAAATCTGTATTTTAAAACTACTTCAATTAAACTTTGTTTTTAAACTAAAAATGTTTAACATGGACAAAGCTTGTATAGTGAAAGAGCTTTCTGAAGACATGTGGTGCCACATTATTTTAAAGTTCATCCAAGTCTCATTCAATTCTTGTGTAAATACATGGCAAAAGTCCTTTATGTTTTTTCCATTATGTGGATAGCAGCATAATTTTTATTAATTTACTTTTAAGCTTTTTATGTTAGCCATCAAGTATTTTGGTAACATTTTCATCTAATCTTTGGGTCTTTTTATAAATACTAGTCCATACATCATTTATTTTGGGAGCATTAGCAAGGAACTTTAGATCTGCATTCTTTTACTGAGAGGCAGAAAAAGAAGAATAAAAGACTAAAGAAGTGAACTGAGATGTTTTTAAACTTTCAGTAATGCAATCAGAAAAAAAACCCCAGAGACATTGGTATTCATAAACAGAGAAAAATAAAGCTGGAATTCTCTTCCTAATTCTAGTTCCAATAACTATCCCTTTGTTTTTACAACTGCCTCTTACAGCACCCATCTTCATGCACCCAACAGGCTTTACTCTTCCAATTTTCAGGATGAAAAAAACCACACACAAAAGTGAAAACAAAAACATGAAACTTTCAAACCCCCAAATTTACAAGAGCTATTTCCACATTCATGAAAAACTACAGCTCAAAAGAAAGAGAGCCTGGTGATGCACAGAGCCTGTATAATAAAGATGAGGAAATGCATACATCATGTAGTCAAAACTATTCTAGAGGGACAATAAATAAATGAAACATAAGAATAACCCCAGTGTCCAGAATCTACAGATCCTCCTTGGGGCTTTTACAAAACCCAAAAAGTAGAGTTTGTGTCCCCACAGGCCACCTTCCCAACCACATCCACACATTCTTTTAGATCTTTGAATATTCATTTTGTAACATCAGTGGATTGCTCTGCCTGTCTTCTAGCAATTTGTTTATTTTATAAGACCTATATAAATTATCCTGTCATCACAATCTGAACTTTGTAAAGATCATTTCATGTAGGAAAGAGCCGCACTTTACAGGTATCTGTTTTAAATACTGTACTCCATGGTGTTAGACAGGCAAGCAAGGGAAAAAACTCACCCATCCAAACAAAACATTTGGTTATCATTACTGTGGTTTAACTCCAGGAGGAAATTAAACTCCAAGTAAGCCACTCCCCTTTCCCCTGCCCCTTCTGGTGAGGAAGGGACAAAAGTAGAAGCTACGGGTTGAGATAACAATTTAGTGAAAGATGCTTTTCTTAACATCTAAAGAGAATCCAAAATTCTCAAAAGCTATTATAGCAGACCTGAAGGAGGAGAAGGGGGTGGAAGGCTGGGAAAAATCCTCCTCCTCTATTCCTCCTACAGGCTGGGTATGATTATTAATGAATACCCAGAGATATCAGCCAAGGCCAGGACAGGTGAACAACACTGAATACACATCCCTCATGACCCTCATTGCCCTTGATGTTACCATGTAATAAACCAACATCATGGGGTACATCAACAAAACAATCCTAATCCTTCTCCTTACTTTGAAAAACATCTTCACCAGCAGTGCATATGGGTATATTCACTGGGTTAGGTACCACACCCCCATGAACAGATCGAGCAACATGGTAACCAGTCACTCCTCCAGAGTAACACGCTGGCCACACCCACACGGCACTAGGCTCTGCCCCTTCTCCGCACCAGGCAATCCTGGATTACAAGAGTCTCCTAAATGCTGCTCGTAAGGAGCACAGTGACAAATATTCTTTCCAAGTGGTTCTAAGGTAAAAGAACTTTTACTCCCAAGTTAAGAAAACCGATGCACTACTAGCATTGCTTAGATAAGCCACACTGTTTTTTAAAGCAGGTGGGTACATGACCTACACAGGCCTTAACTCCACTGTTTGTTTTCCCCAGATGCAGAAAATCCTGAGGGTATGGACTTTTATTGCCACAAAATGAATGGAGAACAGAAAAGGAAATCTTTGAAAGATGCTCGCTATCTGCTGAATACCTGCAGGCCACAGATCCTTCCAGGCAGCCACCGCAAGAGTTTCACCATTTGTGCTGGAGTGTAACTCCTTGATCCCCAACAAAGCCCACTAGTCCAGAGCACTGCTCTAAGACAATCAGAATTAAGGAGCAGTTTCACAAGTCACTGAGGTGACTTTCAACACCACATTCCAGATCTGCTCTGAAAGAAAATTGAAACTGCAGGGATGCCTGGAGACGGGCAGGCCTTACCTGAAAATCAGCAAAAGCAAACAAACTAAAGAGACAAGAATGGCGTGGTACGGACCAATAAACAAAAAGTGTAAAAGGAAATAAATGAGAAGGGAAGAAGGGCTAAAAGAATAATGAAGTTAACTGCAAATAGCTATTATTTTGACTTGTAAATGAAGAAAAAAGCCCAACAAAAGTAAAGAAGACATTATTGATAAAGAGAAAGAAAAAATATTATTGTGACAGAAAAATATTGAGGATGCTCACATACAATTTACATGTCTATACATATTTTATCTTCACTTAAGTGTAAATAAAATACTAAATAACAACATATTACTGCTGAGCAGATTTCTTAAATGAGTGTACTGCCAGATTAAAATGGCTAAAAACATTTTTGTATTTAATCTCAGTAATAAGCATGCTGTTTACACTTTCAGATGACTGTCAGTGCTCCCTCCATACACAGAAAAACATCCAGATCTACAAACAGAACATTTTTGACCCAAGGAACTCCTTATGTTCAAGAATATTCTTCCATTCTTAACAAGCACCCTCTGTTTGCAAAAGGCTAGTAAGAAGACAGATTAGCAGGATTCTACTCTGAAAAGATTAATAGAGGACTATGGGAGATTTCTGTATAAAAGTATGTTTATTGGGAAAATATTTTAATAGAGAAAACCAGCTAAACTATGGGGAGAATTTAAGAAAAATATTTATATTTGTGAGCAATTTGACAACTGACTTCATAAATTATCAGCCTTAGGAAAAAAATGCAAGATATTCTGGAAACACTTACTATTTACAAAAGGTTGCCTAATAGGAAAACCACTATTTCTTGTTGCACTGTTCTAAATATTAATAAACAGTCATAACAACACAAACTATGGAACAGAAAGAATTGCATAAGTTGTGGAAGTATTTTAGATCAATTCTTACTGCAAAATACTGCATTTTGGGAATCAGGTAAGAATCACCTCAAAGTTCAATACAAGACTTGATTTTTTATTGTATAAGAATAATATATGTGGCTGTTACTGATTTGGAAGTCACAAGAGCCCTCTCCTCCCACACAGAATTCATTCTAATTTTTTTATCTTTTACGAATTATTTCTGCAATCACTGTAGCTAACATAATGCTTGTAGTCTAGTAAACTCTGTTCTTAAGCATCTCATTGTTCAGAAGCAAATTTTGGTCTTGGGCAAGCAAACAAGAATAGAATTAGCAAATACTTTAAACAAGTTCATCACAAAATATCTTCACTAAAGTTTCCATCTTGAATAACACAAGTATGTATATAAGCTTATGAAAATATTTGAAAAGCAGGACCTGCACCACCTGGTTCTAAAATCTAACTTAAATAGTTAAAATTCTACAAATAAAAAAGCAACACAACAATTTTGAAGATAACTACTAAAGAGTTTATTCAAGAAAGCAAGAAACACACTCATGAAACAGATTATTTTTTTTTAACTAAGGACACCTAGAATGGTCAAGTATGTCCCATTACCACACATACATAAATAACTACTCATATTTGATAAAAATAAGAAGTATTAAAGCCTTGCCATTATAGAATTAGTAGAACATCTTTATCTCCCACCAAGGCACTGGTGTTTCACTACAACTACAAAATTTACCTCATAAGAGACTTCAAGAAAAAAACCCTAAATGCTATCTCTAAACCACAAATCTCCTACCTCAAATCAAGTCCGGCAAAGAAGCAGAAACTATACCTGTGACATCTCTTACATTTCCAAGACTTAGAACTACTGACTGCTGTATAGGTAGTTTAATGACTGTTGTCCTGTACACCTGGGGTTTATGCAGCTGTGTAGATTTGTGTTAAGCATGACTTAATCTGACGTTCAATTCTCTTTGCAACTGTGCCTGATGGGAAGACTATGGTGGTGACACAGTTTATTGCATGCTTTTGGTCTTCAAAGCCTTTAAAGGCTGTAAAACTGGGTAAGATTTTGAAGCTGTAGAAGTCAATGTAGTTTGGTATTCTTAAAATTTAAGTACTATACTTTGCATTTGTTTCTGTATTTCTAAGAACAGTTCTGGGTTACATGCAAGTAATGTTTCTAGGTTCAGATTTTGGGCATTTGTTACAGTGAACTCTAGACAAACAGCACTCATGAGAAGAAAAGGACTATAATGAGAGCAAATAGTTTCCTTAAAGCAAAGAAACCCTGTTCTTGTCATGTAGTATGTTGAAAGTGCCTTATTTTTAATTTTGATTTGGATTTTTTTTGGTGTCAATTTGCTGTGGGAAAAGGAAAAAAATGTATTTTGCACAAAAATTTCAATACCTCTTGTGCCACAGAACCTGGGTGAATATCTGTAAATACTTTAATCATAGCTTACAGCTCAGGACAGACCCCAGAAAATACTTCAATCACGGCTTACAGCTCCAGGCAGACCTCAGAAGCAATTAAATATTCAGGTGGTGAGGCAAATCCTGAAGAGGTCTAAGTCACTCCCAGGTGGGATTTGCTTTAGCTAGTTCAAGGCTAACACGAGTATTTTAAACACTGCATTGCTGATGTACTTTGACTACTACTACTGACTGATAAAATGGTTTTGAGAGTAACAGAGAAAATTTCTGTTTCAACTTATATTTTACATGTTTTAGACCTTCTTTAGAAGGCAGATATCCTAGAACTTTTCAAATTACTCTGTACCTTCCAAGATTTTAGGCTGGAATCTGGGTTGCTCAGAAATGTAAGAATTCTTCTGACCAGTGACAAAATATTCATTGTAATAAATCTAATTTTCTGCTAGTAGAACTAGTAAGTTAGACATTGAACTTTAAAAAAACCAGTAATGATTCTTGAAACATAACTGATTATTTTCTTTTGGATTTCAACACTAAGATCCTAGTTGTAAATTTTTCTGTCAAAATTTACTTATTTTCTACTTGTAGTACAAAGCTACTTTGGTCAAGTTTCATCACTCAAACCATAAGAATTACTGTTTTAATTTCAGCTATGTATGGCTATGAACATCTAAAGAACTTAAAATTTAAGAGTCTTTGCTAGTCAGATAAGCTTCAAATATACACCTTGTCCTTACACTACATTTGATGGTTTCTTTAATTATACTAAGATTCAGCAACATTGGTGTCTTTATCCTCATAAGAAAGATAGCAGGATAAAGAAGGATTCTAGCTCAACTCCGTATAGGCCGAGGACTTTCAAAGTTTAGCTACAAAAAAGGGAAGAAAAGCTATGAAAAGGGAAGAAAGCCAGTTATAAAGATTACTTGGATCCCGGATAAAATGTGAGGCATAGAGAAGCAGTAACATGATAAAAGATCAGAAATGTCTGTGTAGATTCTTTTGAAGGCCTTTTGCTCTGGTGTCAATTGTCTGATCTCACAGCTGCCAGTGCTTGATGCTGCTTAAAAATCTGCTGTATTCATTACATTGCTGGACAACTTTTTGAGTGCTGAGTGAAATAAGAACTTAGTGAGTTTCTTCTCACCATTAAACTACTGTTACTTCCTCATGACTTTAGGAAATATGGCTTCCAATTATTTTCTTCCCAGCTGAGACAAAAAAAACCCCAACCAAACCCACAAAAATCCCAGTTGCTTTCCACTTTTATCACACTTACCACACAGAGTTCCAAAAACAGTCTTTGCAGTGGCTATGTTATTGAAACTGGGTTTTCTGGGAAAAATCAGAACAGCTGAAGCTAGGTTTCTACAGATTTTATTGCTATATGCAAATGTACAGACTATGGCAGCCCTGGCTCATGCCCATGTCTGCATCTCCTGTTCAGCAGGTTTTGCATATGCCAAACGGCTCGCTCTCACACTTCCCACACCAGGTAACTGTTCAGCTTGTTCCATAGCCTTTCTTTTGGCAATACAATACAATACGTTCCTAATGTCCATTTCTACTTTCTACCTCACAAGAAGTTTAATCTCTTTTACACTTTTTTTTTTTTCCGGCCAGTTTCTTCAGAAAACAGTAAATATTTTGAATTCATATGATTATGGTCTGAAGATTGTTTTCCACACATATTACAAACCAGAAATCCAGTTGATGCCTCCTCCAGCCACCTAGAAACAGAGACTAGACAAGAGTAAGGGAATAAAGACAGGTATTTATTTGAAGGGCCTTCAAGGTACACCCTGGGGGAGCCAGAGGCTGCTTCCAAAAATTGGACCCCAAGATGGACCCCAGGTCACGAGTTCTTCACACTTTTATAGGTTTGGACCATTTGCATATCAGGGTTAATTCTCCAATTAAAGCCCCAGTTTAGCGATGTAACGCCCCTCAGCTTGCCCCCCTTAGAATCTTTAGTTTACACATTTTGGGCCTAAAAACAGCCTGGCTGTCCTTGAAGGGAAAGCCTGGAGAGGCTTTGTTATGTCTACCTAGTACGAGAGAGTAGGAATTAAAAGGAACTTCAGAGTTACACTCTAAGCACTATAGAATTTGAAAATACAAAAGTTAAAACCTAAGGCATCACAGTTTAAAGAAACAATTGTTTAAGTAAAGTGCTTTAGAAAAATGGATTATTTTCATTACCAAAATACAAGAGAATGGTCAACTATTATTGCATCATTGGTGTTTTGCTTTATTTTTAAACCATATCAAACTCCCATTTACAGAAAATATTTCTGAAAGTAGCACAGACATTCTTCACTTGCTCTGCAATATGTGGGTGGTTTTAAACAGGCTTGTCTTCTTCCACTGCAGCAAATTAACTATTTACTGGATATATATAGGATACACCATAAAACTCCTTTTCATCTCGAGAAAGGACAGTGATGTGCCTAGATGATACTATGAAACCGTTTAGAAGTTCCCAGTAATGTTATTATAGATAAAAATCCACTACAGATTTTTCTGCATCCTTTCTCATCTTCTAAAGGAAAGAACCCCCTCCTTTCCCCAAGATTCAAAGACTGGAGTCTCACCCAAACATCACTCAAGTGTTTGCTCTCTTAACCACTGAGCGAGCCTTAGTTTTTGCTCTCTTGGCTCCACAGCAGCGCTCGCTCGAGGGCTCTGTGCCGCCCGTGCTGTGTGTGAGTGACCTCTTCAGCCAAGTCGGCGTCACTACAGAAAGGACACGCGACAGAAGTGCATCGACTTCCAAAATGACTAGTTTTTGAGGTACAGCTGCCGTATTTTAACTCTCTTGAAGATCCATAATGAAATAGAGACTAAGGGGGAAATTAATTTTTAGTGGAAACTTTGAAAAAGTAATTTTTATCAGTAACTAATAGTCCTCTTTAAGTTGCCAGATGGAGAATTACTAATAATTTTTAAATAAAACCAATTTCAGAATGGACCATGAAAGTGTATTAATTTGACTGTCAGGGAGCTTTGCAAGAGCCTGAGAAGTTAGCCATATTTGCCACAATTCAGCAATGGCTGTAACTACAGAGTGCTAACATAGCACAGTTATGAGTGTCAAATGGGAAATAAGACAAAAGTTACAAATTAATTTATACTGATGTGATTGCTTAAAAGTATACTTGATTTACAATAATCTACTATTATGTCAGCAGTGTTTCTCATCACTCATTTTACTCAGTCAATAAGATCTGCCTTCTTATTTCATGATTCTGAACAAGTTAAGATTCAGAAAAACAGTTTACATGGATCTTGGATGCATTCTAATTAATAAGCCGTAAAAGCTGTATCATCTTCTTGAGATATGCTCTTCAGGGGCAAGTTGTGACTTCTTTTACCTAGATTAATGAAGTAACAATCATACAGAATGTTGCTAGAGCCGACTGTTTATTTGCCATGTGGCTCTTAAATCAAGAAGAATTTAATTTCCCAGGCAAATAAGAATGAAGCATTCTAGTGCAATAAAGACATTAGAATGCATTATTCTTTGTGCATTGTAAAACTGCATGACTGACTGCTCTGATGTGACTGCCTCTAAGCAGGTCACTGTGATACCTGTTCTTAGGTATCTTCGACAATCAGGTGACGATATCTGGTGACTTAGCACTTACCTGACATCAGGGACTGGGTTGCCAGCAACTCTGCACTCCAGCAATACTTTGTTTCCTTCGGCAACTTCCTGGCTCCGGAGCTTCTGAGTGAATTGAGGTGGTGAAAATTCATGCTCTTCCATGTTGATGAAGGGACGGCACAGGACCATTTTGCTCTCCATGATGGTCCCCCTTCCAGAATGGTGTTCTCCATTCAGATGAACTCCAGGTAATTTTTCTGGCTCAGTCTCTTGGTGTGGTTTATCAAAGTCCTGGCTCACCAAGGTACTCAAAGCTGGTTGTTTCTTATTAGGAGACAGGTATCCACTGTCTGGAGAAGAAGAGTCCCCATCAGGGCTACGGCCTCTTGTCTTCGCTGCCTGTCTAAATATAGATGATAACTCCTCAATGAACGTGGCAGCTTTGTCACACAGCTTGTTCCTGAAAGGAGCTTCTCCCTGGGATGTTGATTCAGAGTCTGGGCTTGTCTTAGGCATACATGGACCACCTTTCTCTGAATATTTCAGGCTTCTGACGAAGCTGGGACTAGCAGGCAGAAAAGGTGAGGTGCTTGCTTGTCTCCTAGAAACTGTGACAAAACTGTCTTCTGTTTGAGGTGCAGTGGATTGCTCTTTCTGACTCCTTGGGAGAAGAGGACTTGAAGCAGATGAAGTCCAGCTGCTTGCTTGAGGCCTCTGTAAAGCATCTTGTTCACACAGGTTGGTGTCCGTGAAAGAAGAGTTTTCTGATGGGCTAGAAAGAGAGGTGTTGAGATAATGAGTTAAGTCCGGTGCTGTGTTCTCATCTTCCTCCATGGAATTGGCAATGGCTTCTCGAGCTATGTCAAGGCTCTTACTTATCTCCTCCTGGGTAAGGAAGGCAGAAAGTTCATTCGAAAATTCACCATTCTGTGTGTCTGACAGGGAATCACAGAAAAAGTCATGATAAGATGAAGCTTCTGACATATTTTCAGGATATCCCTTACTGGTGTCTCTCTCTGGAGAGTAAGTCTCCTTCAGCATTAAAGAAAGAGGCAATGCCTGGCCACAGCTTTTGTCTTGCATCCTGGAAGACACAAGAACAATTTCTTAATGAAAAAAATTATGTCCTAGTTCCCATAAGCTAGACACAAAGCTGGAAGATAAGCAGAACCTAATGGTGCATGAAATACCATAAACCTTGCTTTCTATCAGAATGGGCCGGGACTGCAATTGTCTAGGTGGAAATGAGAGCACTTAGGTGTCATTTTTCTCGTGAATCTTCCCTCAGAAGCATGAAGACATCCTTTGTCTCTATATTGCCTAGCACAATCTCAATTCCACTGGATCAATATGTATATATGCTGCTATTTCACATGTGATTTGTTATTTTACATCAATTCTAGTACCCTTCATTTTTTTTCTGGTTTTAGCTTTATAGAGATTTCAGGAATGTGTTTACTTTTCTCTTTCCCATAACATTGCCTTCCAGACACTAAACCATCAAATTCTGAGAGGAGAAGTGTTCAAGTTGAAACCATTATGAGGATATACATGAGGATATATGGATTAGAAATTCCAAGTCATCCTGTTTAATGTTGATAATGTATTTAATATTATTTTACTTATTGTGCTAACATTTTTAACTTGTTACCAATTTAGTAGCACTTTCCTCAACGTGGAAAAATGAAATATCAAGGTATCATATGCTAAAAGTAAAACACTGAAGAAATAGATTTCACAAACTATGTATCATCCTGCACAATGGAAGTGTATAATGTATATTTCGTACTAGTTTCACAAAGCAGAGAAGCATGTATACCTCTCCAGTTTCCCAACATGACTTCAGAATTAGGATGAATATTCTCTTTAAAGTCAGCAAGAAACAAGACATCAGGGAAACCACACTTTCCCAAGGGAAGGACTGGCCTGAAAATCTCCTTGTTGAAATGTATTTGTCTAGCTGGTCACTAGATTGTGGCTGATGTGATCTGAAACATAATTATTGTTTCTGCAAAGCATTTATTTAGGTTGAACATCAGTGGTTTTAATAACCCTGGAAAATCCTAATCTTCTAATGATAATTTCTACAAGAACAATTTTACATAAGATCTGGAAAAAAAATTTCTCCTTAATTCTCTACTGATAGTTGAGAAATGGCTTGACAGTCATGCGACGCACTCGGATGTATTTTACATCAGCTTGTGCTGGCTCCAATTACCTTCAGTCACTAAACCAGGGCTTACCCAGCATGTAGTCATTAAATGACTGATAGATTGTTGGAATTCTTGGCTTAGCATATACATCTCTTGATATGCCTGTTTGTCTTGCCAACAGATTACAACTCAATGCATAAAAGAGAAGTATAAGAAACCCAAAGCGTTTAGGATTTGATATATGTTTTTATAGAATACAGTGATAAACTTATTATTTGCTCAGATTACGTCTTCCTTTCCTGTTATCTGTGTTTACAGGGCAACACATTTAGCAACCATGCCAATCTCTTGTCAACAAAATCTAAAAAAGTATATACAGTATAACTGACTACCACATAGCAGCTTTAAAGAAAGAGTCTGAGAAGCCCAGCAAACAGTTGGTCTAGAGGCTCAGCTGTTAAGGCATAAACTGGATGAATGCCAGGGAAACAAGGGTTAAACCTGCAGAGTTTCTGTCTCCTTAATCTTAGTTATTTTTTAAAACTTTGTATTCAAATGAACAAAGGTGCTTTTTAGACAACTTGTAAATATCCATGCTTCAAATGATATCTTTATTTAAATCTGATACACGCTGATTCCTAGCTTGTTCACATCTCAAAGTGACACATTACATACTCAGATAAACTTCCCTGACTTCCAACACCGAGCTGCTCTAATGTTTCAATGGGCTGTTTCATGGGTAGGAGGACAATTTTACTTATTGTTAGCCACCCCACATGATGACTAAAATTAATGTATTATGAATTAACATATTTTTTCCCAATACTTCGTTTTGTCATTAGAAAAATATAATGGCTACATACACTGTAGTTTTCAAAGCCTGGTGTCTAAATTTAGGTGAATCAATCTATATCTGGATATTTAGATAAAGTTGATGAATTTAAATGTGCCGGTTTATTGGCAATTTCTAATGCTGATAAGAATTCTTGGTGAGAAGGGTCTGGTGCCTGAAAATGGATTCATATGTCTAGCTTTAGAGAGCTGAATGGAAGCTTCCAGGAGAAAGACTTTTTTTCAGCCGTACTGTAACACATACACTCACTATTCTTTTTGTGCACCTTGTAACCACAGTGAACTGGAGGTGAAGTATCACTAACCCTATCAAGTAGCTTATAAGATCATAATTAGAAATTTTGATTGCTATTTCTAGCTTCTCCAAGTTAGACTGCAATATATTTACAACAGTTTTCATCATCATTACTCATTAGGTAACCTGAAAAGCCTATACTGTATCATTTAAAGACACAAACATAAAATACAATATTGCATGCAGCTCAGTGTTTACCTGTACTTTCAACATTATTCCATACAGACTATTTATGGGGTCTCATTTGTATATATTTAAAAATGATTCCCAAGTAAAACCACATTTTTATATCATGCAGTTAAAATACTTATTCAAAACCTGTTCCAGATGCTCCAAAGAATCATATGGTAAATATTAAATTTGAAATGTACTGGATTACAATAATTTCAGAAAAAAAATAGAGTGACTAATCAAATTAAGGTTTTGAAGAGATATATAGTAAAATATGGAAGAACATAGAAAATTAAAGGACACATTTCAAGAAAAATATAAACATCCTGAATTTGCAGAACCTGCCAAATAAGAAATTATTACCTAACATGACCCAAAGCCTATCAGTTCAAAAGAATCATGAAGGACAAAATGTATGCGGCAATATTTTTTAAAACAAAAAAGGCACACAGTTTTTCTCTGAATTCTGAAATCCTGCAAAATTACTCCACAAATACAACAACTACATTCAGCAGAAAATATAAAACAGATCTTACAATGAGAAGGCCAATATGAAGAGTTCAAGTATAATTAATAGTAGGTAAAGTTGTTTTTCTCCTTCTCTATCTAAGTAGGCTTAAAGTTGCTCCAGCTCTTCACTAAAGCTTGCTTGGTCCTTAGTAAGCATCGAGAAGACTGTGGCCTGTGTGTTACATCTGTCCTCTGTGACTGTGTTATTCGTACCCCACTCATCTATATTTGGTAACTGAACTCATGTTTCAGCAGACTGCCACTATCTGGAATTCCAGCAGAAGCAACGTTAGGCCTGGAAGCGGCACAAAGGTCTGTGCACTTACTACTCAGAAATTCAGAGAACTTAGCCAGTCCCCTTTCTACACCATTTTATGGTAGTAGATTTTTAATTTTTTTAAAACAACATTATTCTCATGATAATAAATAAAATAATTGCCTTTTTCTACTGAGAATAGTTTAGAATTAATAGCTTCCTTTTGCACCTTAAAATCTTGTAGGAAAGAAAAAATTAGAATCATTTAGGTTGGAAAAGACCCTTAACATTTTTGGAGTTATGAGTAGAAATAGTGCAACCTTTTCTAATAATTGATAGTTATTAATCTGTAACCATATACTACACTGTATAAATACATTAACCTACTGAATTTTCACATCTCAAGTGAAATAATACTATAATCAGAAAAGAAGTATCTACCTCAAAAAAGATGTAAAAAACATATATGCTTTAAAAAATACCCCAAAACTTTGACACATGTACTAACACCACAACAATAAAAATAGATTTTTGGTTTCTATAGAATTGTAGAGCATAATGTGTTAACACAATAAACTCTCCCTTACTGTCTCTGCTAAGGAAGTGCTTTCACCTCATTAAAACTCCTCTGAGAATTTAGTCCCAGGGAAAAAAATTCTTTCCAAAAGCACCTTTTCAGGCACATAATTTCTGTTAGAACTCAGTGAAAGGAAGAAGTAAACATGAAGACTGTTGGTTTAATCTACAGACTTTATCACATCGTTTCCAGAAATAAAAGCAATGTGTGGGTAATGCGGTTTCTGCCAGATTGCAACCTACTGGGAGTCACACGCTCCAGAGGGGATAGAAGAAATTATAGCTCCAAAGAGATGTTACAGACCTCCGTCCCTTCTGCCAGCATCCATTATATCTGCTCTCGCATTTGAAATCATTTTGTAGACTGGCATTTGTTCTTAGCTTAAGGTCTTCTAGATACTGCCTTGCAGTTTTTACTAAAATTTGTTCCTTGGCAACAATGGAAGTGCAGTAGATGTATTGTTGTGACAGAAGTACGCTCAGAGCTCCCTATAGGACCCAGACCATCTTCATGTACTAACAAGTGCTAGTACCACACATTGTATTTCAGCGGTTGATAGAGCATCTTGGCATCTTCATACAGGCAATTACTGTGCCCTAATCACAGCTTGAACAGATCCACTGCTGGACTGGGAATACTTCACAATGTATACAAACCCCACTCTTGCAGCTTGAGATCCTTACCATGTTGTAACGAAATTGTTAAAAGGATTTTATTTCAGGTCATTTTATAGTGATTTCAGTATGTCAAATAAGAACAGAATCATCATTCTAAAAATTTCAAGCTGAAAACTGTGCACAAAGGAGGAGCTGGTTACCCAAGAGTTAACCACTGTATGCCTAATTTTTAAGCAGTCACCCCACAAAGCAGAATCAAGGTCCTTTGTCAGGCACCCAGCATCTCCACTAAATTTATAAGACTTCGCCACCTTGATATGAGAGTCAAAAATAGCCTGCATATAAACAGCAACAAGCTGCCTTGGGCTATCTTCAGCATTTTCTACAGGGAGTGGGTGGATGAAATCCTGGTTCTTGCAATTATGTGTTTAAATTTTCAGTTCTGAGAAGAAAATATATCTGCCTGGAGATACCTGCAGAGATATTTTTAAAGAAATTTAGCTTTTTGAATGCAGATACAGTACTGTTTTGTGTAAATCAGGTATGCCCAATACTTTTTGTACAGCAGGATAGAAACATTTGCCCAGAAAGTGAAAGACTTGTATTCAATTAATTCCTCTTGGCTTCAACTGATAATGAAATACTCTTCATAACATGAAAACTTAATAGGGCAAGGTTTCATACAGCTCTATTAAGCCATGAATAAATTTTCCCAACATTGTTCTTCTAAGATTTAGGGAATGCTTATATCCTTTGATCTGTACTGAATATTTTGGAATCAAGACCTTCCATTTTTATTGCAAAAATAATGTGTATTCTCATTTATAAAAGTAGTAAAGGCAGTAAATCATTATAAACAAATGGCAAACAGACTGAAACTTTGGAACAGTTACACATTTTGCAAGATAAACATGCTTTAATACGTAATGATGTAATAATTTAGCATTTGCATATAACATTTTAAAATTAATAATAACATTAAACAAGATAAGAGACATATGGCTAATATGCTTACTCCATCCCTATTGCAATATTACGGAAAATTCAGCTGATGAACAGAACTTCACAGAGATAACAGTTTTCACTACCAATACATTTGATGGAACATAGCTGCAGTTTTCCTGGAACCTTAATAATAATAATTTCTACCACTAGTCAACTCGAGTCATTTCAAATCTCATATCAAAAACCATAAAACTATTCTGGTTGTACAAGTTTTCCATTCCATTTGATGAAGATGTTACATAATGCAAAAGATTTTCATCGTTAACTGCGTGAAATCAAAATACAGTAATAAGCACGGCTCTTTACCCTAATGAGTCATGTACTTACCTGAGAAAGCAGAACACCTCTGTTATGGTCCTTGTTATTTAGTATCTTACTCTAAATAGCAACAGGATAAAATAAAAGCAGATAGGCAATCTCCTTTCCAAGACCTGAAGTCAAACACCAACATGCAAACTTCAAATAGAAATCTCTAGGAACTGCTTCTACTTTAAGCAGCAGAGATAGATACAACCTCCTTTACCAGTTGCCACAGAAACCTCCAGTTATTTTGAGTTACTAACAGACATTTTTTTCCACCTCTGAAAGAGCAAAAAAATAATCTGGTTGTCTGTGCTTAAACAGACTGGGTCAATATCATGTTGTAGTTCGATGCCATACACAGGTTAATTGTTTTCCCTCGGTATGCAAAAACGTTTAATTTTGTTTGTAAATATATTGTAAATAGATTTTTTTACATAGCTAGAGCTAATCTAAGTTTTCATAGAGTGCATTGGAAGTACCTACCTGTCATATATGTATAAAAGTGTAAAATGTAGCAAAATAGTCAAGCAGTGTCAATGGTACTCAAATACAATTTTTCCAAGCTTCTCTGAGGATTTTATTAGGAGTGCAATGGGAAAGCTCATACACCTTCAGGTTTTGCTGGCAGTTGTACTGATAATTGGTCTAGAAGAAATACATCAATTGTTAAAATTAAACTATTAACAGAACAGTAATAATAGTAACTCCCAGCCTTCTTTTAGAGAATACTTCATCAACAAAGAGATTGAGGGGCTGCAAGTAACAACACATCAATAAACTTGAAAATAGTACAACTTTCCAGAATTACAACAGCTGTGAGTAGGAAAGGAAACCATAAAACAGAAAGGAAGGCTAAGTAACTCACCATTTCTTAAACTGGGAACTAGATAAAAACTTCTCAGTCCAAGATCCACAGTCTATCTAAGGTCTTGATGAGGCAAACTACCTCAGACTGAGAAATTTGTCATTTTGCTCCCCTTAGCTCAAGACTACTAGAACACTTGTAATATCATTCTCTCTCAAGATATCATCGTCTTTACTTTTTATTAGCTGGGCAGGCAATAATGGAACACATCATCAAACAGCTACTTGACTGGTGAGTACCCCCAACACCCTTAAAATTTCAAAGGAATTGTGTTAGGAATTTGCAGCCCTGTGCATTGTGATTAATACATTTTCGCATCTGGGGCTGTGAAGCACATTGTGCTCTCACAGGATTTATCACCAAGACACACAGGGCAAAGCTGTTTGA
The DNA here is from genome assembly GCA_013398115.1 of Falcunculus frontatus. Lineage (NCBI taxonomy): Eukaryota > Metazoa > Chordata > Aves > Passeriformes > Falcunculus > Falcunculus frontatus. Next base: position 540,505 of record VZRV01001949.1, read on the forward strand.
TCTTTGCCAGTAAACACTGTGCCCAGGGCAGAGATGTCTCTGCCCACGTTACCTGGGAGCGGGCAGGGCCCTGGGCAGGGCGGCGCTGCCCGAGCCTGCCTCTTGCCAGGCCCTGTGTCCATCAGACTCCCTCGAGGGCCATGTCACCATGACACGCTGGTTTCTGAGCCTGCCTCGCTCCCTGGCCAGGCTCTCCACTCACAGGCCCGCGCACACTCTGGCGGCCCAGCGTGAGGCACTGAGGGGAAAACGCGGAGGGGGTCCGGGTTTCGAGAAGCGAGTAAGCGCCGGTGAATGGCGACGGTGCTGGAGGTGAAGAGGTGCCGGCCGGACCCGGCGACAGCGGCTACTGAGGCGGGGCAGGCAGGGTGAGGCTCTGCGGGGAAGGGCAGGGAGCGTGGAGCCTGCCGGCCTGGGCGGCTGTGGCGGTCGGGGTGCCGTGGCGTAGCGGGTACCTACGGGCCGAGCTCGGCCTGCGGGATGTGTTGCTGTGCAGTGCGCCATGTACCTTCGGCCACAGCGCACCGGCGGGGCCCACAGCCGTGCCATGGAGCTGCGGCCACAGCGCACCGGCTGGGCTCGCTGATGTGAGATGGCCTAGAGAAGGCCTTTCCGCTGCCCTATTCTATTAAAATATTTAAGGCATATTATCTACTAGTGTCAAAAAAAAAAAAAAAAAAAAGTGTCAACAAACTGAACTGGCAGTCTTCCGTGGTTTAAGTAGAAAGGCCATTCCGCATTTTAGCATTTGGGAAGGTATACAAGTAAGAATTTAGGCAAGCCTGTGTTAGAGCTGATTTTGATAAAGTACAAAACCTCAGTAAATCGATTTCATGTTGAATTAAGAAGGAAGAGGGAAATGAGTGAAAGTTCAAGAAGGCAGGACCGATGCAATCTCATAAGGATAGAGAAAGCAAGGATAGAATTTGGCAGTGTAGCACATGGCAATATAATCATGATTGTATAGTCTAGCATGTAAAGATTTCAAGCTTATGATAAATTCAAGAAATCTAAGCTGCATCAGCTCAGTGTAGTCTTACATAATTTTCTAAAGAAGGGAAATAAATTACAGTTAAAACACTGTAGTGGAAAATCTGGGGCACAAAAGTAACATTCTAACTTAAACAGGCTGTTTGAAAGAAGAAAAGCAGCCCATTAGTGTTAGATAGCTAATTTTTTGTCTTGACTATGCAAAGCAGAATTAACACTAGCCTCTTTCTTAAAATTAAGTTTTTTTTAAGAAGTCCATATACAAGACCTTAGCTCTAATTTTGTCTGGTTTCATTTAACTTAAATGCTTTAAGTGTTACTCTTCTCTCAGTTGATTTTGTCCTGTATGCTGTACATGTTAGTCGTATTCATATGGCTTAACCATTTCTTTTATTTTTAAATTAATTACACTTGTTATAAGTATGTGGGCTGTAACTGGAAAGTTATTCATCCGTCTATGCCCTGTGGAGTATGGAACTGCTTAACTCTAAGTGCTGCAGTCCTTTTCCCATTAGATATTACCTGTACCTCCGTGAAGATTATATTTCAAATAGAGCTGATTTTTTCTTTTATATAAAAACTACTTGCACTTACACGTATCATAAAATTCCCATAGTTGGGCAGTGAGAAAAATGCTTTATAGCATCATATGTCATCTTTTAATGTTGTATGTGCTAAGATTAAGACTTTTCCTCTTCATGAGGAAAATGATCTCTATTAGATCAATTTTAGCTGCAAGCCTATAGTGCATATTTTACATGTTTATATTCACAGCCAGTCATGTATTTGAATTCCTTCTTAGCATGTGAAATGTATTTGATCTGAACAGGCGCAGACAGCACTGAAGTTCAATACCAGATAAAAGCTTCTTTCTTTACAAGGGGATTAACTTTGAAAAAGGAATGTGCCTCTTTCAACAGACTGTGAGATGCTGATCTGTAGGAAAATAAATATTTACTTCTCTTTCTGCTTTTATCATAATACAGCTTTACATTGCTTTACCTCTGCAACAGCTATTGCACCCTGTCTTTTGATAATGCCAAATGTATTCCTGTGGCCCGAAGGAAGACTCTGCCTGCCACCTGAAAACATGTCTGATGCCAGATAGGGGTAGACAGCTGTGTATTGCTGCCAGAAGTCATAGCACTAACAAAGACAAATGTGCAAGAATGTGACATCCATACTTCTGGAAAGAGGAATGAATGCTGAAGGAGGAACATGGAACAGCTGATTACTTCCGCTGTTAGCTTTAGTAGAACTAAATTGAAAAAAAAAAAAGTTAAAACACAGCTGGCTATTTAGGATGAACTGCTGAGAGATTTGTCAGTCAGTAGCTCCTATTAGGGAGACACTTAGCTTGGGGGTATTTTTGGAAAGAGTTTCCATGGAGTTGGAGAGACTTCAGGCCTTTTGCTTTTTTCTGATTGGCCAACAGACAGGTGCTGAAAAAGGTGGTGGCAGAAATATTGCAGACGTGGTGAATATCACACAGACAAGCAACAGCAACTTACTTTTTGTTTTATGATAGCCTATATCATATAAAAATACAACAGAATTTTTCCTGTCTCTCCTTCCGTTGTAAAATGAAACGAGATCAGACAAAGGACTGATTCATGACAGTTGAAAATACAACCTCTTGCGTTTAGAGTTTAGGAGTGGCATGTTCTACCATAGCAAATGTTTAATGCCTTAAAACTATGTATTTTTTCTTCCAGGGTGAAAAGTTCTATATACTTCTGATCTACAAATAAATAGGTTATGTTTAAACCATCTGTGTCCTTTAAATAGAAATGTACTATTCCATTATAAATTAATAGTTTACTTTTAGAGAGAAATCATGTAGCAAACAATCTATTTTTAAAAATAGGTGCTTTTCAGAAAGACATAGAGTAGGTCTCCTAGCATGCGAGAGAGAAGGAGCCTTTCAGTGGCAATGAAAACTTGTGTGGCAGCACTGAGAATGCTTGTATTTCATCATTTTGGAGTCAGTTAATAGAAGTTGGACCTCAGAATTGAATCCACTGGTTCTGTCAAAAGCAAGAAATTAGAATTTTGACAGAGTACTGATCTTGTACTTTTAAGTCCATGTGTCTCTCTAGGCATTACAGCTTCTGAGCCAATGATGGGGTACAATCCTGATACTTTGGTGTTGATGGATTGGAAAAATTGACAGAATTTTTTAAAGTTAAACAAGCTGTTAAACACGGTCTCTATTTGGACAGGATCCAGCTTTTCCTTTTTCCTAAAGAGTGATCATTTTTGGTGAAAAGAAAATTGCTGAGGAAAATTGAGTACATTTAGAAGACAGTGATGAAAAATTGTTTAAAAATGTATTTCAGACAAAACATGATAGGTTTCTACTCACCATCAGACATGAAAAATGCACGATAAGATGTACAAACCTCCTTTCTGTCCTATTTGATATCTTGATTAGAATCAAGATAAAGAGGCAAAGTATGAAGTTACTGAAAGATATGTTTTTCCATGCTTTAAATTCTCCAGCATCAGATGTGGACCTTGTATTGTTTTTTCTGTATCAAAGAAGGAACAATTAATTGTAAATTCATGTGTTTCATAGTTGTTCAATGAGATACCATTTGAGTTTCAGTGGTACTTTATACAGTAATTTTCTGGTCCTTACATGAGCCTGGTGGTACTAGTCTAGAAAAGAGAGGTTGATTAATCAGTGAACTAATGAATTTTCTTTAAAAGATGAAATGTCACAGATAATCATGCAGAATATTCAAGGAGTCAGAGAAAGGATGCAGATCTGTGAGGAAGCAGCCTAGAGAGCCAAGACAACCGCCCTTTAATGATGATGCAAGTATGCATTTGAGAGTTGAAAGCATGAGTGAGGCAGCTGAGAGAGCCACTGAAACAATGACTCATCTAAATGGGTTACTGGAAACACCACTTTCAGTCTGTTTGGAACACAATTTCTGGCTTTGCTATCAAAACCAGACTAAATCCAAAGAACCTGGCAGATGAAAGATGAGGTTTTTGTAATGCTATCACAAAAGGCTCTGAAATTCTAAGATGCTATATGAGCAATCTAATACATACATTATTTTCTTTGAAATTTGGGCAATGGTAAAACCTGGCTATAACCCACAGAATTTAGGCAATAAATCTGTTACTGAAAAACTTTTTGCAAAAACATTAAGTGTACTGTTGCACATGTGGTACAGATAGAAATAGAGGCATATCTGGTGTGCAAGATTAGAATCCAACAGAACCGATCAATCTAGGTTTTTCTTTACATAATAAGAGAGAAGGAAGGGTGGTCTAACCAAAACAAACCAAACAACAAGCTGTTTAATTCCCTTTGTTTCCACTCTCAGATCCAAACAGTCTGGAGAGTTAGAAAGTTTGTGTTGATATAAGGAGGTTTAGAAGAGGTGTTAGATAAATTTTATATGGGATTGGAATATTAATAACTATATAATAAATGCATTAAATTTATAATAGTTATTACATATATAATATAATTTAAAAATATTAACACATATACAGCTACAATATGTAAATACACAGTATTGAGGAATTAGCAAACACAAAAATTTTGTTATTTTGACATATTTGTACTCACTGTATGAGAATATACTGCACAGTTTCATGATCAGTTGATACATAATATCTATATAAACAAGCCAATATATCATTATTATCTCTATTTTTCATAGCATTTTCCTGGAGTATGCATTTTAAATCCTAAATTGAAACCAGTCTTGTGAGTGAGTCTCAGGAATCATCAACATTTAAAGCTTTGCCTTGGGACATGCTGTCTGTGAGTTTTTAAACACAGAGTCAATTACCTCCAAAGCCCATAGAAGTTAGCACCTCTCCTTTGAAAACAGTTAGGTATGTTTGACCAAGGACTCTCTTCTTACCTTAGTTCTACAAATTGAATGGATGGTGTAATATTCCAGCAAGCAGTGAAGGGGTTCCAGCCACAAGGGTTTTCTGAGTAGCCAGTTTTGATGCTCTTCACTTTTCTGTGCACTTGTACTGGTGTGAGTGAGAGTGAGTTTGCAGTTTTGGGAATTGCACAGAAGAGATGTCAGAGACTATGCTTAGGGTTGTTGCTGTCCATTGGCTTCAAACCCTTATGAAGTAAATTAGTAAATATAATGTAACAAAACTTTTAACAATAGTTAACTGTCATCTCTCAAAGTTCATTGACCTAATGTATAAAGTTATTTAACTAATAAAGCTGATAAGATTTTTTTTTCCCTACAAATATACAGAAAATGTATTATGTGGAGATAAAACACCCCTTCTAATAATCCTGTATAAAGTAAGAGGTTACAGTGATGGCATCTACAGTTTGTTTTCAAAATGGTAATGATAATGAAAATCTCACAGTTTAAAGTTGTAAGAAAAATTAATAACTTTTGATGATCAAGGCAAAAATAAAAGTGCAGAGAATTTTCTAATACATTTTCTTGGAGAGGAAATAGAGCAGTTATTGACAGTCAATGAGTTTCACAAAAAAAACCCCAATCAGAAATCCAGGAAGGAAGATAATTTTCTTTTGTCTGTATCAAGCTTTCATACAGTTTGAGGAAGGTCCTTTAATCTAAACTATTTTTAAAAAATGTTTATTATAGAGCTTTTATTCTAAGTATTTCACTATTATTAGAACAGACATAATTGTTTTGATACTTTGCCAGCATTCTACATGGATCGGTAACTTTGGAAATGTTTTTAACCAAATACCTTAAATTTTGGTCAGTTGTAAGTTGAGTAGAAGCTAATGCCTTTCATGTATGCACTCCAGTCCTTTCGCAAGTCTTTCAAGTTCCTAAATGTAACAGCTTTGAAAGCAGACTGTACATTTGTGCAGACTCACAGTGGTACACACTGGACATCTGCCTCACTGCTAAGGTCTCATAGAGGCTGCATAGGGTTTACATGACAAAGCCTTTCACTTCATCATTATTTGGTTTCTGAATGTTTGATTCTGCAGCCTTAATATTATTCCTGTACCTTGCATCATGGAATAAAGACATACTTGGACATGATTGCATAATGCTTGTGATAGTTTGCTAAGACTTCCTGAAATGTAACTTTTAGAATTGCACAGATGTATGTTCAGTGGACTAGGGTTTCATCATATGATCTCTGTGTGTAAGTTTAGTTTAGATTCTGCCTCATACACTGGCATCTGAATGATTGTTATTTAATATGTGCATACAGACATTTCCTCAAAAGTACAGTTCAAAATGTTAACAAGTCTTCATCATAAATCTCTTCAGTCTGGTGTTTATTTAGTGATGCGTAGTGATAACAAAGGATCAGTATTGGCCCTTTATTGAGCTTGCAGCCCTCACATCTTTTCAGAGCCTTTCTTATGGGAATAGAGGCCTAAAAGTGGGGTCATTCACACTACTTGTGTGGGTAGAACAATTATTTTGCTACTTGGGTAGTACTCAGAAAATGGGACAGGACAGAGGAATGGCAAATGCATACAAGGGAATCAGTGCTTTAGGTATTATTGTTATTATTATTATTATTGTTGTTGTTGTTGTTGTTGTTATTATTATTATTATTACTATTACTATTATTATTATGATTATCCTTCAGTTTAATTAGCAAATGAGTGATTAATATTTTTCTTTTTAAATGGTTGTTTATTCTAAATGTCTTTTTTTAATAGTAGCTGATACAGAGTGAAAATATATAAATTTGTTTTTAAGTTTGAATAATACAATAGAAAAAAGGTTTTAGACTGAATATGTGAGGTAATCAGTTAAATATCACTGCTGCTTTGTGTGACTTTTTTATTAAGCCACTCATATAGATGGTAAAGTACATATGTGTCCTTTTACTTAGAACAAAGATCAAAGAGTTCTCAAAGCCTTAATATCACTTTATCCTTGGACATGTTTTCTTCACAGTGTATGAGTATCTTCATTACTGCTAGGTTACTGCTGGTGCTGTATGAACTGACTATGATTTTGTTTTGTAAATATTTTATATGAGAGAAAATGGAAAACATAAATCAGGTTTATAAAGCAATGAACTTGGAATTTATGGAAGACATTTAGCATTTCTTAGCTAAAATTGCATAAATACTTCCTATGCAATTTATCAATAGAATTCAAAAGCAGAAAAAGTCATTGAACAAAATCAGAAAAGGATTAAGGATGAAGAGGAAAAAAAAAAAAGTGGAAACAACGGAAAAACCTTTGCGTTGACAACCAAATTAAACACAATTTTAGGTCTGGAATAAATAAGGTAAAAGTTTTCCTGGAAACATGCTAAAGTAATTCTTTGAAATGTACTGCAGAAATGTCTGGTTTGAATGTCTGTTTTCAACTGTGGGAAGAACAATCCCTAGATAAAGGTAAGTGTACATATTTTTGTGGTTTCTTTGGAGGGGATGGCAAGAATTAACTCTGTGAAGACTAGAGAAGAATGTACTGATAAACTTTGCCTACTGTAATGGTAGTGTTTTCATACTAAGAGTTTTGTGTGCAGGTCAGATCACTTCAAGGAAATTAGTTTGTGAAAGAGGCATATTCTGTATCTGAGTTTTCTAGGCATGACAGCAGTTCATCAGCTTGGCATTAGCTGAGATTTGTAAGAAGTAATTTTTCATAATAGGTGTATTGTAGATAATGTTGGGCTAGCTGAGTAGCAGAAGAGGAAAAAGTGCTTCAACATGCTAAGGTACACAATAGACCCATATTGTACTTTTTGAGGGTGTACTTACTATGTCAAGCTCACACATCTCAGTACATTTCTGTTTCTACTAAATTCCTAGCAATGATGATGAACATGTATTCTTCACAGGATGAACAATAAGGTATAAAAAGGTCCATGATTGAGGTATGCATCCACTGGGTATAATGGCTTCTCTTCTGCCTAGTAATCCCCCTCAGCAGTGTCAGCCAGGGGCTCTGGTGCAGGATCTCGAGTGGGTGATACATTGCTATTTTGCGGTTGCCCAGACCCATGGGCCATTCAGTTTGAGAATGCTGAAGCTGCTCGATTTGAGCAATTCTGATGAACCCACTGACATCCTTTCTAGGATTGAAAGGGAATTATAAACAACTTGCAGAAGCCTTTGATTTCACCTTTTCATACCAATAATTTCCATTTTTCTGCATACTAACTTCTTGCAGCTTTTTGTTTTGTTTTCAAGCTGGATGACCTAACAGATAAAGTTTAGCATATCATCAGTTAGTGTAGAATAACTGGGAAAGTTACACCTAGTCACTAGCTGCACCTAGTTACACCTGAAGCAGTGACTGAATTAAGGGTGGGCTGGCATCAGTAGCTATTCACCCAGATCAGCAGATGCCTAAGGTTTATGGGACTGGAGACCTGGAGTGATGGGGAGACCACAGGAAAATGCATTTTGTCCTTTTGCAGAGAGAATATGCATGCATTTTCATTTTCAAATACACCTATAATGTATGCTGATTTCTGTACATATTGGGACATCTGTGAGAATCACTGATTTTTGAGAGTTTCTTCCATTAAGGGAATGTTTCTTAAGAGTAAAATTAATGAATGTGACAATCATTAGGGCTGTTGGTTTTTGTTTGTTTGTCTTTTTTCCCCCAAGGGAGAAGAACAAAAGATCTAAGAATAACTATTGAAGTGTGAGAAGAATCCATTCTCTCCTGGATAAACAGCATGATTTACTGGAGACAACAGATAGTCAGAAGATTGCCAAATGCCTTAGATATTTCGGATTTGAGAATGTGACAAACAGTCTGGATTATTCACAGATTATGTCTATATAATAATCACATTTTTTCATGTTTCCATTTTTTCTACATGTATTTGTTGCTGCATAGTTGGAATTGCTTTTCTCAAAATCTGAAAGCAACAACAATATTTAAAAACTCAGATAGAGACATACTTACATTGCAATATCAAGAACTGTAAAGTTCAGAGATCTACTGTTTATAATTGCTATACCTCTGATGCCTAAAGATTTTTGCTTTTTATATATCTGTAGCTTTATAGATTTTAACATATAGCTGTATCATTTCTAACACTTTGTCACTTTAGCATAGTAGTTGCACTTTCTCAGATATTATGCTACCTTCTTGGAATTCAGTTTAGTGTTGTTTTTTAGTCTAGCAAGGACACTTTGTTTTGCACTGTTCTTCATTTACATAATAAAGTATAGGGCTAAAAGATCAAGGTGGAGGGGGCTCCAATGGTGCAGAACCCAGGGGGAAATTACCTAACCAACTGCTCTTTTAATTGGACAATATTTATTAGATAAACTAATTAATTAACCTTATAAAAACTGTAGAAATACTGTATCACGTGTGCATATAGCCATATTGTGCACCGAGAGCTTTCAATTAAAGACTTGCTTTTATATTATCATTCTGTGACATTTCTGCCTTTTACAAATGTTCTTAAATGCCTAGCACAGCAGGGTTGAGTGCATATCAGATAGTGGTGCTCAAGAAGCATTTTCCCTGTGAAGTGTGTAAGCTTTTATAGTCAATTTCTTTTCAGTGTCCTCGAGCAGTTTGTTCAGATTTACAGGACTCTCCAGCAATCCCATTCACTTCCAAATTATGATGTCAGTAATATTCTCTCTAAATTATGCTTCTTTTTCTTTTCAGAAAAGCATATACTGCTTAGCAGACCAACTGGGATCTTTACTCTATTGCCTAATTAAATCTGCTCCAGTCAATGAGGGGTAAAATTCCTTTCCTTGCTAGTTGAAGTAATGAGGAGTTATAAGGCAACTTTATCCACCGTGCTTTTGTATTTTCTAGAACTTGTAACTGACAAACATTATTAAGAAAGATACACACATGGGATTATTATATGCCACCTAGTACTGCATTGTAATTGAGATGCAATACCCTGGTAATCAGCTACTTGGGGTAAGGTTTGAGATGACTGATCGTCTAATCTTATCATTAGAGGCTCTCATTCAAGAGGGAAGTTTGTCTTGTCTCTTTTACCCTACAAGGATGCAAATTTGTATGTAAATATCTTTCAGCTCCCCTAATGGCTTAGAAATTGCTTAGAAATTCCAAAAATTGTACTCTTTTTGAATGACTTTGTGTTTTGTATGTCTACCTCCCTAAAGAATACAGGGCATTGTATTCATATTTGGGAAGAGCACAGAGCTTGTGTGCTGAAATTGTTAACTGGATGTCAGATACTTTCTGATATATTGGTATGTGTTTTATGTTGTTGCCATATCTTGTTCTTTTATCCGTTCAGTTTGTGCTGCTGTTTTTTTAAACTTTTCTTAACTCTTCTTACACTGATGTCTGAATAATTTGTATGGCATTTCTCCAAATAAGCTGTTAGTTTTCTCGTGCTGGGATGTTCTTTGCGTGGACAGAATTCGGAACACATTCAAACAGATCTCCACATTTTCTGTTGTTGTGGGAGTAGCTCGATTGCTTCTGAAGCACAAGGCCATTTCCCGTTTTGAGAAGAGAGGAAGCCAGAGATCCCAGGGTTCAAAATTTCTACTCAGATACATGGCAGGTAATACTATATACTGTGAATCTTATTTAATGTATTTATGTTTATGGGTGTGCACATGAAGATGTTGGCATTACAAGAAATAAATGAAGTTCAGAGATAATCTTGAGTCTGGGATAAATCTGGCAGTGAGGATTATATCAAGATGTACAGGGAGATTCCTGAACCCAGGGACACATGGACAGCAGCCCCAAGCCCTGTCCGGACCTGGAAGCCCTCGACAGCCAGTCAGGCACAGAGTGGGCATTGGCAGAAGCTACTCATGAGATTTAAACCTCTCTAAATGCCCTGGATGTTCACACAGACTGAGGAATAAGTCTGGAGAGCAGCACTGTGGAAAGGGACCTGGGGGTCCTGGTCAATGGCAAGTTGAGTGTGAGCCATTGTGTCCTGGCAGCCAGGAGGGCCAACCATGTCCTGGGGGGCATCAGGCACAGCATCGCCAGCCACACAAGGGAGGGGATTGTCCTGCTCTGGATGGTCTCACCTTGAGCATTGCGTGCAGTCTTGGCTGACACAATATAAAAAAGACATTAAGACATTAGAGTCAAGAGGAGGGCAATGAAGATGGTAAATGTGAGGGGAAGCTGTATGAAGAGCAGCTGAGGTCACTTGTTCTGTTCAGCCTGGAGGAGACTGAGGGGAGACCTCATTGCAGCTTGCAGCTCCCTTGGGGAGGCACTGATCTCTCCTCTGTGGTGACCAGAGACAGGACTTAAGGAAACACCATGAAGCTGAGTCAGGGGAGGTTTAAGTTAGATATCAGGAAGAGGTTCCTCACCCAGAGGGTGGTTGAGCACTGGAACAGGGTCCCCAGAGAAGTGGTCACAGTACCAAGTCTGAGTTCAAGAAGCATCTGGACAACGCTCTCAGGCACATGGTGTGATTCTTGGGAGTGTCCTGCATAGGGCCAGGAGTTGGACACAAATAAATGAGGAAAATGCTCTGGTCCATAGCAGGCCATTTACATACTTGTAATGTTCTGCTGCCCAATGGCTATTAGACAAATGGAAATAAAAAATGTGTTTCTTAGTGACATAACGTCACCCTTTGACCTGTGGATTCTGCACTAGTTCTTGTTGCCATTTCGAAGAGGTTTTCAAGTTTGTATAACTATATTAAGTCTAAAAAAGCAATACAGTGTATTGTAGTCTAATTTTTTTAGATCGTTACTACAGTAGATAGTGGCAACATGCTGAGAGGAAAGAAGAAGAAATCTCCAATTTGCTGTCAGATTCCAAATGAAGGAGAAAACAGAAAATACCAACAAAGTAAGTAATACTTAAGAGTGTTAGACTGAATAGGGGAAACTAAACAGCTTTAATTAAAATATTAGTATCTTTTAAAGTTATGTCAAATGTACAGTTATGTTTCTAAATGTTTGCATCTAAGTTTAGGCACTTAATTCTGTATTTGAAATTTAATGTCATGTTTGCCTGCATCCTCAGTCCCTACAGTTACCACTGTAACAGGAAAGTAAGCATCTTTGCAAATATTTTTTTTTCCTGAAGATTTCTGAAGAGTACCATCAGAGACCCTGAGGCAAGACATTCTAACAGTTTGCTGGAGCAAGAAGTGGTCACCCTAGTTTTGTTTCTCTCCTTGTCCACTCTTTCCTCTCTCCTGTACCAGCTGTGTGAGCTACCCCACATCATGCTGGCTCTGGTACTTGCCTGGCTCCACAGTGAGTGAATTTATGAAGACAATGCTAGAGAGAACTAATCCAAGAAAGATGTGAATAGTTTTCTACCACCTTAGTGAGTTGAATCAGCAAATGAGTGACAGAAACTAAGAAAGGGACGATGCTGTGTAGTTGAGAGCAAGAAACGGGGAAAGGAAGTGAAAGAAAAGAGCTGAAGTAGAGGCATTATAAAAACGAAATATTCCCAGCAGCTGCAGTGAACTGTCATCAGCTCACATGTCACACTAACTTGTACTTCACTCTAAAACACATTGTATGCAGTGGGGAAGATAGATTGCAGCTCTTCCCCCCTCTGCTGCTCATCAGCTGCAAGTGAAAATGTAGTTGTACTGATGCTTGTATCTGTACAAAACTGGGGGGATGGAACACTGGCATGATCCAGGCTGAAAATAATCCTATCTTTTTGGCTGCTTATATTTAACTTTGTATTGTTCAGTGACCCAGGTCAGAGCAAAGACCAAAAAGTTGTCGCAGTTTTTTCTTTAGAACAGCAGATTGAAAATATGGCTTCCCTTCAGACCTTGTTTTATCACCACAAGAAGTTCTTTTATTATATTACACAATGGTAAAAGTCAGGAAAAACTGGCCAAGGGACCACATAAGCATACATAGCTATTATTGCTGCAGCTGTTGATTCCTTTGTTCTGGAAAGACATTCCCCAGTGGAGCCCGACCATGGTGGCCGGACACACTGCCCACAGGGGCTGTGGAGGAGAGACACAGGCTGTGTGCACTCCCCTCTGGCCAGCCCTCCTGGAAGTGGGGAGGCCATGGGAAACCCCAAGGGCCAACCAAGTGCTGGTTCTGGAGGTGGTGGGAGCAGCCGGAGAGGCAGCGCTCAACTGAGGGATTTGGAGGTCTCTTCCAACCTGCAAGAATCCTTGACTCAGGGATTGCCCTGACCCAGGCGCAGCACTTGGCACCTGGTCTTGTGGAACTTCACGAGGTTCTCATTGTCCCACTTCTCAAGCTTGTCCAGGGGCCTCTGGATGGCCCTGTCCTTCCGTGGTGCCCCTGCCCTGCTCAGCTTCTCATCCCCTGCAAACGCAGTGAGGGTGTGCTCGGTGTCCCTGGGTGTCATTGATAAAGGCACTGACAGATAAAGGCACCCTGTCCCAAGGCAGAGCCCTGAGAGACACCTCTTGTCCCCGGCCTAGTGAGAGACGTCCATGCCCATAGCAGGGGAGTTGCGACTATAGAATTTTGTAGTGGCCCAGCTTGAAAGGGACCTTAAAGATTATCTTTTTTCAACCCCCCTGCCATGGACAGGGACACCTCCCACTAGACCAGGTTGTTCAAAGCCACATCCAACCTGGCCTTGAAGACTTTCAGGGACCGGGCATCCTCCACTTCTCTGGACACCCTGTTCCAGTGCCTCACCATCCTCACAGTAAAGCATTTCTCCCTAATCAGAACCTACTCTTGCAGTTTGAAGCCATTCCCTCTTGTCCTATCACTCTATTTCCTGACAGTGTTCCTCTCCAGCTTCCCTGTAGGTCTCCTTCAGATAATGGAAGGTTGCTGTGGGGTCTCCATGCGACTTTCTCTTCTCCAGGCTGAGCAGATCCAACTTTCTCAGCCTGTCTTCACAGGGGTGGTGATCCGCTCCACTTAGCAACTTCATGGCGCTTGTCTGGATTTGCTCCAACAGTTCCATTTCCTTCTCCTGTTGGGGTCACCAGAGCTGGATGCTCTACTGTAGGTGGGGTCTCACAAGAGCAGAGTTGAAGGGGAGAATCAGCTCCCTTGACCTGCTGGCCACACTTCTCTTCACTGCAGCCCAGGATTCCTTTGGCTTTCTGGGCTGTGAGTGCATACTGCTGGCTTGTGTTGAGTTTTTCATCAACCATCAACCCCAAGTTCTTCTCTGCAGGGCTCAATCCATTTTCTACTCAGCCTGGATTTGTGCCTGACTGCCCCAACCCACGTGACTGACTAGATGGTCCTTAAGGTTCCTTCCAGCCCAAACCCTTCTATAATTCCAGTATTTCAACAAAATATTGACTGTATTAAAAAAAACCAGGTGGTATTCTTAATTACTAGGAACTGAGTTTATTAAGTTCCTTTTCAGTAATTAGGGGTCCTTTTTGCAAAACATACGGTCTTCATCACTGATAGAAAGCTTACACAATCTCCTGCTCAATTTAGCCACCAGATTTGTCTGTAGTGTCCCAGTTTAGCTTGCAACAGGTTAGTTATTCAAACAGTTGAAACCATGCTCTCAAGATAACGTTAACAAATTATCTTTTCTAATACTACTCATGAGTCTTATACATTCAATATAATTACAGAAACATGAGCCTCTACAGCAGTATTAGTTTAAGCTTATAGCTGTTCTGCAGTGATCCCAGTGAACTAGTGTATTTGAGGTCATACCAAATGGTCTCTGCATCCTTACTCAACCTACACAAGAGGGTTTATTAACAATGAAACAGTTCCAGTGCGTACCTATTTCATTTTTTTTTCTTCCTTTAGGTTAAATGAAGGAGATGCTTACTATGCACTCAAGGATTTTTCACTCCTTATTAAATCTATCTGGTATGGTAAATTTGTGCTTTTTAGAACACAAGATATACTTCATTTTTAAAGCAACTTACAATGGAATAATGCTTTTTTTTTTTTTTTTTTAAAACCAGAACAAGTCTGAGTGAACTGTGTGACAATCCAAATGATAATGTTCTACTGGCATTTAAACAGTTGGAAGAAGACTATGAAGAGAAACTGAAGTATGTTACCCAAGGAACAAAAACCAACCAAAGCAGCAGTACATAATACTCTTACCACACAGATCAGCAGTCTTTGAGTTAGAAAGTTACTAGATCTGAGTTATCAAATACAATTTCAGAATAAAGCTTTAGTTACTAACCAATAATATAACAAATCAATAATACAAAATAATGTAAAGTTTACTTTAGAAACTTCACCTTTACAAATTGACATTTTAGCAGCTCTAATGTCAACTAAACAATTGTTTTTAATAAATTTTAATTTTTTTTAATAGTTACAAAACAGAGTAATTGTACTTTATCTTTCAGCTGCACTTTTTTTCAGGCAGTGGCATACATGTTAATATAGCTCTCAGATATGTACTGAACAAACATCACAGTTCTGACAGCTGGAAAGATTAGGCTCTCAGTAGGACAGCACTAGAAACTTTCAGCTCCTTTGTGAAGTATGTTCGGCAAGTACTTTAGCAATTACAATCAAATAAATTGTTTTAACTGTTTTCCAACGCTTCTATTAAATCATGAAGTAGTATCTTCATGAACCACTACAAAAGCTTTTAAACTGGCCCAAAAATTTCGTTTACAAAATCTGAAATATATAGAGGGCTTTATACCTGTACAGCAAAGTTTGATTAGTAAAGTGTTCCAACAATATGTAGAATTGCTTCATTTTTCACCTCTTGTATCTTAAGGAGTTAGAAAGATCCAGAACTATGTAATACAAATTACTGAATTTAGTAAAATACGTTATTTCCTCGGTGTTTTGTTTTTGTTTTGTTCTTTTTTTTCTGGGAAGGGCAAAGTTCTCAGTAGTATTTTCAAACAAATGCTTTAGTTTAACACTACCTTTTTGTTTACCTGTAATCTGACAATATATACACACATACCTAAGTTTAGATAACCTAGGAAAGTGCGGTTTTGACAACAGTCCTCATCAACACACAGAATTTTATGATGATGACCAAGATAATGGTGTAAGTTATTCTCTATGGATAATAAGCAAAACATGCATTAAGGACAACTCTGAACCCCATTTCTGTGAATCAGCTCTGGTGTTCATCCAGGATCACTGACTGTCCTGCTTCCAACCAGGACAGGGTTAATTTTTACAGTAGTCAGGAGGAGGCATGCCTAGGACCCTGAGGTTATTCTGTACCTCACATTATTTTCAGGGAACAGGGGCAGGGCTCCCTTCTGGGTCAGCATAGTGTGGCCACAGGAGTAGGCAAGTATCTCTGTTGTTAGGGGTTTCTGCATGAATCTTATGTGCCCTGTAAAACTTTAATGCTGAGCTATAAGGCACTTGGACAACAATGCTTGAAAAGGACTGTAGCGAACTCCCACACTCACAACTTCTACTTCCAAAAACAGTGTATAGTAGTCTGTGTGCTTTATGATTCTTGTGATGGTGTCTTTTCACAAAGAGACAAAGCATCTGCATGAAAGTTTATCAAACTCTCATGAAGTAACAGGAATGAACAGAAGACAGGTTGAAAATATGTAAGCTTCAGAAACTTTCTGTAGTTTCTGATTAACCCTAGCTCATTAAGAATTTTACTGTCACTGTAGAAGAAAACAAACACTTTCTGCAACTTTCTGGCAATGAATTTTACAGGTGCCTCATCTGACTCTAAAATTGTTCCATTTCTCTCGCTTTTATTGGAGTGAGACCAACCTCCACCTGTGACACTCTCTGCCATTATCATCTCACTCAGCCTTTGTCTTCCAGTGATTTGAATTAACATTTCTCTCCTACACATGCAGAACATGACAGGAACGTCTAGAGATAACAGCAGAAAAAAATCTTAGGAGAAAACTGAAATACAGTAAGATTTAAGAGATCAACATCAGGAACTAAAAGACTAACCATAATGAGAATTTTCACCACCTTCCTTACTAAAATGCAGACAGAAAAGTAGTATTATTAATACTAGAAACTATTTTTTCAGCAAATTTAATAAAGGAATGCACTGCCACAGAAAAATTGAGGCCAAGAACTGAACACAAAATTAGGACAACGTTTCCTGAAACAAGAACAGTTTCTCTAAATAGTAAGTCATAGTGTTGCGGTGGCCCAGCCCACCTTGGGGCTGAGTGACATCAAGTGGGTGGACTTTCCCGCCCAAGACTCCGACCCCGAGGGCGGGACTGATGACTGAAGTGCCTTCCCACCAGGTGCCACTCTCACCGTGTCTCCACCCTAGTTTCCAGAATCCTCTGTGTTTCCGCAAAACTCATTGGTTTACCCCTTTATGTTTATTCATGCCTCTCATTGTATATTCATTAAGATCTGGAAAGTTCTGTACTGTTTGCTTCCCCATTGGTTTATTCAAATTTGTTCCTCCCCTATGTCTTTGTGATTTGTCCCCTGTCATCCCTTGTCAATTCCTGATTGGTTTATTCCTTTGTTCCTCCCTTGCTCCGCCCTTGCTTAAAAGGGCGAGCAACCAACCTTCTTGGCCCTTTCCTCGTTGTCTCCCCTTTCTGCTTGCAACAATAAAGCTGGGATTGAAGGCAACAGAAGGGTCCCTCTTTCATTCCTCGCCCTTGCCTTGTCGCTTGGCAACCACCTCGCTGCAGCCTGCTCCTCTGTGAGCCTCCTTCAGGCAGACACACTGAAGGCTTCCAGCTGCCAAACTGAACTCTGTTGGCCACGCTGCCGGAGCACAGTTGCTGTCGCCTGCCAGGCCACTGAGCGGCCAGAGCGCGCAACATCACAGTAAGTATATTAGTAAGTATTGCAGAGATTTAAATTTAAGTAATATTTTTCTGACAGAGTTACAGAGATAATTTGCAGATTATTGATTTTTCTAGTTGCCAGTGAAAACTTCTGAACGAATATTAAATATTCTGCATTTTGATTTAATACTTGCCAGTTGACATATCTATCTAATACAGAATTAATTTCTTTAAAATCTAGCATCAGCTTTTGCTGAAGCATGAACAGTAAACAAAATAGCTTTATTCTGAAACAGTACTACTGTCTGTGTATTCCAATAACTAAAGCACAACTATCTCTCAGATCCGACAAACTAGCCAGCAATGTAGGAAAGATGGTATTTTTATCCTTACTTTGTATCTATTTTCACAGACTAAAAATTCCTGAGTTCTAAATCATTAATACATACAGTGAGAAGTGCTGTTTTCCTTTTATTTTGTCATTACCCATAGATTTTAGAAGAAAATTTTTGTGGTTGAAAAGCTAGATTCTTCAAAATCTTTCACTTATACAGCAGGGTAGTATCTGTCCAAGTATTCCCAAACTGTTGCCAAAAGAAGCTGAAACTTAATTGTGATGTTTCTTTTTTCTGAAGGCAGCATTTCAGAAGTGTAGCTGATACCCTTCTGCAGTGTGTAACAAGAACACTGATGCAATGCTTCCATTTCAAAAGCATAAGAGAAATTATTGAAATTACATTAGAACTTACACCTTCAATATACATTAAATACATCACAGAAAAGGAAGCAGCCAAGAGGAGATAGGCAAAACAATTTTCAGTAATGCCTTCAATATCCTTTACTTTTGTTGTGGTTCTCCTCCCTCCCGGCCTGTGAGGTGAATGCTCTTGGCTGTTCTCTTACCCATTTAAGTGCAAGTGCTGCTGTACCCAGACAGCAACTTACTGCCTCCTGCCACTGAGGCTGCACCCAACCCTGCTTCCTGGGACACCTCAGTTCCACACCCCCCAAACATACCCCAGAAGGTTTGCATTCTTGAAGATGCAGCATCTATGCCTATGCTTTGGTCTTGATCAGGACATGACAATTTTGGTTGTTTCTTCAGTTTGTGAGTATACTATAAAAATCACTTCATTGCATTGTACTGCTCATAAGCAGTTATGTTTCCAACACAAAAATACCTCGATTAGCAAGAATCAGGGAGAAGAACAGCTGTAAAATCACAAGTATCCCCACCTTTCAATGTGTTAAGTAGCATTTATTTAATTTCAGCTTATTTTTCTTTCCAGTCTCTCTTCACATCTGATTTTCTAGTAGACATTTTGTCTTCAGCAACAGAAAAATATTCTGATGCATGGCTGGTATCAGTAGAAACAGATGTTTGACTTGGCTCTTAAGTGTCAGAAGTGCTGTCTCTTAGCATTCCTCCTGTCTCACTTACTGTAAGCACAGAACCTCCTAAAGATGGATCACTGCATGCACCAGCAACAGAACAAGCTGTGTTCTGAAACTGTACGGACTCAGGTTTATCCTCCCTTCTAGGACACACAAAATTGTTTTCAGCAACAGTTTCTTCATCTTTTACCTTTTTTTCTTGTTGTGTTGCTGTAATGAGTTGAGTGGAAGATGCAGTCTCATATTCAACGGGAAGGACTCCTGAACATAAAGGCTGATAAGGAGCGTTACCATCACCAAGCCTTTCTGCACTTTCAGTGTTCTTAGATGAGTTCATAGGCAAACATGAGCCTTCACATTTTGGATGACCCTGAAGAAAAGCAGGCTCTGCACACTCTGAAGACATAGGATTCCCTAGATTTAGAAGTGTTTTGTCAGGAGATTTCATCTTTTCCTTATCCATTTTTTCTGTTCTGTTTCCAGAAAAAAACATGGTAGAAGTCAGCAAATCAGACGTATTTCTGACAATGCCTCCAAATGAAAATACTGGTGAAGGCAATGGTGAAGAAAAGTTACTTTTGAAAGAAAATGAACAATTACTGGTGGGAAGGGGTGTCTTGGAGACACCATTCACCCCAGCTCCAGTGTTGGTTTCTGAAGTACTGCAAGCTACAGTTGTGCTGGATTCTGAAGTGTGAGGTTTTTGTTCCCCTAAGACAGATGGTTTCTGTGTACCATATACTGCAGGTTCCTTTGTACAAGGTGTTTTTTCCCTCATGTGAGATAATGTTTTTTTGTCAGATGGCGTCTCAGATCGGCCGAAGTACGAGGATGATGGTAACACCTTACATGAATTGCTGACTTCTGATCCTGCAGACCAAGCTCCTTCTGAATTGCCAAAGGGAAACAAAATGTTTGGTTTCTCACTTTCTGCTGAGTCTAAATTAGGACTGGTTGAAGCATCACAAACTATGTTTTTGGTTTCAGGACCATATTGATCCTGGTTATTAGTTTTATCCACCTTATCACATCTCCCTAAATAAAACTGAGGGAAAGCACATTTCTTGTCTTGCTTTTTAAAGGAAAGTGCACCTCTATCTTTACTAAATCTTGGTAATGAGTTGTTAGATGCACTGAAAGTAAAAGGCACACCTGAAGGTCTCTCTGCTGAAACCTCTACAGATTCTGAATTTGAAACAGTAACAGCCACTGTTGCTGCTGGCTTTAAGTCCGATGAAGTGCTAGAATTTGAGTCCATTTCGTCGGAAATGGTACCTGCTGATGCCTGTCTTGGCAATTCTTCTTTAACTGACAAGTGTGGAGAGGTTTCTGACAAGGCTGGAGTGGATACTTCCTGGGCACTTCCCTCATGAAATAATTTTAAGTCACCATTTGTTTCAGAAAAGATTGTATTTGTGGGTGGGATGCTATGAGCACTGCTTCCAGAAAAGTTTCTTTTGTCAAAGCCACCTGCTCGTCGTAGGGTTCCCATTTTTATTTTATCTGTGTTATTTGCTTTGGTAGGTGAAGATATAAAAGAAGTTCCTGAGGACTTATTCTTGGAGGCATCAGCAGTTACAAATTTATACTTTTTATTTGCAGGCAATTTTTGAGTCTTAAACTCATTGGTGAGCTTCTGAAGTTCCATATAGTATTTGTAACGTAACTCCTATAATGACATTAAAAAAAAAAAATCACATTATCTAACATGGCATCTTTGGATTCAGAGGTTATACAACTCACATATGACTAAGACTGAAAGAAAGTTTTCATATATTCTAGAGCATTTACAATGTATTTTTCCATTGCTACTGAAAGGCAACAGAACACAAGTCATTACAGAAAAAAGTGCTTTAAAAACAATTGAACAAGATACACATAAGACCATGATGACAAAGTAGGTTTTGGAAGAGGAGACTAGAGAAAACTATTTAAAGTGGCTATCAAAACCAAAAATAGATAAAAATACTAACTTAGATATTAAGCAAAAAATTTTCAATCAAATTCTTATGAAAAATATTCCTCTGAAATGGAGTTAGATGGTGGGGGTTTTGTTAGTTTTTTTGTTGTTATATGTAATTGCATTCTTAATAGCAATAGAAAACAGGTATTTTCCAAAATAATACAGAAAAAAATTCTATATTTAAAGGACCTAAGCAACTTTTTAATTCAATCATCCTCAGAACATGCATAATGTGATTCACTGCCAGCCATGCTTCACTAACTGTAGCTAAAATCATTCTGTACAGAACAATACCTAGCCACCCACAAGGACCTGCTAGTAAGTTTAAAACAAAATAATAATCTAGTTGTATAACTACATCATTCTAAATGAAACAAAAAAGAGATTGGATTCAGTTTCATGTCAAATTATTATGTGGTCTTACAAGATGGAACTCTTATTATCTTTAGAAAACAAAATGCAGGCAGATGACTTCCTCTTCAAATAGACACTGGAGAAGTTTATTTGGATTAGAAAGCTTCAGATGTGACAAAAAAAGCCACACTAAATATAAAAGTAAGTATTTGAAGTCAGTAGTAAGATTAAGTTTCAGCTTTTTAAAGAAAAAAAAAAGTAAAATTCTGACAGCTTTAATACCTAGTCAGATTTCATTCTAGAATTAGAAGGGTAACTTTCTACTAAGGAAACTGAAAAACATTTTAAAAGCTTATTTAGAAAGTTGCATCACAACAAATAGTAACTTAGCCATACTTACAACTGATGTTCAATCATACCTCATGACTCATATTTTGAAATGCTGACATTTCTGATATTGACATAAAGCGAGTAGAGATCCTGCTACCATCTGCTTCATCCTGTCCTGCTACAGGCTGAAAAATATTTTGCAGCAAACATTATATTTCATTTTGATAAGCAAAACCAGACAAAATAGTACCTTGTTGTAGAGCACATAGCCAATAACTTACAAGAAATGTGCTGGGTATATTCTTCTGGTCCTGCCACTGCTTTAAGGTATCTTTAAATAGAGTTGAGCTCTCATTTCCTTCACAAGGTAGCTCTGTTATAAAGAACACAAGGATAGTGATGGAGAATATATTAAACATGGAAAACACTGAAAGGTTCCTGTGCACCTAATCAGATTCCATTTAAGAACAAAAATATAGTGCCCTAAGTGAGACCCTAGCCCTTGCTGAATTTTCTGTGATATAAAGCAAGAAGCCCGTGTAATACATTTTCTTAAACGCTGGAAATGCCTGCCCTGACAGAAAACTTAACAGCTCCTCCTGGGAGGTGAAGGCATTTAATGTGAGCATAGCCAACACTGGCGTGACACTACAACAAACACCCCTCTAGTTCAGCAACACACTTCTGACAGTGGAGCTATCGGTTGGATTTGAAAAGTAGGATACTGCACCCAGATTCCAAAAACACAGCCTACGAACTTCCTAGAGAAAGCACATTCATAAAATGCATTTAAAATGCCTCAAGGAATTTACCATTCATTTAATTTGCTCGGATGCTTTCTTGCATGTGTTTGCCATGCAGATTGGTTATTAGCAACTGGTTCCCCAGGTTCCAGGTTTCTAGACTTCCCAAATCTTGTCTTAATTAAGTCCTTATTCCCTACCTTGAACAATGCCTGCATTAACAGGTGTTAACTCTAATGCTAAGATTTCATTAACCACAGATTTGATATCTATCTTCTTTGGCATACACACTGGTGGTTTTTCCCAGTTGGATGCTATATTCATCACATCAAGCTGAGTTTTCATTCTGGAAATGGGAAAAAAAAAAAAAAAAGAACCAACTCAACATTTTTTCTTCATGCTTACAGGCTAGCTAAATTATATCTATCTAATATAAAAAAATTATAAATAAATCACTAGGAAGAAGCAGGAAACGGAAAAATTATGTCTTCAATAAAATGTCGAGTTCTCTGGATTTCTTTTCTTAGAACTTGTTCACTCGAATTAGGTTTAATACTCAATGAAAACTGCAAGAAGTAGTGCTGGTAAGTCAGCAAAAGATTACCCCCTCCACTTTCCTTAGTGTATGTTGCCTGAATCTAAATTGTACTCCATCTTTAGAGGGCATTGCTAATGTTAGTCTGAACCACAATGTATTTTAAAGAACTCCATTTCCAATATTCTTTCTTAAACGCAGGTTAAAATGTTCTAAGAAATGTAATTAAGAATCCTTAGAAGACATTACAGGGTATGTGCACTACAAACACAAAGATTCTGCAGAATCTCCACACACATAGTTACACTGAAAGATTACTGTAAGAGCTTCAAGCATGCTTCAGTGTTCCCGAGTTTAAATAAGATATCTGAAAATATCCAATTACCAAGTATTAATGAATTTCTATATCCACTTTTTATTAGGGAGGTAATTCAAAAGCTTGATTATCTCTAATCCCAGAGATAATCCCCTAATTACATCACTCAAATTCTTGACAAATTTCCTGAAATTTGGAATATTGGGCATCCAAAAACCTGAAAGTATTATAATCGCTTCATTACTCAATACTATTTTCATTTTAAATTACTTATCTTATGATACCAAATGTAGCTATTTTTTTAGTTGTAATCTTAAAAATCTGAAAGACCACTAGAGAACGAACCAAACATGAAAAAAATATACCTTGTATTCAAGCCACAGGCAACCTATAAATAAAACAAGAATTTGTAAGATATGAGCATTTCTTCAACTATCAGGAAGTTATTGCTTTATCAAAGTACTTGAGAGACCAAAGTCCCTGTCTTCATTTCACAGAACTATAGAAACGTGTTAACATTAAAAAACCAACCAACCAACAAAAGCCCAACCCAAGCAAGTATATCTGTGACAATGATTCATCTTGTAATACAAACAAAAAGAACTCCTTCACGCCAAATGAAGGCATTCAGATCATGGCACATATGGTTACCTAACCAGTTTCAGAAGTTCAGATATTTGTAAACATTCAAATGAAGGACTATTCTGTATTTCTTGGAGACGGAAGCCTCTGCTATGTGCTCTCAGTATGCTATTATACTATTAAAAATGCTGTCTTTCAGTTTTAAATCAGACAGACAATGGTGGTAAGAAGTGCAGTGCACTGCACTGTGGTGAAGTGAGACTTCCCAAACAACATGAAATGAAAAGTAAAAAACCTGACTGGATTAGAGCTGCTTCCTTATAAAAACCGGGTGATCTCACTGTACTGGATCTTTACACAACAAAAACAATGTACCCTTAAGGAAGGCAGGCAGGGAGGTGCTAAGTTAAAGAAAACAAACAGCAGGAAGAGTAAGTAAATGAACAGGAGGAATGGGAGGAAGAAGATAAGGAAGGTATCAAGGAACCAAAGGTGAAAGTGGAAGAAGAACAGAAGGCTTAGGAGAAACAGAAGGAACAGGCACAATATGAAGCAAACCAGGAGACAGAGGAGGAAGAAGAAGAAAACAGGATGGGGAATGAGAAGGAAAGAGGGGGAAGAGGAACAGGAAAAAAAGGAAGAAGTCGAGAAAGAGAGATATGGAAGTGATTAGTGACATACTCATCACTAGAATCACAATATTTCTTCCAAAAGTGGGAGTTGCTTTTACTTCAAGTAAAAGTTAAATTTTCCTTAACGAGTTATTACCAGACACTTAGTCAAACTCTGTACTTTCTTAGTGTCCCATTTATCTGGAGGCACCAAAGGATCCATTGCAGAAATCAGCAATACACTGTTTCTTAGGAAAGCATACAGTAAAAATCACTGACAAGCTGCAAATAAAGCTTTTTCAAACTTTCGCAAAAATAAAAAACACTGTTATAAAAAAGAATGAAGCATTAACTAATTTTAGTCTGTATTTTTCATTTGTTGACTTTGTTTTTCCTGATCGATTATAATCATGATCTACAATACAGCAGGCTCTATTTGAGTTCTTTACACAACTGGTATCTAAAACAAAGGGCCATCACCTCCAGGAAACACTGAGGATCACACTCATGGACAAGCTTTTCACAATCCTTCAAAAAATTCTCAATGGTCTTCTTGTGAGTTTCTTTCATTTTCTTCCAAATCTGAAATTCTTTCTCTTTCTTAACTCTTTGATTTTCAACATCTTCCAGTAATTGCTGTTTTTTCATTTCTAGAGTTTTGAAAATTTCTCCGAACTTCAGTTCAATTATCTCCATATCATTTTTCAGCATCATCTAGAAGCAGGAGAACACAAACAGATGCAAATGCAATAGCAATGTCCACGTGAGAGTCACTTCTCTAAGTAAGCTTAGAACACATCTGTGCCACAAGGAGCATCTGTATGCTTCAGGTTGTGATTAAACTATCATGAGAAGAGAAACAAAGACACACACACACACACACACACAGAATATCCAGCCTCTGTAACTCACATCTGTATCATTCGGTCGTTTTGAGATCTCATTCACCAGCTTCTCATTTATTATCCTCATTTGTTTCAGAGTGCTAAAGAAGGTTAACTGCAAGACAATTGAAACATTTATTACGAATTCATCCATTCCTTAAAATAAATACATTTCAGTGATCAAGGCAGACAAGGAGCTACTATAGAGGGTCCAGTGGAGGGCCACAAGGATAATCAGGGGTCTGGAGCACCTCTTTTATGAGGAGAGACTGCAGGAACTGGGCCTGTTTAGTCTGGAGAAGACTGAAAGGGGATCTCATTGACGCATATAAAGATCTCAAAAGCAAGTGCCAAAAGGAGGGTGCCAGACTCTTTTCAGTGGTGCCCAGAGACAGCACAGAGAGCAGTGGCCATAAACTAAACCACTAGAAGTTTCACCTCAACATGAACAAGAACTTCTTTACATTGAGGGTGGAAGAGCACTGGAACAGGCTGCCCAGGGAGGTTGTGGAATCTCTCGCTCTGGAGATATTCAAACCCCACCTGGAGACATTCCTGTGTCATGTGCTCCAGGTGACCCTGCCTTGGCAGGGGGCTGGACTGGATGATCTCCAGAAGTTCCTCCCAACCCTATCAATTCTGTGATATTCTGTACAATACAGTAAAAAAGCTTGTGATTCAAAACATCACTTAGTAACATTTAATGCTTTCCTGGATCAGTACACAAACTTTCTTCTGCTGTTTCTCAAAGTAATGTTCTTAGGCTCACCTAATGCATATTGATAGAATGACTACTTTAGAGTTAAAACATTGTTTTCCTTAGGCTTTTTCAACCCCTCACCTCACATACGTCTATCTATCACAATGTAAGTTTTAATGGCGTTATCCCAGTTTGGCAAAAAACTGTGGGATAGTCACTTTTTATGCCTCACACTGCTAAAATAGAAAGCTGTTCATAATCAAGATATTCCTGTTTGGGTTTGAACTAATATTATCACTGAGTTTTCTTCCTTTATCTCTCTACAGTATCGCTACTTTACATTATGTAGCATGTCTAGTGCAAAGGCTGTTTTCCCCTGGTTTCCCAAGTGACATACAAGTGGTGATGGGAAAGGCAGAAGGAAAATCAGCATAAAAGCAACTTTTGTCTTTAAGAATTGTCAGTGCTGAATTTAAACTTTTATACTTGTACTTTTCATCACTGCCCTGCAGTTGTTTCAATTACGGCACAGTAGAACTGCGACCCTGCACTCAATTGGCACAGGGCATGAAAAGCTCATTCTACCCAAATAGTCGCTATTTTGTTAAAAATCACAACTTCTACAACCAGCCAACCAAGCATTATGGCAGGCAGTTGCTTTCTTAAGCAAACTGGAAGGCATCTTGTTTTTACGTTTATTATTACTCACCCAAACCATGTATCCCTAAATATGTAATTATCTATGACCCAAATTAGCTATGGCAGCTCAGAGAACCTATAAACAAAACATCTGTGGGTGAGTTTTTGGAGTTGTTAGATCTGCCTGAACTTGGAAAAACAACAAAAAACCCAAATACNGGTAAACTGGGTTCAGATCTGCTGATACTGTAATGCCGCCCGGTCCCCTGCGTGCGCTGGATGTAGTCTGACAGCAACCCGGAAAGGCACACCCCGGCAGTCAACAAACAACTCCTGAGTCTGCCCCAAAGCAGAACAAGCCCTCTGCCCCTCTCCTGCCCACCACGCCACGGTTTTTTCCTGTGTTTCTGAATAAAAGCAACCCGTGCCCGGTGGGACCTCCAGTGGACAGCCCGACGGCCCAGTCGGGCCCCTGGAGCGGAGGGGGAGCGCCGCGCTTACTTTTTCTTCCTGGTACACCGTGTCTATGAGGTTGACAGAGTGGAAGATGCCCTGATGCTCCTCGGAAACGCACTGCCCGCACCCCGCCTGCCGGCACATGCGGCAGTAGAGCTGCACCGGCCGGCTCGGGTGTTTCTGGCAGCTTCCTCCGAACGCCTGCGGGGACAGCAGGTCGGACCCCGGCTTCGGCCCCAGCGCCGCCTCCCCGGTCGTGGTGGCGCCCGCCGCGCCGGACCGGTAGAGCTTGACCACCTCCGCCAGGGTGGTGTTGACGGGCAGGGCGGCGACGCCGCCGCGGGGCAGCAGGCACAGCTTCCTGCACAGCGGACACGGCACCCGGGCGCAGGACGGGCCCGGCCCCGGCGCCCCGCGGCCGAGACGGGCCTGCCCCGGGCTCCGCTGCAGCTGCCTCAGGCGGGCGGCCTCGGCCGAGGCCAGGCACTCCAGCACGCAGCCCCGGCAGAAGTTGTGCGAACACAGTGGCAGCGTCACCGGTTCCTCCAACAGCGACAGGCACACGGCGCACGTCAGGCTCGCCTCCATCGGCGACGGCGAGAGGACGAGCGGCCGCCGCTCCTGCTGCTGCTCCGGGCCCCGCTCGTTCCGCTGCCCCGCCGCTTCCAGCTCTACAGCACCGGGGGCTGCGGCCGGGCTGCCACAGACCCCGGGACCGCCGCGCTCTAGACACCGCTTCCAGCCGTCAACTTCCCAAGAAGTGGCGCCGGGCCGCGGGGGGCGGGGCGAGGAGAGGCCCGTCGGCGATAGGCGAAAGCAGGAGATTGACATTGTTCTTCTCCAATAAAAAGCAGGCGAGGGCATGGGGCGGGGCAGAGCCTTTTAGGACCCGCCTCCTGCGTGTCGTGCGAGCGCTCGCCCGCCGTGGCGCCCGCGGGGTCCTAGCGCCGCCGCCGCCATTTTGTGACGGGCTGTGCGTGGAACTCACGTGCTGTGACGGGAGCTCGGGACCGTGTTCTGTGGGAAGCAATGGGACCTCAGCGCGTTTGCAGTCGAGAGGAGTGTCGCTGTTAATTTCTGTGAACCTGCAGAGTTAAAACGAAGTGGCTCCACTGTACCGAGGTACGGCTGTTGGGAGCTACCTCCAGCTACAGTTGCAAAATGAGAACATAACTTCGGTTTAGAATTATGTTGGTGCTGAGCAATTGGTACAGTGCTCAGCTCATTCTCCTTCACCCCCTCCAGCCCCCCCCGCCCCCCCCTTTTGTTTGTTTTTATTTGCAGAGCCATTCCTCCCAAAGTTCTGGCTTTACAATTTTATTATCCGCCCAAAGTATTTGGAAATGAGTCAAACTCAAGAGAGATTCGAAAGAAATTTTAAGTTTATTGTAAATCAATATATCTGTAACACCATGTCAGTATTTGCAAAGAAGCGAGATACGCTGTAATTAGTGTTATTTCCAGAGGCTGTGAGAAGCGACAGGTGGAAAGGGCACAAAAGAAACCACGTATTTGTACCTTTCTGTACCAGTACTTTATTCAGGCACCCGGACTGCACCTGCAGAAAGTGCCTCTGAAAACATCCAGAAGGTCTGTGTCCACTTGGACACCTTGTGGCGGCGAGAGAAAAGCCACAGGCAGATGCTTGAGTGAGCATTACCACACTTTGCCTCACTTCTGTTTCCCTACGAGGCTGACAGGTGGTACATAGGCACCGGCTGGGAAGTCCCATGGACAGGCTGCCCTGAAGAGACCCAGGGTATTTAAAAGCAGCACCACGTTTTCCTGTGGGGCGAGGACTCGAGGCCGGGCTCTGCCGCCTTTCCTCGTTGCAGTGGGAGCTGCTGTCACCAAATGCTGTCTCAGATTGTTCGCGGATATTGCAGGGAGCGCCGCATCCTTCAGCCTCACTCGGAGGTGCAATGTTACCCACTAGTAGTCAGTTCTTGAATTGTACCACCTCGGGCATCCTGGGTATACCTCCATGCTCTGAAGGTCAATATTCAATTAATGGTTAAAATGAAATGGGTAGTTAGAGTTTAATCCTATGGAACTTCTCTGATTAAAGCTAAGTAGTGCTTCACCTTCCAGGTTTTCCAGCACATCAAGTATGGAATGGATGGAGTACTTGATTCTAATTTTTACTTTTGTTTCAAACAGAATAGGGGAAGTGCCATTAAGTACATGAGCTAAATAAAAGAGAATACAAAAGCACTCTGGTGAGTGACTGGTAATAGATGGGGGCAGACGTTTAGTCTGGTAGCAACTAAAACAATAATGTCCAAGAGCATAAAATATGAGGTATAAGAAGTAGGAAAGAGAAGGAAAAAGTTCCTTAAAGGAAGAAATCCTCTTGCTAAAAGTAAATAAAGCAAATTATTTTTTTTCTCTCCAGTGTGGAAGTGAATAAACTCTTTCAGAGCCTGTTAATAAACGTTTGGGATGTTGTGACACTAAATGATAAACAAATGCTTACATGGAGTAATTTCACCACTTGCTCCATTAATTTACATTAATCATAAAACCAGAAATAGTAATTAGAAGTAGGGATAAAACCATGTTCCTGCCAACATTTTTTCCTGTCTCAAGAAAGATTTAATATTAGCAAATGTAACAGTACTGATTTTGCTGTTCTATTATGTAAAATAGGGATCTTTTACAGTTAGTGCACTGCATATAGCTTCAATTTCTATTTAAAATAGGTTTGCACAGCCTTCAGAGTTCATCTTCTTAGTAATCTTCTGTATCACCAGCACAGATAGCAAGTAAAGCGCTCTCATAATGCCCTGAAGCAAAATGCTGCAAGGAAAAAAAAAATCAACATTTTTGTGACTATGCATTTTCTGATTTTTTCTTTTCTTGGTGTGTGACAGGGACTAGACTATTGTAAGGTTTTGTAGAACATTACACTGTTTTCATAAGGATTCTAGGCTGAGATTTTTTAAATTTCACTTGCCATGGCCTTTGGTTGCTCGGGCACCTAGAAATAATCTGCCTTTGAAAGGCTGGATCAAATCTGTTTATTAATTCTCCAGTTCAATACCAAAAATTAATGAGTGATTTTGTAAAGTTGCTGCACATCTTGCAGTTGGATTATAATGACATAAAAAAGGTGGTGTCTTACCAAGAATCATTTTTTCTACACTTAAACAGTTTCAAAGTTTTAAGATACAGACCAGGAGTACAAGAGGAACAGTGTTTGTGAAGGTACTACCTGAGCACAAGGATGAAACCACATGACTTATCTCAGTTTTGCACAGAAGTGGTGTCACCTAGTCTTACAGATCCACATGAAATAAGATGTTATCAAATAGCGTAGAAATCATTCATACAAACTCTTGTTCAGCACACACTGTCATGCCCTGTTAATATACATGTCTTGCACTGGGGAGGGATAAAATCACAGAGAGTGAGTTGAGAATTCACTGTTCACTTAAACTGAGGCACTGAAAATGCACTATTGTTTTTATACCCTGCTTTTTTGTTTGTTTTGTTTTAAACCAAATGCTTAAACAGAGTGGCACAGTCTGTGTGATACCAGTGCTGAATATATGCAAAAGTTTGTAAAAACTTACTTTAATGTCATGGAAGAGTGATTTCCCATATCTCTCTTTGTATCTCTGTCGTATGTTCATCAAGTCAATCTCACTCCTGGCAATAAGAATCCTAATAACAGTTTTATTGTGAAACCCGAAGTCCTACAATGAAAAAAGAAGATGAGAGGAAACTTAACAGTTGAACAATATGTGTTTGCCCATCTCTGTATACTCCTCTTAATGTTTAATAGATAAAGACAAGATATACCTATATAGGATATATAAGTATATAGGGTACGTAAGATATACCCATAGAGGTATCCTAGACTGTAAAAGAGTCTGAGCATGTAAGGCTTTTATCCTACAGAGTTCTCATGTACTCAAATAGTAGAATTCATATTACTGAATAACAGGGGGTCCCCATATGCCAGTGATTTATCCATGCACTGAAACTTTTAAACAAGGAAAATCTGATGAACTTTTGTCAGTATTCTTAAGAATTCAGTTTGCGGGTAGCAGTTGTGACTCTTGTTGTGGAGTCCATTCAAACTGTAATGAGGCCAGTAATCTATTTCACAACAGCTGCTGCCTCATGTGAATTCAGTGAGATTTTTAACCATAGATTTAGAATTTACGTAGCTTGTGTTCAGATGTGTTTCTAAAATAATTTTCATAATGTAATTGTGTGAAGAATGGGGACATCTAGTGGCAACAAAAATAGTAAAAAGAAATTAGCACTTAACACAAAAAATAAAAGAATCTGCATGAAGTTCTACAAAGAAATATGACCACTTGTCTTTATGTAACATTAATTTATTATTTAATTTTTAGCCATACGTACTAAATCTCTAGAGACAAAAAATTACATAGTATGAAGAACGCACATGGAGTTCTGCACAGCAGGGGGAGTTACCATCCATAGAAAAAAAAGTCTTCAATTAAAAAAAAGTTGACAGTTACCAGACAGATATTTTTTAAGGTATCTAAATACTTCACCTTTTACTGCTGAATTCTAACTCTTGCTTAGACACTACTGCTTTGAAATTAATGTAGGTACCAACAGTTTTAATACATGCAATCATACCTTAAAGATTGAAGAGACTAATTTGTAAGTACTTGTTTAAGAATAAACAAACAAAGAAACAAAAAAATAGGGAAGCTTCTGTTTATGACACGTGAAGAAGAGTGACAACTTACATGAATTGCATTATAAAGCCTGTAGGCAAAGTAGGAAGGCTTGTCACGAATGCAGAGAACTAGGAGGGAAGAATTGCAACAGGTAAACAGAAGATTATTATAAAATAATTTCTTTCAGCTTTGGGCTCCTTGAAATATAAATATGGATAGTGCCGTCCATGCCTCAGCTTAAAATTAAGCTAACAGTATTCACTAGTATAACTATATTTATAATTTTAAAAGTTTGGTACTTGTTTTGGGTGGGTCCTCATTGCTGTTGCATCAAAGGGCCTATTAAATATCAGTGAATACACTCACATATCCTATTTGTAGAAATATTTTTATCCTTACTCTATAAATGAAGGGCAAATGTACATAAAGCTTGAAACTTGTTTATATACCACCAAAGTCTTGCAAACTTAGCTGGTTATTTAATATGTGTAAAATCAGTTGGAAATGCAGTTATCATTAATCACACAAAATTTATTATCAAATAAAGCAGATACTAGCTCTGCCCAGTGAGAAGCTAGTACTGCATAGATACATTTTTAGATTTACACAAACATGGGATAGTAGTTAAAATATTCTAATTATCTTTGAAAATTTGATTGCACAATATAGGAGATTAAAGTGGATAAAATATAAGAGAAATAATACGATATAATAATAATGCATAAGAGATAACATAATAGATATTTATTAAGAGATTGCTGCTAGTGAAAGTAATATCTTTACATTACCTATTGCAACCAGTAATTCTTGAAAGTATCCATCGTAACATTCTTTAATGGCATCTACTATATCTTGCCCAGAAATATTTTGGAACTCCTGGAAAACTTGGGGGAAAAAAAAAATCTTGTTTTGTTCTAGTTCGTTAATAATGATCAACTTGCTTTTTTGGTTTTTTCCCCTGCTTCTCCCCAGTACTGTAACTATTGAGTTTATTTTTTCCCCTTATTATTCTCAGTGTTTCATTATGCTTATATTCCCCAGGTCAGGCAACCTAAATGAGTAGCCTGAAACCTGGCTTCCAGGACATTCTCCCCCTGGGTTCTTCAGTCTACAGAATAGAATGAATGCATGCCACACATCTGTTCATGAAACTTGTAAGAACATCACTAGTAAGACAACTTCTTTGCGTGACTTGGCTAAAACTGGCGAGATTCATCCTGGATTGTGTCACGAAGCCAGGACTTACATGACATGCACACTCACTGCATCATGCAGGTATCCAGACACGCAAATAAACAGGGTGCGTGTTCTCCGTTAGGGAAAGAGGAAAAGTTTTTTTCTGCTGACTACAAAACTTATGGAGGACTACAGTACAGGCAGAGCCCTCAAATTGCAGGAAGAGAGCAGGACATAGAGCAGGTGCGTTAATCCTGTCATCATCAGCTGAATGAATTTGTTGATCCATGATAGCAAAGTAGTTCTAAGCTACTGTTGGAAGTTGACATGAGAATTACAGCTGGCTGCACAATGATAAACTTGTCAGCAGACAGACTGTTTTTCCACTGCAGAGCAGAAACTCAAACTTTCCACAAGATTCAATAGGTTTCTTTTCTACGATGGAGGATTTGGATGAGCTCACATAAATTTCTTGCAATCTGTAGCTATGCTTGATTTTCTGTTTTAAATAAAAATGGCCTTTATGTTTCTGTGTTTATGTTTATTATGGGAGAGCAGATGTGAACACTGAAGTGCTCCCATCAAAAACTTCAATGAAACTTCTGGGGAAAAGCTTCAACACTGCAATGTGTTTTCACATGCAAACATTTCTTGAAAATACTCTATCCAGCTCTCCCAAGGTGTTTTGCCTCCTAAGAGTTGCTTAGGAAAAATGAAAAAATAGTTAAGAAAAAAACTCCCTCGTCCTGTTGTGTCATGTGTAGACTCAGTGCAGCTGTAGTGTTTGCCTTTCTTTTGTCATGCATTCTTCTCTGGGTTATTAGGCATCCTGATGCCTGTCTGTTCTGTCTACAGCTGTCAGTAGTCATTGGGCAAAGTTCAGTTTTGCATTACTTCCAAATTCCCGTTAACATCAGTGGGAGTCTGAGAGCTCCAACAGTTCGCACTTAGGTTTCAGGCTAATGTCCTGCTGCACACTGACTGTCTTGGTATGCAAAGCATGGCTTTCTTAGTGAGTCACATTTTCCTTTCCACTGTATATTCAAACAGCTGAACTGCTGAATTACCCATCCACAACTGCTGGTGACTCCTGTTGCAGAGAATCATTTGCAGCATGTTTTTGTGTTCGCCTGTCTTCTGCTGACATGCTTCCCACAGAATCTAATATATCACAAAAAGGGAAAAAACGCAAAATGTTTTAAGTAAGTCCTAAATCACTTTTCAACATTTGATTTTTTTTTTAATGTTTGAGAACTTCACATCTGGGTATATTTACCATTGCATCCTGAGCAGCTGTAGAAGGGTCTGCATATCCTTCCATCCTTGTTCCCTGAGGGAAAAAAGAGATACATTTTCTTCAAAAGTTAAATCCTAAACCACTGTAGGAATATAAAGTTCTCTGTATATGAAGTTGTGTTGAATTTCTTGAGATAACATATATAAGCTTTTAGGTTGGATCAGTGTATTGAGTGGTTGAATTTGCAAATGTAGAAAATATCACATTCAAGTTATCACATTATGTCTTAATTTTCCTTAATAAGTGGAACTCTGGAATGGCAAAGAGTCTTGTGAGAGGAGAAGTGGACAAGCCTGTCCCGTTTTTAGTCCTATTTTAAAGAAGCTTTTACCTGATCACCACAATTCCACCACCATTTTCAGATTTATGGATGTTATATTGTTTACTCTAATATGTAACTCTGGGGGGGTAAACAAGGGTAGGAGTAACATTTGCCATTCACT
This sequence comes from Falcunculus frontatus, assembly GCA_013398115.1. Taxonomy (NCBI): domain Eukaryota; kingdom Metazoa; phylum Chordata; class Aves; order Passeriformes; genus Falcunculus; species Falcunculus frontatus. Next base: position 575,173 of record VZRV01001949.1, read on the forward strand.
GATTAGTTCTTATCAATATGCATATTACCAGAAGAATCTTTTCTTAATGTTTTTTTCTTGCTGCACAAACCATAGGAGCATGCTCGTCAAATAATGGAGATTTTGCTTGCTCATAATCATTGCCTAAAATTAAGATCCAAGACTAGGAAATTGTTTGAAAACTTTGATACACAAACCACAAAAGACTACTTCTAATTTTCCCATACTTTTAATAGCTTTTCAGTTACACAAAACAAGCTAACTTCTTTAGTAAACACACTATGGTCTGAATTATGCAGTCAGAAAAAGACAAGAGTACACTACTTTTGGAATTGCTTTTTTAACCATAGTCATCTTGTAAGGATACAAATCAGCCTTAGTTGCAGAACTCTTAAGAATCTGAAGCTTATGTAATTACTGCCTTAATACTATGTGTTTGAAGCATTTCAATTTAAAATTTACAGTCATGTTACCTTATATGTGGAGAAGTAAGATTAGGTATTGGCTGTCAGCTTGTAGAATGACTTATTTGTAGTTCTTTTTTGTTAAAAATGTTAATTTACATTTTAATTAAATGGTGAGAATTTCACACAGTGAAATTTCTAGTAGTAAGATAAATTATTTGAAGTGAATTATGATGTAATGACTGCATAAAATTACATACACAAGAAAACAAGGAAATAAAAACAGGGAAGTCAACAATAAAATAACTTTAATAATACTCTACATGAGTCAAATGCCCACTTTCTCCAGTAACATTTGTATGATTATGTTTTAAATTGAAGAAAATTATCGTATTTCAATTAATACCCCCAAAAAAGAGAATTAAAATAAAATCAGTTTGTCTCAGACTAGAATATTAACTAGCCTGATTTTGAAACTCTCTTAACTCTGTTGAAGGACCATAACCTATAACTTCTAAGGTGCCTCAGGCTGAACATGAAAACCATAAACTACAGCAATTGAATAGTTTGCTCTACATATGTGGAGCATTTTTACTTCTCTCATTAGTCTGATGTGTGTCATCAATCCCAAGATTTAATAGATATCAAAGCAAAGGGTTTCTGCAAAATGCATTAAAAGATGCATTTGAAATGTTGCTTGGTTATAAAACTAGAAAGGGTATGTTTTAATGAAATATCACTGAGTTTTAATAGAGAATCATATCCAAGCATGAATGATTTAACTAACAGTCTTCAGAAGTATGCGGTATAACTGAGTAAAGTTGAAATTTCCTGCAACTCTTCCTTATCCTGAGAGAAATAGCAGATTTTGTTAGGTAAGAAATTGCTGATTTAGGCCTCTTTAGCAATATCTGGGGGTTAAGAAAATAAGGATGAGTAATGTATGATCTGAGATTATTTTAAATTTGGTTCATCTGACAGGTAAAGTATGTCCCATGGTTTTAATAATTGTGAGAAGTGAGCTTGCTTAACCTCTAGCTCTTAATTTTTAAGCAAGGAAGAATTTTCATTATTAGGGAAAAAACATCCAGTATGAGAAAAAAATATTTCCTGTTTATAGCTTCTACTTTTGAAACTTCTGTCTTTTTTACCTCAGTGAAGCCTACTATTATTTCAAATTTGTGTAAGAAGTTTTTCCCCAGACATGCATGCATATAAAAATACAGATACACCTTATGTATGCTGTTATCCCCTGGTGGTCCTTTTGTCATTATTTGTTAACCTGGTTTACAAAAGATTTTAAAGATAATGAGCACAGTGACTACAATGAGAATGGGAGCTTATGATCTGACAAGGATGACTACTTGCTGTATAAACTACAGACTGGTAAAACTGCAAAAGTTGGTGTGTAAAAGTGACACTTCCTTTTCCTCTGTGCAAGCATTTTGTGATTTACCATATACAACAGTACAAAGAGCATTATATTTTAAGCACTGAACTCTTTAATTCTTTATTTCATAGTCAAATGTGAATATATCTCTATTTTCACATAATATTTGACTGTTTTATGATATATTCTGATAATGGAGAAAACACATGCTTTTAAAAACGACAGTCACGTTTGTACACGTAAGTAGACTCCTTTTGAGATGAGACAGATGGAGCAAAGAGTCAGCAGTTGAATACCAAGGGGACTTTATAAAATTATCTGTTTACCTTTGCCTCTATCAATAGCCAAGGTCTAAGTCAGAATAGATGAAGAAATTCAGTTTCTCTTCCTTATCAGGTTCCCTCCTGTCTCTTGTTTAAAAGTGCAGCCCTATTGAACTCGCTTTAATCACAGTCACCTTAAAATGTAAAACTTATCAAATACTATCAAAAGTCATTATGAATCTTTTAGAAATGTAGGTCATTATTCTTGTTTTTACAGTACCTGAGCAAGGTTCATGAGTGTATCTCTGAAGTGACCTGAAGTCTCAGAATCGATATCTTGTTGAAGATCAGTATTATATTCTAGGTTAAACCAAAAACATTTAATCTAAATCACAAATGAACATGCTCTGGAGAGTACAAGTGAAGATTATCAAATAAAGGACAAATAGGCTTCAAATACTTGTCCATTTTCTATGGTATCTATTCCACTGTAACCTGGGCAGGTTCTACAAGGACCTGGCTGTGGGGCTGGCACGTCTGTGTGGCCCTGCTGGGGGCCCTCAGCCACTGTCCCCACTCGCCTGCCCACCCACCACATTGCTTCAGCCTTTTGTATACAGTTATGGGAGGGGATGTGGAAGGGAACCAGTCGGTACTGAGGGGTCGTTTTTGTAGTTCTGGTCCTTTGTATGTGCTAATACCTCCAGAACGCACATAGTACAACTGCTACTGTGCACTTGTTAAAAAACCTTACGCATTAGGTAGGCTTCTTTCATCTGGAAGATCTCCATATTTGATCTTGAGGCTAATATGTCAATTAGACATTTTTCTTCTATGTCTACTCCCTGTATGGAAAGAAGTAAATATGAAAAGATGTTGTGTAGTAGAAACCCCAATTTTTAGAAGAAAGCAATTTTGTCCTTATCAAAAATAACAAAATAATAGCAGTTTCTGAAGAGTTTACTTTTACATAATCTACCTCTTTACATTACTTTTATAGTAAAACTCTGTATTTCATATATATTTCTACTTAATCTGAATTTCAGCATATACATTAGCAAGTGGGAAATGAAGCAAGACTAGTGTTGACAGAAACATAACGGGAATAATTTTAGAGCTTTAGTGAGAATTATGGTTAGCTGAAAGAAATCAGATGCAAAGATTCAGCATACATCCCTAGCAAGTGTTCAGGAAATCTGAAGTAGACATGAGCAGAGCTGTTCTGTTGGTCTTCTGTCTTCTTCCTTTTTTAAAAAAAATTAGGAATTCTACAGTCTGTAATACTTAGCATAGAACTTGGTATTAAAGGAAAGCATCGTGGCCATTCATGCAGTTCTGCAAATCACTGTATTTTCCCACAGGGTTTGAATTAATTTTATAAACTTCAGTCAACATAAGATGTGGTACATATGCTGCTTTTGATATGCACACGGAAGTGTTAATGAGTATTCTGCGTTTGGGATAATGGGAGAACATTAGAGCCCATAGATACACATGGCCTGGTTTTTTTACCTTGGCCATAAGAATCCAGATCAAGATAGACTACTGTAAGAAAGTTCTAGTTTGATGCACATGTAGGAAAAAATAAACTTTGGCAATCTTGTCAATAATGTTAATGAAAGACATGATTCCTTTCTTAGCAATGATAGCAATGATATATCACAATCCTTTTAATCCCAACTATAATAAAAACATAAGAGTAGTTCTAAAACGTGCATTGATTTAAGTGTCTGAAGAACAAGAAAAAACTGTTAATTTTTTTGGGAGGGACAGAATTCTCAAAATTGGCAAGATAGATCATCTTTCCCGAAGTCATGTAATCGGTGTCTTACTTGTGTCAGCAGACAGTAGCAAATATTCATGGAAAGAAAAGGAAAACAGTGTTGAACTCTGATATGCCTTCCTGTCTTTTAGGAGTTGGCAATTTAGGAATTTCCTGAGAAGGGTTATTATTTTCAATAGCCAACAGTCGGCCTGTTTTCAAAGAATTTATTGAAGTCCTTTATGAACTGATTTGTGCTTTTGGTCTCCACAATGCCCTGTGGGAATGAATTTCACCATTTTAAGGACCTGATATTTGAAAGAATATTTTTGTTTGTTGCAAAACTTCAGTTGCGTGAGGATTGCAGTCTCAGATCCAGGAAAGAAAAAGAAGTATTTTCATCAAAATGGGAAATCAGTTCTCCTTCAGTGGAGTTATCATTGCTTTGTCACAGAGTAGTTTGTAAGTGTTTATGCAAAGACATGTTCCAAAGAAGTATTGGTCTTTTGAGAGGTGGAGCATTAGTGCATGGCACTGGCTGTAGAAATAAGTTTAGTTTGTAACATACATAAATGCTTGCAAAAACAGCACCTTACATTTCCCTATATACATATATCTTCATTTACTGAGTTTACCATGGGTGTTAAATGGGTTGTATTTGTTACATGACAAGGATATTATTTACGCTGGTTTTAGCATACCAGTGAATAAATTTGAAATAGCACGGTATTTTTGATGACTAGTAGACTATGTGATAGTACACTGCTCCAATGTACTAACTTTCAGTAGTTTATCAACCAATCAAATATAAAAAAAAATGAATTTAATGTATTTTTAGTACTCTAATTAATGACTGCAACTCTAAGCAATTCTGAACGTGAAGATTACCTTCAAGGCATGCCAAAGCTCGTGGGCATCATAGGAGGCAGGTGGATACATCAAGCCAACCATAACTTCTTTGAAGTGATGAGAGAGATTCTCTTTTAGGTCTGTTATCAGATCCTTGAAAAGAAAAAGAAAATGCACAGACAGGATTATCTCAATAATCACACTTTATTAAGACAGCTTAAAAATTATTAGTGGTTTTCTCTGTAAATGATTAAGGATAAATTGTCAAAGATGAATTCTGGCTAAGATTAAGTAAAAAAATATTCTTTTAAATAGTACGTGCTTGTTCTACTAGTATGGGCAGGATGAGAAGAGGTGCACAAGCCAGTAGACCACAATGGATTGTTGGATTTTGGTTCAGTAGAACAGAGAAGAAAATGCAGATGTGTAAGTGCAACCATTACTTAAAGTCTTGGAAAACTGAATAACACAGCAGAGCATCTGCAGCTTCCCTTAACATATACCCTGTGCGAATCCAAGAGAGGTAAGCACCTTTGGAAAATTAATCTCATAAAACACAAGTGATTTCTTGTACTTTTTTTAGTGTTACCATGTGAATAATTAAAAAAATCATCTGTATTACTCCCAGTACTTAAAAATATCATCTTTGGATTGCTGGAAGGTTATATGCTTCAATTCAGGTATATTTTACATTCAAACTGAATTCACTACTTTTGATAGATGCTGGATTAATAATAAGGAACCCCCCTTTTCCCCCTCCTGTTTCTCAGTTCTTTCTTGCCAGGTAGCTGAGTAATGGAACAGAGTTTCTTTCCCATTCTCCTCATTCCTGGTAGCATCCTTCAAAATACTGAAAATGCCAAAAGCTCGTTAGCTTACTATTGATGTTTCTTGTTTCTGATTGAGGACACTTGAGCAGTTCGGTGTTAAGTTTTTTTTTTTTTAATGTTTTCTGTGCAGCACTAGACACCTGTCAGATACGTTCTTGTCTATATCTGAATTGAAAAGCATGCCAGAAACTGTTCCCATGATATAAACTATTATGCTTCCAGAGCTGTATTTTTTCATGCCTGTACTTTGATTTTGATAAATTTCTGAATATAATTCATTTAATAGCTAGAGTAGCAATGAAGGACGACGTGCACAGTAAAAATTAAATTTATGACGAAGAAACATACACAGTCTTCAGTGAATACACTTTAGATTCATTTGACAACCACTAAATCACACAGGGAGTAGAAATTAATTCATTAAGACATTTTACTTCTGACAACATGCCTGTGGGAAAGTGGATTAATAATACAAATGGATGCTACTTTAAAATTACTCCTGCAATCAGAACTAAGGGAAGTGAAGTACTGAAAATAAGAAGAGACAACTCTAAGTTGTCATTATTTTAATTTCCTAATCATCTTTGCTGTAAGAAATCCTTGAAGGCTAATTTTAAGAAGGAATCTTAAAGCTTCTCTGTGTGTCTCAACCATGCAGTTAGTTCAGGTTTTTTAATTATATTTTTTTATATGTCTCTCCTAATGTGTCCCAGTTTACATTTGTCTAATGAAGGGGCATAGTGAGCTACCATATTGAGAAGTCTGAAGTGAAATGAAGAAGGCAGAGGATTGGACCAACAGGTTTACCATAAATTGAACTGAGGAGGTTAAAACTGCTGTTGCCTTGCCATGTCTCTTCTCTGTCCTGCTGTGTTTACCACTCATAAACTGGGCCTTCCAAAGGGTGCATTTGCTCAATGCAATATAACCAGTAGGACGAATTACAGCCAGGGAAATGCTATGTGTGCTAAATTATCTTTCAAAGCACAAACTGGAGCAATGCAAGGCAAGATGTATCACGTTCTTGCTGGGGTTTTTTTGGAAACTGTCAGGAGTATAATGATGTATCTTGCACTGTAAAGTGTACCCAGTGCTTAATGAATTAATTTGAATTAAAATTGTGGGTATATTGCAATATGTTCCATGAGCTTTAGAATATTCTGTAGCCCATTGCTGGAATATGAAAAGTTTGCTTGCCTTTCCCTTCTATTATTATTTGTAGATTTAGAGACTGAGATTCTTAAAAAGGGCATCTGATGTTTTCTTTGGCTTTTTTCTTTCTTCTAGATCTTTTGGTCTGTGTCCACTGGCTTAATAGCACTTCAGGTTGACTCATATGGCTTAAAGAGGTATGAATTTAAAGGTGGTGTGTTTTCATGGGGATGTATTGATTTGTTTATATTTTTATTTTTGATTTGAAAAGAAAACTAGTTAAATCAGTGGTGAGCAAGTCAATAATTGCTCTCTGTGAACATGAAATAACTGCATTCCTGAAGGACATTTGCCAATTCTTTATTGCGATACTGTGTTACCTCTAGATCGTCTTCATATATCAGAGAGCAGAAATTAAGCATAAAAACATGATACGAAGCTTTTAAATATTTTCCCTTGTTAAAGTGGTAGGTGCAGTTCATGCACTCCAGAGAAAAGATTAAAACAAACCAGCCAGCTGCTATGGATGGAGTAGAGAAGGACTGTCCAGTGATGAAGGAGATAAATGAACACCTGGAAAGAATGGACTTGCGTGCTTCATGTCACAGGCACCTTTGGGTAGCTTGACATACTTTAGTTTTCCATAAATAAGATTAAAACTCAGTGAGGAATAGTTTATGGATAAACACTGAACTTGTATGGTTTGTATGTGGGATGGTAACCTAATAAATACCTCCTAACAGAAAAAACTGTTTTCATAATTTAGGTGCACAGATTTCAATCATTGTCAGAGTCTTTGGAAGGTGGATGGCTGTGATTCAGTTACTGTTCTTTTATGGCCTCTATAAAACATACTCATCCGTTCAAGGTTACATCTAAAATACCACAATTATTGTGTGATTTTTTTCTAACAGTCCAAATAAAGTCGTTGATCTCCTGGAGATGAGTAGCAACACAAAATCGACCCACTACACTGATTAAATCCAGCTCTTCTTCCTCCAGTTCTAGGAGAGTAAGTGGGTGTTTGAGCTTATTTAGGGGTCAATGGTTTTGTGGTGTTTTAGTATAGAGTTGGCACAAAGGTTGTCTCTAGAAAACTTCTTGGCTCCCCAAAGAAAAAAATACACTGTTCTGCTGATTAATGAACTGGTGGTGTAAAAGCACCACATAATGTGGAGTTTTTGAATGAACTCTTTCTAGTTAACCCTAATTAAGAGAGATGGCTCTGTGGTAGCATTTGTGCAAACTCATTGTTCTCACTCCTGCTGATCGATTCAATGGCAAGCAGACACTGACCTTCAAGGACTTTTCCAGTGAGCCCCTAGTTTTACAGACTTCAGGAAATGAAGAAAACTGGATTTTGTTTTAAGTGTTTGTCTGGCTTCCTTCAGGAGAAGGGCATGTCTAGTCAATTTAATCAAATAGTATCTAGTTTCATGCAGCACGTTTCATGACTTTCACAGGAATTTTGCAGAAGGTGTTATTATTATTTTTGTCCTTATATAGCTGTAGCAACTAAGGAAAATGCAGGCATTGCAACTTTCCCAAAGTTAGTTGGTTAGCAACAGTAGATCTGAAAATAGAATGAGGATATCTATCTCTGTGTATGTTTAAGAACTCATATAACAAAAATTACATTGTTATATACAGTAAATATGGATAAAATATATATCTTTTAAAAAGTAACTTTTTATATCTTAAAATTATTTAAACACCTCTCAAAGGTTCATAACTTTAATATTAAGCAGCTCAGGTTAGTATTACCCTTAGTGTATAGATGGAATTATATGGAACAAGGTGTGGGAATGTCAGTGCTTGAGATGTGAAAGTTAATCATCATATAAGTAAGATAAAAAGCCTCTTTGTAACTCATTGTATGGTATTTTTCTTTGGTTACAATACTATTTTATTATTTATTCCAAAAACTTGAAAACTGTATTTCATAACCTCCCAAAAGCACATAAATGAAGAAATGAGTCTGTTCAGAAATTTTATGTTGGTCAATAGAGAAGAATGGACTGTAGAAGAAGGAACTTCCCCTGTCCTTTTCTAACTTTGTGTGTGGCAGACATACTTCTGTTGTAGAAATGACAATCTGATACTGTCAGAGGTATCAATAGCCAACGAGAAAAGTTGCGTATCAACCTGTTGTACCAGCCAGCTGTCTGACAGGCTTGTGGTTCCAGTGACTGACCTGAGAGAAGGGCTGACAGCTGCACAGGACACAGGAGAGAAAGAGAGAAAGAGAGAAAGAGAGAAAGAAAGAAAGAAAAAAAAGAAAAAGAAAGAAAGAAAGAAAGAAAGAAAGAAAGAAAGAAAGAAAGAAAGAAAGAAAGAAAGAAAGAAAGAAAGAAAGAAAGAAAAAAGAAAAGAAGAAAGACAGAAAGAAAGAAAGAGAGAAAGAAAGAAAGAAAGAAAGAAAGAAAGAAGAAAAAAGAAAAGAAGAAAGACAGAAAGAAAGAAAGAGAGAAAGAAAGTACAAATTGCTTCTGTCGTACCCTGCTGTACATGTCTGTGTATGCCTCAGCAATCATGAGCCGCTGTGAGTTGCAACGCTGAGTTAGGATATCAATCAACACATCTTTTTCACAACCTGAAAAGGAAACGACACAGACTCTAAATTAACAAACTGGTGTTATTTACTTACATTTGTGATTGTTCATGTTTTGTTTAAAAACATTATACTAATTTCTTGAAAAAATTGTTCAAGAGACTAATATCTCACTAGTAATTACCAACATCAGTTATATTTACTGTGCTTGTGTATCTTGCACTTTCTGGTGTAGTGCCATCAAAAAGTGAAGCAGTCTGCTATTACCAGATGCATCATCTCCTTTCAGAAGCTCAGTGGATCTAAAAGCATCAGTAAAACAGATAGGGGCTTTTGTGTAGTCAGAACTAGGCCCAGTAGCAGGATTTGTGGCTGAGCCTTGGAAGTCATACTTGTGTGTTCTGTTGATATTGATTAAATTGTCATTTGAGAATTAGGGATCTCTTTCATGGGGATGACAAATTGCTGTTAGATGATTTGTTGAAAAACTCAAAGTTATAATTTCAGAGGAACTGTATAAAGTAAGTTATGAAGTTTTAAGAAATAATATTTTTCCCCATTTCCAAGGGCATTTTTTGAAGGTTACCTATGATGGTGTGCTTGATAGCTAGAACATATGAGTAAACTTCTATAATGAATTAGTATTATTGCTTATTGAAAATAATATTATAGCATAATCAGGAAATTATTTTAGAATTTTAAAATTGCTTTTGCATCCTAAGGGTTGGGATGCTGTCCATAAAGGTTTCTTTTTACTTTTCAGAAAATAGTTATAACTAGGAATCTTTACAGCTTACATAGTCTCTATAGTACAAACTGAGAAGGACCAGATCTAGGAAATACTATAAAACATAAATATAGAACTTTATTCACTTGTGTAGTACCAGTGGTATCAGTGGGACAACATATGTGACTGAACATGCTCGTAAGAATGAGTGCCACGTACAGGACTGAGGGTCAGAGTGTCAGTGCCTGTAAAGGATATGGTGACTTTACCCTCTCTGAAGCTGAACTGTTTATTTTGTCAATTGTCCTTAAAATTACAACTTTGTTCTATGTACTTTGATAGGAAGATTAAAATTAAGGTTAATGTGCTTGTACTTAGCGTATTAAATGAAGAATATACTCTCTATATTTTCATGTTAGCAATATTACCTTAAAAGTACTGTTTGAAGTGTAGGAAGATGTTGAAAACTTTTAATCGGTAGCCAGTTTAGTCATAAAGATGCTTCAGATTCCCCTTGATGAATAATGCTCATTGTGGTTCATTCAACATTAAGTCTGAGTCCTCACATTTTCATTAAAGAAACTGAAACCAGAATGCGTGATTTGGTGCTGTACAATCTTGTGAAAAGCCCAAGGGATTTAAAAGCTCTGATACAGAAAACAGTTTTAAAGTGAGGAAAACGTTTAAGATAGTAAAAAAATAGATCAATATTTTGACCCTCAGCAATACCAACAAGGTTAAACAGGAAAATACAAAAATCTGAACAGAGAAAAATGCTTTTGTGGACAAAAGCTTTTTGGAACAAACACTGAAAGCAAAAGTTGCAAAGATAATGAATTCTTTAAAATTTCTACTCCATTTATTTTTATTTCTTATGACTGATTAAGAGACTTAGCAGACCGTGATAGAAGTTAATTGTTGGAGTTACAACTAAAATCTTTTCATTTCTTGGCCCTCACTCTAGTGATTTAACACAGAATTCTGTTTGTTTTTGTTGTTTTCTCAATGAAGTGATCATTACTGTAAATGTGGTCTGGATTTTAGGTTAATCTTGATCAACTCTTAGTTCCTGTAAATGCAAATGATTTATTTGGACATCATCAGTGTGTCTTATTGTGATTCCTTGAAGAATCTGCAGACAGGTGGTGACACTTAATTTTATGAGTTTTTATTTTGTCTAAGGCTTGTTGTTTTATGAGGGCTTTCTGAGAAAGAGGAAATTGGTGTTAGAATTGGTCAAGATACTCACTAATTCCCTGTAGGGCTCCTCCTAGCAGCTGGGCATCCATTATAGGGTTAAAATTTGGAGCAGGAAGAATAGTTCCTTGTGTCTGCAAAAGGAAAAAGCAGACTTTAATGGATGTGTTTAACATTTTTAACATGGTATACGTAATTCTGTTGATAACCAACAATCATAAGTTTAAATTTTCTTTCCTATGTGGGTAGCAGGATGTAAAGTTTTTAATTCATGAAACTTAACTTCAAGAACTTAAACTTGCAGTTAACCCTAGGGAGACAGACCATATTGGAGGAAGTTGTCCCTAGCATGAGTTAGGCCTGGACAGTAAAAAAAATGATGAGGATTTACATTGAAATGTAACCACATTTTAATGTCTATCCATTTGCCAAATTTTTTAAAAAAATATTATTTTTTATTTCAAAGTTAATCCATGGAGTCCCTGACAGTCTTCAGTACTTATTCCTCATGGTATTTTTAATTTGAAAGGACTAGTGAGAAAATGATGAATGAGATCTGCAGGTTTCATACCAACCTAGTGATTTATTAAAGCGATGATGTTACTGCTAAGTGTGAGATAGTTTTGAGATGTGCCATGTAGAAGGCAACACAATTTTTCTAGTTGCTTTGTGACTGATTAAATTACTGTCAGCTCATTCTCAGTGATACTTATTTCATGTATATTTTCTCATTCTTTTTAAGAAATCTGTGAATAATAAACAGAACTAATTTTAATAGAATCACAGACCAATACAAACAGAAGAAAACAACTGAAGTTGACAGACACTTAGCTCTATCTCCTGGTTAAGCTCTTTAGTTTGTCTGAGAATTTTATCTGATTTAGCTGATGTACCAACTGTAAAGGTTCTCTTTTATGATGATTCCTGGACTCAGTCAGAACATCTGATTAAAATGACACTGTTAACTTTATATTTACATTTCAAAGAAAAGTGGGATATATTTTATAAATATGAATGGGGTATTTTTACAAATACTTCCTAGGATCAGGACTTACATGGATTATGCTAATTTCTTTGCTTGCTTGCTTTACATACACTTGAAAGTCTTTTGTACATTGTGCCCTCAGTTATAATGACATACACAAGTTTTGTGCAGGGCCACTAATCACGCTTGCCTGGCTTGAAATCTAAGTAGAGGAATTAAAAAGCACCAAATAAGAATTGTGTATTTTAGATGAGAAGGAAGACACCATTTCTTGATACATTTTATCATTACTTTAGATCCACCAAGCAAAAGTAGGAACAAATTGTCCATGGCTAAGTGAGAAAAAAGTGCATAGTCAGAAATTTCAGATTTTTGGAGGAGTTACTTTAAAAAGTACTAATATGGCAGCATGCCTGTACACAAAAAGTACTTATCAGTAGACAGACATCCTTCTGCTGTTCATCATTTAAATACAAGGTCCAACTTTTACAACTGAACATGAAGTATGTTTTTACTCATAAACCAATTGGGAAAATGCTAAGAAAAAAAAATGTGTTGGAAATAGGGAGATAAATATTGGCCACAGAGGACACAGTGATACTTAAGCCAATTTTTTTAGATTGATATATGTTGTTGTATCTAAAATAAATTGCATATTCATCCTTAAGATATGCTCCATCCCATCTTCCTTTGTCAGTGTGAGAAGTGTCTGTGTACCCTGGGCCTCACTTGGCACTTAATATATATGTAGGATAGGGATCCACAGATATTAGCTTCAGAAATTTAGAGTTCATAACAGCCCTAGCTAGTCAGAAGGGTGGAGGTGAGGAGAAGAGAAAATGTAGGATGTGTGCACTTATTTGAATCTAATTTAAAACACTGGTGATGACTCATCTCTGCACCAGCTTTGTACAGGCTCAGTTCCTGTAAAGATTAGTTATCTCAAAGTGTTTTCCTTTCACACATCCAGGTTTGTGGTGTCACAAAATGGACAGCTAAATCACTGATCTTTTCAGTGTTTGTGATACTTGCACTAAAATCAGACCTAAGTGATTAACTTAGTGAATGCTTTAAGGGTGGATTCCTGCATAGCCCTTGGAGTGAAACATTAGTAAAAGTGGTTTTCAAAGCATGTATCACTTCTCAGTCTGAATGGATGTAAGTATTAATAATTTCTGAATATATATCTTCATGAAACAATCAAATAAGAAAAGGACTTTGCATGAATACATAATTGCAAAAATATAATGGAGGAACTGGTCATAGAAAAGACAGTCTTGAATATACAGATTTGCAGATTTGTAAATTTTTGACCAAAAAAGGCGACACAGCATTTGTGATGTATCTTTCAGGCAAACTAATGGATTTTTGAATGTGCTGTATTCTCCCTTGGTTCAGAAGAGTTGCTGAACACCTCTTTGATAGAGTATTCGCTGTCTTATTATTTGAGGCTTACCATCAGTAGATTAAACCTTATCCAGTAAATGCCTATCTCTTATCCACAATCTAAAACATGATGCTTTTAAGTAGAGCCAGACTAAATATGAAGGTTAGGTAAAAATTTTTAGAAGATACAGTACAATATAACTTCTTTTTGAATAAAAGTGATTAAAATAAATTTGATTACAATTTTCTTATAGTGTACACACTGTAGGTGGCTTAATTTTCCACAGAAGATATTTTTTAAAAGGATTTTCAGTGAACCCTTTTGTTTGGATTTTCAGAGGGGTTTCTCCACAAATTCAGCATTCTGCCAATGTGTATCAGTTCTCTGAACTGAGACCTAGGATTTACAGCATACAGGCTATGAGGGTCCCTGGAAGAAATTTTTGCCTAACTAGTCATGTCTTACTGCTGGCATAGATCACAGAGAGTTGTTGCAATGTAATGTACACTGAAGAAAGCACTTTGCTGCTTTACAGTGTTTACACAGGCTCCCTTTAGGAAGTTTCATCCCGTCACAACCTCTGTCAGTTTTTTTTTTGCAATCTCTTTCATAGTGTCTGTCTTTGACTAGTCCACAGAAGCATCTTTTCTTTATACACTTAATTTCAAAATGTTGAGGTGTTTATTACTTATTAAAGTTATTCCCCTTTTTTTCACTGAATTTTTGAAATATGGGCTCTGGCAGGTCTGGGCCAGTAGTATTTAGAGCTGAACTCTGGTAATTTGGGGTCTGAATTCAATGTGATTACATAGCAATTGCCTACCACTTGCTGTGAGTTGTAGCCCTTTTTTTTTTCTTTTTTTTTTTTTTTTGAGAGTGCTATGCAATATTTGCCATGGAAGGCAAACCCAAGGAAATTTACTGTAGACAGTTCAGTGGAGACAGGGATTGATTCTAGGATGAACAGTGCTGTCTGTGCCCCTCTGAAGTAAGTGCTGTGCAGACAATCCACAGAGCTATCACAGATGATGGGTCCCTACTGCTGTGATGGTGGGTGGCTAATATCAAGTCCCTCAAGATCTGAGCACCTCAAGACTTAAACCAAACTAGCAAATGTCTTTTTTTAGTTGTTAATCAATAGCTAGAGCTGGACAGTTCTGATTAAGCAATTGCATTGTTAATCTTACATGCTTGGGTAATCTTTTTTTTTTAAGGAAAAGGGAAGATAATCCCAAGATGAATGGGGTATCAGGACAAGAGACACCAGGAGTGAAGTCAGCAGAACTGAGCAGTAACTGGAGTAAAAGTAATTCATGGGAGTTCATGACCATCAACTCATTTACTTACCCAGTACAGACCCCAAACTCAAATGGAGGTAAGAACTGCACTCGTGGACTAATTACCATGAGAAGCAAGAGTGATAGCTAGCAAGTAGGGGTTTGACTACTAACTAACAAAAAAATTATATAATTTGTAACCAGTGTCTTTGTTTGTTGATATGTATTGACACTGTAAAGTTCTGATGATCAGGCTGCTGGTCTTTTGTGGGTTACGACACAGCTCATTACCTTGTGCAGACTAGAATTAAAAAATAGAAATACTTCACCTTGGCGTGTGAATTGGTGTTTGCACACCAGGTAGTGAGCCTGCATTTTGGACAGCAGCACTTCTGTCCTGTGGTGACGAGATGCTACACAGCAGGTGAGAAGGAAAACCTTGCTTCTAAAGTAATGCAGAAATTCAAGAGGTTTATTTTTCTGAGCAAATGACCACTCTAATGCTCTTTGGTGTAATTGTCTGGGGAGAGGGAAAGGTGGTATAGTTTTAAGTTGTTGAACAAGACTTAAAATAATCTCCTGTACCGAGAGATAAACTTGAACGTTGGGGCAGGCATTTTGTTTTGCAAAGATTTGTTGCAATCTTGTCATACTTTAGAAGCATCTGTGGTTACAATGTTCTTTTGCTTGAAATACCTCAAGAAATTGAGGAAATATATTGAAACAACAACATAGTAGGAAAGCTGGGGTTCTGCTTCCAGAACCTAGGGCCCAAGGTGTAAAATCGTATTTCCTCCAAAATTATACAGGCTTGCCATGCCTAAACGTGCCTAGGAAATGTCTAGCTAGCAGCAATGTTCGTCACTGCACAAACTGTGGGAGCAGAGGCATTTGGTAGCTGAATGAAATTACAACAGATTGAATTTTGATCAGGGAACAGGCAACTACATGTGAATAGATTATTCCTTCCTATTATTTTTGGCTAGAGAATCCCTACTGCCCCATTTTGAAGCAGGGCATTTTTAGGATTGATTGAACACCTGAGTGTAGTTACATGTACTGCTATCTCACTTCATTCATTTCCACTGAAGTCAGCTGTGATTGACCCCTGTCACAGAAGGTGGCTCAGTGGAGCTGAGCAGGAGCAATGTGCCCATGGAGTTCAGGGAAAAATGCAGGATGTGGCTGCCTACAGCTATTGCAAAGAAAGCTTATTTTAGCTCAAGACAAAGCAGACTGAGTGTAGCTATCAACATTTGAGAGGATTAACTGGTGGTATAAATATTTATACCTGACTTCACTAAAAGAGTGTGAATGTCTTCCTGACTTGGCCAGATCAGCATGAGGGGAGTGAATACCTGTCAAAGCCCAACACAGAGTATAAATACTAAGAAGGTAGCAAAATAATTTGGAAAAAAGCAAACTTCTTGAGCTGACTTAAACCCATGTATTCCTTCCCTGTGATGCCCAGCATTGCAGCAGTGAAATCATGAAAGGCAATAATGCAGATCTCATCTGTTTTACATTTGTGTTATGTTTTCAGTACATTTTGTATTACTCTGCTAGAAAAGTCTGTGTAAAATCACTTAACTTGATATTATACATTACAGCCTCTATGGGTCAAATATCTAAAAGAACCTAGTGAGAGAGTACTGGACTCTGACATCAGGATGACCAGTTTTGAGTTGGCCATTTCTGTTTTACTTATGCAGTATCTTTTGCTTCCCTAAGCTCTGGAAAGCATAGGAAAATTACCAGTATGATCTTATGACCTTTCTTCTGCATGCCTTAAGATGGTTCACTACAGGGATGAGCAGAAATTGCTCTTCATGGCAAAGTTAAATCTACAGAAGTGAAAATTGCATTATGGTTTTCTTGGTGATGTCAGAGGAGTTTGAGTGTATGTTCACTGAATGTAATTTCTCTAAATACAATGCTCTCCAACACATCCACACAAGTAAAACAAATTGTGCCAAAGTAACGGAAATCTTTTTGTAAGTTGAGAAGAGCAGGGACATTTTTGGATTGCTTAATGTTCTTATTATGAGAACTTCATCCTAATTTCATGGATAGTGTCAAAGGAAGTCTTTTTATTGATTTCAGGGAGCTTTTGGTTTCTGCCCTTAATTAGAAAAGGCTGGGATAGATGATCTACCAACCCTCTATTCAATCTAATAATTCTATATTTTTTTTCAAATAAAGAAATTAACAGGAATTTCTCCAATAAAATTTTTTAAATAAGTAAACATTATCAAACACACATTAGTCTCAGTAATGTGGGATTGAGTGATAAAGAAACTTGCATTATGCTCTGGGTGTCAATTTGTAGGATGTTCTCCAGTTCCAGACACACTCTTTGAAGAATTCTAAACTTTTCTTAGGATCAGGCACAGACCCTGAAATTTGTGTTGGTGATCACTGGTGTACATAATGTAATTATTTGAGTGGAAAGAATTGTGTACATTGTCAGTACAAAACCACTATAAACTTAACGAGCAATTTATTTATGCATTTCCAAAAAGGAAATTAGCAAAGGTATAATGGACAAGGAGCCTAAGAGATTTGATTATTAGAAGTGACAGACTTTGATACATACACAGATAATAAAGTTGTTTATATTATGGATGTTTGAATGTTTAAACACATTATTTACACAGAGATGTGGAACTTGGGGTCATAGTTTAGTGGAGGATCTGGCACTATTAGGTTAATGGTTGGAGTCAATGATCTTAGAGGTTTTTTCAACCTAAATGGTTCTATGTTGTAAAGTGAGCTTAACTTTAATGTCTGTATGGAAGCTACAGTGAGCCAGTTTATCAGTCATAAATCAATCACATTAAAAATATTCCTTTCCTAAATGGGTTTTATTTATGATAAACTAGGACAGATCCCATAGTAAGCAAGGTGTTCACTGTTTCATCCATATCTGAATATAGCTACATCTTTTCAAAAGGTATTGGCAAACATTGAAACTGCACAGCTGAATTTCTAAGCATCTGGAAGAAGATCAAAATCAGTGCAGACAGCTCATTATTAATCTCCTTCATGCCAAATACAGTAATTCATTAAAAAATAAAGGGGTGGAGAGGGATAGCTAAATATTGCCTTGGGAAAATGCTGACCCAAAAAGCACACAGAAGAAATAAGGGCTAGGGCCTCAGTTGGTGTAAATGTACATAACTTTGACAAAGTCAGTAAAGTTTTTTTTACATAAGGTGATGGTTAAACACATAGTCTCGTAACTCTTCTCATACCCAGATATCCTTCAAATATCTAATTACTTATACAGTTCAGGTTGCCACTATCTTCATAATGCCCCTTGTAAAAACTCATTAATTTTTTGTGTCTCTTCCTAGATTTGCATATTCATGTATGATATATACGATACATACCTTATAGACAATATATATGATATATGTGTTATATTCATGTATTCATTAGGTGCAGTGGACAGGATACAGAAAACGAAACATTTCCTTTAAGTTGTCTACACTTGAAAATCTTCAGAAGTGCAAACACAGGTGTTTTGCTTGACAAACAATGTGAGATTCAGTTACTCAATTTGAATGCAAGATTGTGAATTTTTTGGGTATTAGGAGGGTGTATTGTTTTGAAATAAAAAACAATATATGTTCAATATTTTGTGATACAACTTGTTCTGCGAACACTGCAGATGCAGTGGTTTTTTTTCCTGATTGTTTTGTCTCTGTTTTTCTACTTACTTACAATTAATTTCCTCTCCTTGTTCCATCTACACTCACAAGCCATCAGGTCCTTTCCAAGACAACCACTAAGTAAAGTATGGTTTGTCCCGTGACTGAGTCCAAAGTGTGGATGTATTGTTTGGCTAATGCTAGGCCAATAGAATAAATGACTGTTGAGTTTCTACTGCTGTATTTTTTTAACTGGTAATAGAATTTGGTTCCCTAACCCCCACTGAGCAGTGTTTTCACAAAACCTCAGAAGAGATTGCATTCCTCTGCCAATATGATTGATATTCATTGAAAAGTTCAAAGTTACTGGTAGGAACAGGTGGATTGACAAATACACACAAACAGAGCCAAATTTTCTGAAGAAAACAGGGGAAATGTCTGGTTT
Source organism: Falcunculus frontatus (assembly GCA_013398115.1). Lineage (NCBI taxonomy): Eukaryota > Metazoa > Chordata > Aves > Passeriformes > Falcunculus > Falcunculus frontatus. The sequence continues at coordinate 594,024 of VZRV01001949.1, forward strand.
AGTCACTGAAAGGTTGTGAAGAATTGCACAATTTAATTTTGATGTCTGGATTCTAGCATCCCTCATGACATATTCATCATTTTGCTGGAGCTCTTATTGAGAGCTTAGGATTCAGCATGGCAGAGCTTTCTGCATTACAAAGAAAATGCCTTCAAAAAGCATCAAAGTAATTTCCAAGAGCAATTTGGCCTTTTTGTGGGTTAGTTTAGACAAACTGCTGTATGTGAACATGGAAAAATGGTTTTCATACTGTCTTTCCTCTGCAGCATCCTAGTGAAGGAGATATTTGGTTTTTAGAAGGAAGAAAATAAAAAATATTCTGCATTTTTTTCTCACAAAGTATCCAAGCACTTAAAGATAAGGCAAGCAAATTTCCAGAGGTGATTCAATGATATTAGACATTAAGGTATTTATTCCTCTTTCTGACCTCGGGATACTCTCATGTTCAAAACCACAGATCTGTGTCCACAGAGATGGCCCAGGTGGGAACTTTATACATATCTCTCTGTGTTTGCATAAGTTCACTTAACTGTCCTGTAAGGAAGTGATTCCAAAATCAGCTGAGCAGACAGAACAGGTTTGTGTGGTGTTGGTGGAATGAATCAAAACAACAAAAGAGATTGGAAAGAGACTGAAAAATTTCTAATAGTTCTGGAAAATGATACTTGGAAATTACCTTCCTTCTGTGCAAGAGCAAGAAAGTAACAGCTTTTTCTGACCAAAGTCACAAGCAGTTCAACAAAAGTATCAGTAAAAGGGGAGGCTGCTTTTATCAAATTGTGAAGTGTAAACTCCAGGCAATTCAGTCTTGTGGTGGAAAAAGCATTCTAAAGTATGAACAACCTTCTAATAATATTTGTTCAGTAAGTCATTCTGCTGATAACAAACAATCAAAATCAGACTCCTTAGTCTGAATATTTCCCATAGGGAATATCTACTAAAATAAAATACTTTCTTTATTAGCTAACCACATGCTGTGAGCTAGCTATACTCTTGCAAAGATATCCTTTGTGTGCAACTGTATTAAATATAAATTTCATGAGTATTTTGATTCGATGAGAGTTTATTGGCTATGTTACAGCTAATTTCAATAATATTTGATACAGTAGTGGAAGGGATACTTCTAAACATAGAAAATTCTTTCTCCAAAGCCTTCAATCTCTCTCTGTGTATGTATTTCAGAGAGGTCACAGATGTCATCTTGTCTGATGTCTGGTAGTTTTACCTGTGATACTTACAATAGGGAACCATTTTATGTATATGATGATGATTATCATTATATCATTTACAGCCTTGCATTGCTGAATCTGGCAGGGCTGCTGCTGTAAACTGTACCTCTCTTTCTTGATCTTGGGGGACTCCATCCTATCTGATCGTTCACGGATAATGTATGTAATTACTAATATAGGAAGCATAAAATATAAAGGAGATCATTTAAAGAACCAAGCACATTTTGAAAGTAATACTTCCAATTCTTTTTTTTCTTTCATTTTTCTGATGCTTCTGAATTAATTGTATTCAATGTTCTGGAATTCCTTGAAAAATATCTCTAAGTCTAAAGTGTGCTTTTAAGACTTTTTCTCAATCTAAAATTGTGTTTAAGAAGAGTAGAGAAGAAATTAATGTGACAGTCTCACCACTCAGTCCTGTGTAAGCCCTATTTCCTTGACTGAGATTTGCTAGAGTGATTTTTCCGCTATTTTGCTGCTGATTCTCTTCAGAGAAAGCTGCCACTGCTCCATGACCAACTTTATCTTGGAATACCAGCAGGTATCCAGGGAAGAATGTTTACGTGCAGCTCTGCCTTACATATCCCCATTCTGTCTGGATGCCTCAGCAGGGAAGTCTGTTCCAAGGATCTAGTGATCTTGTTCATAAAAATACCTAATTTCTCTCCCTTTCCATTCCATAACACATGGAAATTGGAATAAATAGTAAAAATTTACCTAACCCAAGAATCCATCCCAATACTTTTCAGAGAAAGCCTGTAATCCGGTTTTCCTGTCCTTCCTGGGACTGATATGCTCCCCATTGTCTACAGTTGCTTCTTTGCTCTCTTGTTTCTGTGACTACGAAAAATCAAAGAGTTTATCAGTGTGCCTTTTTATGTTTAGAAGAAGAGGGAATAAAGAGATAGTAGTAACACCATTTATTTTGGAGTATTTTGATGTAATTCAGTGGATCAAAATTAGGAACTTAAGTGTCGCCTCTGCTCAAGTGGTTCAGTAGCCTGACTAATGTGCAATGGTTACATTATATTAAGCCTACATACGTGTTGTAAACATCTGCCACAGTTAACAATTGTCTTATCTGTTAGATTTTCTTTATAATGCTATCAAAATACTGCATTATTATTGCAAATATCATAATTGCCAATTGTAATGACTTAAAAGATCTTCTTTTGTAAGTTATTTTACAATATACTACCATTAATATCAGACAACATATATGCAGATGCAGTGTCAATTATTTAAATACAATTGGTGGCAATAAATCAGTAGAAGAAAAGAAATTGAATTTCTTGGCTTCTCTAACTGGAACTGATCTACTATCTTTTTCAGGTAGAGTTGTTCTTTCTGTCTCCCTTAAATTATTGGGAATAGATTGCAGAATCACTGTAACTAAAAGAGAAGAAAAAAGAAACTGAGAAAAAATCTCTTTTAAGTTCTTAACTGTCTAGTAAAGGATGCAAAATCCCAAATTGCAGAAAATCAAACATATTACTAATCCTGATTCAATAGTAATTACTTTAGAAAAGCAAATATATGCAATATAATTTTATCAGAAGAAATAATTTACTGGCAAGATTGGACTAATTAGTCAAATATGCTTTCTATTAAAATAAGGGAAAAATATTTATCCTTTAGAAAATTCTATATTGATTTGTAAGTTTGTTGAGAATGTACATGCAAAAAGCCTTTGAAAGGAATGAATCATTATTCCTACTACTACTAATAAAAAGAAAATCCTTAGAGAACATAATGATCAGTATGCCAGGTACAGAGAGCAATTTCATATTTTGTCATGAAATAGTAACTCCAGTAGTTTCCAGAATGGAGATTTAAAATTTCACTATAAACGTTTTTTCTTTAAGAGTGCTAGTGAAGCCATTTAATATATTGTGCAATTTTTTGATGGGGAACAATCACTGATAACTCTTCCTGTGTTATGGCTCTTGTAAGGTAGCATTTTTTTGCTTTAAAATATTTTTCACACTATGAACAAAACCAAATGTTTATAAATGATAGCTATTCAGTTACTTTATGTGGCTACAGATAGTCTTGTGAAATTATAACCCCCCCAAAATAGTACCAGAAATAGGTATCTTCTGAAAAATTCACATTTTTATCTTTAATACAGTTGGGTGATAGTATATAATTTAGTTTCTTGTGTAGCAGTTCAGTGCAAGCATAGAAAACCCACCTACAGACCTCACAAGGAGGCTTGAGTTGTTTTTCCTTGAAAAGTTTAAAATTATGAGACAGGAACTGATAATTATTTCTATTTTAACCTGCATTTCAGACATTTGATATAGATCATAAGTAACACCAGGATTAGACCCAAATCACAAATAAATTATCTTTACCTAAGATTAATTTCTACCAGTGGAGGGAAATGGATCCCAAAATATATGATGACAAGTCAAGAGGAATGAAAATTTTGAAAGATTTCAGAGAACAGATAATTATACTCACATAATCTCCACAATACATTTTGATACGAGTCTTCAAGTTCTGTTGAGATAAAATAGTAGCTTCCCTAGACTAAAAGTAACAGCAAACAAAATTGTAGTTAAACCTTGTTCTGTTTTAGAGAATTGAGAGAAGGCATCCAATCAAACTGATACCAAGTACATAAGGCTCCAAAGTAACAATGAAGCAGAACACCTCGTCGTACCTTGCGTCCTTGGGTTTTATAGATTTACTGTATACTTAGTCATTAATCATGTATTGGGTAAGTGTGATTGTAATGTAAGTAAACAGAGTCATTAGCACAACACCCTCTGTTCTGCTGTGTTGATTTTAGGAATCAGAATTCAGCTATTCACAGAGTGAAATGCTCACCTACCTAAAAGTGCTTGTGTTAATGATTTACTTTTCAGATTGAGTCTGGTCTAGTTACTTTTTTTCCCCTTGTGCTGAAATCACTTAGCTCATCACTTGTTCTAATAACTATTTGTAGCTAGCATGCACAGGAAGATGCTTTATAGCCCTTATATGTCACCCGGAGTAATCAGATAGCCTTAGTAGAATTCTGTAAATTAGGATCTTTTCATGCAAGTTATAACTTGCAAAATCCTGTGAAGAGATGATCAGAAATCCTGCGTCATTGCTCTATTCAAGGACTTATACAGAATCCTAACTACTCAACAGTAAAATAATATTTTTCATAGCTAATACCATATTTTTCTGCTCATGATGACTATTATTGTAATAAATCATTGACAAAATACAAAATTTTCTCACCGAAAAAAAAAAAAAGGAATATAAAACAGAGGAACATAAAAATAGAGGTGCGGAATCAGTCTGTATATCCTCTACTACATCTTGAATGGAAGGCATTGGCTACTGTTATCCTGATTGAGTCCATTTTAGAGGGGCAATGTTTTTCCAATAGTTGTACAGTAATAGTAGCTCAAAGTCCAAATTAAATTACTCCAAACTTTCTTGGTTTTCTTAACGTATCAATCACAGGCTTTGAAGCACTTATTAAAACCTGCATGGGTTTTTTTTCCTTACAATTTAGGAAGACTTTGGAAAGAATAAAAAAGCCCAACTTTTTTTGTAGCTTTAATACCTTAGCAGCTCTGCTAATCATTAAAGCTGTCTCTGGGCTTGTATAAATGCAGCAGTACTGATTTGAGTATAAGGTTTTGCACGTCAGCCCATGTTGTGTGTGAAGGCTACAGGTGCATCCTTGGAAACAGTTGATAGAGTTTCACAGAGAAACATATGAAACATGGTCTTCACAATGGCATGCCTTTACTTTCTCTTTTTTTTCATTAGGGCTGTGGTAGGTATTTTACTTTATTGTAATTGTAGCAAGTACATACTTTAATCTCTGTATCTCAAGTGCTCTTTGGGTGTGGCTGGGGAAGACAGTTCCACTGTGCAGGTAAGAAAAATGATCCATAAAGAATCTGGTCTGGCTGGTTAGAGGTGCTGAAGGTGGTACCTAGAGTAGGATTCAGTCTCCTGATGATACATATTTTAGAGCAGTGATAAGAATATAAGAATATTTTAAGCCTATCTTTTCTACAGACTCTTGATTTTATGTCTATTTTCTTGCTGTGATTAAAATGTAAGACAGTTAATCTTCAGTACAACAGAAAACAGATTAAGTTTACAGGACTATGTCTTAGTCTGCTTGTGTCAAAATCTTCAGGAACCATAGGGTGTAAATAAGAAGTCAAAAGCTGTTATTCTATGAAATATTCATACCTGGCATATAATGTGACAAAAACACTTAACCAGATTCTGTTTTTAATGAAACTTTCAGAGGAAAGTTGTGAGAGAGTCTAGAGAAAATGGGAGAGAGGTTTCAACCTCCTTTTCCCTTTGAATGCCCTTTGGCTGTCCTTTCCTGCCATCTCTCCCCATAGGTGAGAGGCAGGGCTTACCAACAAGGAAATGAATAACATATTTGTCCATGTAATGCTCAGCAAAATGGATCCAGTGTTTGTGTACCAGAGTGAGCCGCACCTTCACATTTTCTTCAAGACTCAGTAGGTCAGAGATGTGAGTAATTTCTAGGGGAGAAGCTTATCCTGTCTTTTAGGGGAAAGCCAAAGAAATTGTGTTCCAAGGGGTTTTGGCAATTTCACTTTAAAAAAAATAAATATATATAGACTACTTGGAAATACTGCAGAAGAGATCAGCAATAATTACTTATGTGGAAAGACAGCAAACACTTGGTTTTTTTAGAATAAAGAACAGTGAAGGAGACCTTAACAGTTGAAGAAAACAAAAGACATTGCAAGAGGAAGGGGAAAAAATTTGTCTTCCAGTTCACAATGAACTGGACAGATCAAAGCCTATTTTTCTGTTTCACCTCTATTTAATCTTTGCGGTTCTCTCCCAGTTACCGGGTGAGATTATCGTTGATATTCTGGGTACTTGGTTGCTTTCCTTCCTCTTTTTCCTGCTAACACCTTTCCTGTTTCTATTCCTACTTAATTTTTTCCTCCCTCACTTTGTTACCTGTTCTTCTTTTTTGGACAGTCTTAATTCTTTTCTGTCGAAGCAAGAAGGGGTTGGTTCCTCTTCTTCAGGTCCCTATAACCAATGAAATTTCTCACCTGTGCTAAAGGTTCTTCCTCAAACTTCCCGTCTTGCTCATTGATATGCTTAGGCTTAGACATTGCAACTGACCCTTTACATGTTATTCTAATGGAAACCTTGAGTAAAAATAATTGAACATGATCAATTTTTATTAGCGATCCAGCTAAAATTATTTATTTAAAATGAAAAGTAATATTATTAAATATGTAATTATTCTGTTTGTTTTCCCTGAAAATTAGCTTCCAGTAGATCAGTTATATATATATTAAAACCAAAATTCACATTATTGTTATAATAACCTTCAGGTATTGCTGTGGAGTCTAATCAAATAATTGAAATGTTTGCCTAGTATTAATGCAGCTGCAAGCAGTAAAACATGGAACTTTGTGCTGCTGAGCATGTAGTTCCTGTGGTGGAAAGAAAATCTGAATATAACTGGAGTTGGTGTAATTTCTAGCTCTCTAATACCAGAGCACAGAATGCATGAGCTCAGTACAGAGGTCAAGAAGAAGTGGTGGAAAGGTAATCTCTAGCTCTAGTGTGGTAGTAACAGCCTTGGACATTTGAAAAATGTGTCTGTGGGAGCTTGTGTAGAATGTGTGGAGTGTGTGTAGAATCTTACTCACCATGATTAAATGCAGTATTTGATGGCAAATTCCTTAACGCAATGAATCACTGTAGGACCTATGACTCAAATTTTAACTTTTGCAACTGCCAAGCCTTTATTTATATTACTAAAAGAACTCAGGCAGTTATCTACCTATCAATTCCCCTTAGGGCTGCAAGGGCCAAGTTCTGCCTTCTTTCTGAGAAGAACAATATGTGTACACAGGAGGCAATTTGAGATACTGTGTGGGCTATGGTGCTGGTAATCTGTGCCTTGGGAAGGTGACTGCCAGTTCCCATTTGGGATATAGCCATGACAGAAGGCTGACCACATGAGATGATACAGACTACTGAAGAAGAGAAAAGGGTTTGAATGAGACAGTGGGTAATGAGAGGTAGTAGTGGGTGTAGCTTTATAGAAACAGCAGAAACACCATGACTTAGTGAATGTAAAATTGTGTTTTCATCGTTGTGTCAATATAATTTAGAATTGCAGTTTCTGGTAGTTCATCAGTGGAAGAAACTGAAAAAAACTTGGGTGTACAGATTGCTTCTCAGTCCTGAGTGTCACTGAATTGGATACTGGGGAATTATGCTAAGCTTGCTCTGATTTTTTTTGACTTTCTGGAATAGCTCTAGCTTAGAGTTTTTGACTGTAAAGTACTCCTAAGTTTCAGTGAAGTAGTAGTTGCTTAGTAGTCTACTTTGGCAACAGCTAACACAATAGTTTTCAAAATAACTTCTTACTGGCCACCCAAGACTAAACACTGACACCTGTGGCAGAACTCTAATTCTCCAAATTACCAATTTCACCACTATCAGAGGTGCCTTCATTTAAAGTATCAGTGAATAGATTAAAGTTGGAGAAGATACAGTATGCCTTCCTTTAATTTCTCAAAGAGCTTACTGTTTCCCACAAAAAATTGCAGGGTTTTTCCACAATACAAAGCATAAAGCCCCACAGCACACATTTCATGACATCCTTTAGTGCCACCTCAAGCCATAAGGTGGCTGCACGTCTCCTTAGCTGGAGGATAGAGCCAACACCATCACTGTCACCATTCATAGTTTTGGTGCCCCAAAGAGAGATGCTGAAAGCAGAGGTCCAGTCAATCTTCTCTTTCCTCTTTTTTTTCCTCTTCCCAACCTGCCGTGTGAATACAGAGACAAAGTCAACAAGTATGTTCAGGTCTTCTTTGAATCTCAAAGGTGATGTGCTACAGGGAAGATTTAGTTGTAAGGAGTTAGGGATTGCACCAGCAGCTTTTTAAGGAATATTTATTCTCTGCAGCACGTGTGCTCTTCAGCACCCCTGGACATGCTGGTCCCCTGATTATCCGTACTGGATGGGTACCCATTTAACCTAGATATAATGGTGCAAGAGAATGTCTTTAGTGACTTTTTTTAGTGAAGGTTAGGCTGTTCATAGGGTGGTTGAGCAGGAGAGTTAGGATTTTTTTTGTGGAGAGAATTCATTTATATCTGAGACAAATGTAAAATTATAGAATATTCATAATATATCTATGATGTATTCAGGAAGTTACATGGTGAGGTAGTGGAAATATGGGTGAGTGGAAATGAGTCTTCCTAGGAGTCTTTTCTTATGCTTAAGCAGAATTGTTCTGAATACTGTTTATAATAGTCTCCTGGATGTTTTTCATAGTGTTCAAAAATGCCTCGTTTTATTAAATTAAATTGACAAAATTAACTTTTGCTAGAGAGCCATAGCAGAAGAAAAAGCCATTCCTTTGAGAAAAGATACACAGAAAGGAAAAAATAACAGGAAAGTTCAATTAACTGCACAATTATCCCAGCAGTAAGGTTCCTAAAACTGCTGCCTAAAATATTACTGCAAAACGAAAGGGAAACAGATACCAAATTTCTTCAATACTAATTTGTGTAGATGGCAGCAGTGTTTCATAGCATTATTGATGCAATGGTGTTCCAGTTTAGATTTAATATGGTTTTATGAAAATACAAGGATGAACTTTTTGTTCTGATTAACAGAATCATAAATTTAATTAAGTAATTAATTAGCTTTATTAATTTCATGACATATAAATTGTACATGTAACTTATCCAGTAACAGTTTCAAAAATAAATCATATATATATACATATATAATTTACTGAAAGAACTTGGAGGATTTGATGTGTTTATGAAGAACATTTAAGAATTACTTTATATATACAGTGAAATGCTCACTGTGCTCCCATAGATAGCATATTACTTTTTAAATGAAATGTATACAAATGAATGTATAAATATTGTGAATTTAGGCAATTTGTTAAGCTCATCTATGTCTGGAAGATGTTGCTGTAACTTTCTACATTAATCCTGATTTAAATGTTAAGTCTTGTCATGTGTTGGGAGTTATGCCAAAATCAGCATATACAATCAATTAGTGATTATAGACCACTGATTTACAGGGACACTTGCAGAAATCATAATGAATATATGACTTTTAGTATACTGTCAAATTAAAGCACTGTTTCCATTATGCAAGCACTTGATCTTGCAGATGATGGAACATTTCTCTACTACATGTTTGTACTGACAGTGGATATTGCTCATCTCCCATGCAAACTCTCAGAAAGAAGCAAAGTGGCTGTGGGTGTGTATGTGGGGTGACAACGATTTAGCTGGAGAGAGTAGCTTGTTTGTGAGCTTTTGTTTCTTGCGAGGGACTCTTCTGTTGTAATGACATGCTTAAATCCATTAGCACGTCTCTCACCATAAAGACTGAGAAATACAATTAGCATGTTGCTTACAGCAGAACTGCAACTGCTTTACTAAAGTGTTATCGATAGAGTGAATGAACTTCTGAGAATTGTTTTCCAAAGATTAGTTTAATAAAGGCTCGATACGATGCTATAACTTAGCCTTGATTAGTTCAATGTAAGGCTTGATATTATTTTTTCACTAATTGCTTCACATAAAAATGACGTGATATTTTTCCTACATTATTCCAGATAGTTAAGCCTGTTCTTACCATTTTTAATCCTAGTAGTTCTATTAGCCCTGGAGACTGGAAGCTGCTTGATGCTAAGCACTGTTGAAGTTTCATTTATTTGGATGCCTGAATCTGAAGGAAGGAATGATAATAGCTTCCATACTTAAGCTAGAACAATTTTCTGCTAGGAAGTGAAGTCAAAAGGATGTAAATGAAACGTAGTGCATACAGCAGGAGAAAGAGTAAAATTAATGCTGTCTGTTTAATGGCATAGTGCCAGTCATCTGTTTTTAAATTCTTTGCCAATGCTGGTCATCACAACTCATGCATAACAGGAGCTGATTTTATCTGGCTCGTGCATTTTGTGAGTGTGTTCTCCTTGTTGCCCTAGTGACTGGAGTAAGGTAGGCACTAGCATATGCACTTTCATCTGAAAAAAATAATCATTTATGTCTACTATGCCTAAGTAGGAAAGCTTAGAGACATAGCCAGTAACATTACCCTAACTTTTCAAAGTTGGCCATGAAAAGAAAGAATCATCTTAAACTGCTCCCCAGTGTTGTGAACATGGCTCTTTTCTGTGATAGTTTGAAGTTATGATTCCTATAGTTTGGCCATAATTTTCAGTGTTGTGAGAAAGACAAAAAAGACCCCAAGGGGACTTTGGGATGCCTGATTTGTGTTCTTAGATATGCAACCAATGGGCTGAGGCTCCATAGGAAACTGCCCCATCTGTGTCTCCATCTTCCCTCCATAGGTGGGTATAACATTACCTTTTATAAAATTATTTAGATGATGTTAATGAAGAGCATTAAGTAAGAACTGATATACGTGTCTTTATCTCATATGCAGTATATTATTCTGTGAGTATAAATAACTTAAAAAGTGCGAGGCAGGAAACACTACATTAGGCTGAAAACAGTATGAGCTTGATTTCCAGTATCTCCATGAAAAAGAAGGTATGAGTACTCTTTCTTTTATTGTTCAGAGGCAATTGGAGGCTTCACTTATGATCAGTTTGATCTCTGTTTTGAAAGACCACATTAATTTTTGCATACTTTCAAAGGCAAAGGCCTCTGGACTGCAGAATTTATGTACACCCAAACACAATTTTCATTTTCCTCTGTACGTAGAATCTTATATTTAAGCCTGCTGTACACTGCTGTACAGAATTTTTATCTTGTATAAACTTCCACAGCTAGGATTATACTTCCCTCTTGTTCTTTCCAAGTCATTACATTTTTGTCAAAATAAGTTATATGCTCCTGCAGTATTTAGGCCCTCTGATGAACCTCTCTTTACAAAGAATAGCCATTACTGCATGATGCTGAAAAATCTATTTTCCAGGTATATTTAATCCATGTTTTATAGTTATTCCTTTACACTTGGTGTTTTTTAAGGGTTTAAAAAAATTACACAATCCTTTTGTTTATCTATCAGTAAGAAACCTACTCAGTGTCTTTGCATTTTCTTCATATTGTGCAAAGTCTCTAATAAAAAGATAATTAGAGTAACTTCAGTAACATTCAGTCCAAATTCTGCAAAATCTGTCATTAAAACTGTAGTCAGTGAATTTCTTTCTCTCTATTCTGCTTTTTTCCCCTCTTTTCTATTGTGTACTGCTTCCAAATGTACAGATGACTCATGTAAACATTTCAGCCTTGCATATTATAGTTTATGTTTTTGATTCAGTATCCATGATCTGAAATGTTCCTCATCATTGACTGATTGAATGAAGATTTCACAGAAGAGACTATAATTTGGATACAGCCTTATGTTTACACTCATGACAGCTGTTTATCTTTAAACCTCAATTGACCAAAACTTTGATTACAGATGTTTCCATGTTTCTCTGCCCCTAGTGTAAGAGTCATGGGTTAACTTTTCTTGGCAAAGCACAAAATCCAGGCAGGACACAAAGAAATGACTTCACATCCTTCAAAAATACTCCTACTTTTCAGCATACAGTGGACTTAGTAATTCCAGTTGATGATGACACAAGCTGTGAGAAGACCGTGAGCCTCTGCAGCTTTGTGCTAGTGGCTAAGGCTGGAGGTGTATGTAGCAAGTGTGGACACCGGAGTGTTGTTGGCCGAATGAATCTGCTGACATACTACCATGCAAAAGCAGAAACATTCAGTTGATACAAGTACTGTTAGATTTTAAAGAACAAAAACCAAGCTAATACTCATCTGAGTTTAGGCTATTTCTCTAACATGAGAACAAGGAATGAAATTTTGAGCTCTGTGAGGACTTTGACTAAATAATAGTACTATTGGGGTGAATGCCCATTTAGCCACTTTCTCAGGTGCCCTGGCATAATAGGTATGTGGATCTATGAGCAGAACTGAACAATAATGATGATTAACAAGGACAATGGTTCATTTAGCTTGGCGGTGTCAAAGCTGCCCTATGCCCTGCTCCAAAATGCTTCCATAACAGATCAGTCATGGTCAAAGGAGACTCCCTTCTGAATGGTACAGAAGGCCCTACATGCAGACAGGGAAGTCTGCTGGCTCCCTCGGGCCCAGGCTAAAGATATTAAGAGATAGCTTCCTGCCCTGGTATGGCCATCAGATTATTATCCATAATAACAAGTCTGAGGGCAATTGAGAGAGACTTTAGGGTCCTGGGACAACTGGTTAAGGGATCAGGAGAACAAATAGTGTACTCCTCTGGCCTTCCAGGTGCAGTGAAGGATGGAGAAAACAGGAAGAGCCAGCAGATCAATACTTAGCTCTGAGCCTGTTGTCACAGGCAGAATTTTGGGAGTTTTTAACATGGGTCAGGTTGTGCAACACCAAGCGTGCACGTGACAGGTGGGGTACCACTGTCTCACTAGCTTAGGAGTTAGCAGAGCTCATTGGAAGAGCTTTAAAATAGATTCAAAGGAGGAAAAGGATAAAACAAGGCTCAGTAGAGGGGTTTGTGTGGGCAGCATGCCAAAGTTTGGGGGACAGTGTGCTAGCTAGGTCCTTTGGTTTGCTGCCTCAGTGGATGGAGATCCATGAGGCAGCAAAGGCACCAGTAACCAGAGAACTGCAGGCCTGTCCTTGGTGCTGGGGAAGGTCATGGAGCAGATCATCTTGAGCGACATCATGCAACGCATACACGGCAAAAGGGTGATCAGGCCCAGCCAGCACGTGTTTATGAAAGGCAGGTCCTGCTTGATCATCTTCTGTGACAGGGTGACTCACTCAGTGGATGAGGGAAAGGCTGTGGATGTTGTCTACCTGGACATTAGTAAAAGACATTGACACATTTCCCACAGCACTCTCCTGGAGAAACTGCTGCTGCTCATGGCTTGGCCATAAATACACGTAGGTGTGGTGCTTAGGCAAATGGTTTAGTGGAGTTGCCAGTTTGACTTAAAGGCCTTCTCAAAGGTAAATTATTCTACAGTCTGTGATTCCCTGATTCCGTGATAGCAGAAGAGGTATTATGGTTTTCAAAAGCATTTGGGAAGAAGATGCTGAGCAATAAATGTGGCATGGACAATTAAAATTAGCTCCATATTTACACAATAACTGACAAAGGCCTATCTTGTAGATGTAGGGCAGCACATTAGAAAAAATGCATTAAGTTTTGTGCTGCTGAACAGCACTTCAGACATCATTTTGTATAATGATATTTTTGGATATTTTTAGACACTGCCTGATGAATCCTGTAAATTGTTAATTTTGGCAAAAAAAAAAAGGATTTGAGGACATCATGGACATTGATAATCCCATGAGTAAAACGTTAGAAAAATTATGTTGATCTTAATTAACAATTTACTGTTGGTCTTTACCAAACAACATAATGGATTTGATCTTCCTATGGCTTGTAATAGGCCCATGGATTCTTATGGCTCTTCTTTCTTCAGAAAAAAAGAACTGAAGACATTAGGAATTCTGTGAAATATGCTGCTGTTTGAAACTCAGGCTTTCTTAAGTCCTTCTATCAGAGGATCCATTAATTTTCCTCTCAGGTGTAAAAATTGCTGACTCTTGTGCTGATTTTTTTTTGGCTAATATCTGTTCTCTTGATTTTTGCTTCTGAGTAGGTATTTGTTCTCAGCACATTCACATTTCTAAATGGTTCATTAGAGCATCACTTCTGTTTTCTTGTAATGAAGGCTACAGGCAGGAGGTAGAGATGGCAATCTTGTTACATAGTACTGAAGCCAGATCATGAAGGAAAAAGTATCTGAGAAATCTTTTCTCTTCCAATACTGATTCACAGGTTTTTCAAGAAATTAAACTGGATGGGTATCCTTATTGTATTGGAATTTTGTAATTAAAAAAAGAAATTTAAACAAACACCACTGAAGGTGATCTATAGCCAGAGGTATAATTTGCATCAGCTTGCCTGAGGCCACTGAAGAGACTTTTGTCTGCTTGGCACAGTTCTTATCTTGCCTTGGTGGGAGGAATCAGTTGTGCTTGATAATGCTTCTATTTCTTAGTGAAGTAAGTGTCCTGAACAGTAATGTAGCATTGGCTGGTGTTGCTGTGAACTTCTCTTGCTCTCCTCTGCTTTCTTGTTAGGAGCACACTTTTCTCCTTTGGGATTGGTATGTTTGGGCATCTGTAGCTGGTGCGTACACAATTCAAAAGTGAAAAGCAGTCTGAGTTAAGGTGAGGCAGCTTTGTTTAGTCAAATGTAGGCCTTGAATTTGTTAGGCAGATGACCACCAGGATTATAGATGGTGAGAAGCTGACATCAAAAATTGAAGAGGAAGAATTACAGCACAGACCTTTGTATCCCCTGGGCCTAATCTGGATGTGGAGTGCTGCAACAGCAATACAACTTCTCTCATGTTGTTTGAGAAGTACTGTATAGTCTATTAATTAGATCACTGAGAATAAATTATGTTATTAGACAAGGTTTAACCATGAAAGAATGGTTTTATTTCATCCTATTCATGTAAGATGAAACCATTTCTGTGATGAAAATAGTTATGAAGCACACAATCACATTTCAGAATATATTTTGCAAACATATTTGTTTGCTTTATTTTTAATTGTTCTTTATTTGCTGCGGCATTTTCCTCTTCAGGAGGATGACAATCGAAATGCACTTTTGTATCCCAAGGCTGGCATTACCTATGAAATTCTCCTCACCCTCCCTGGTTCTGTTGCCAAAGCACTTTCTGCTGATCCTCCACCCACTTTACCTGGAAGCATGTGCAAAGAAAAAACAGCTCAGCGAATCATGCTATTTCTTGGTCAGACTGTAAAACATGAGCTTCGTTTCCAGTCCTGTAAAGGATTTTCGTTTTTGTTCCCCCAGCAATGAGCAGGCAATGGGAAATCACAGGATAACAGAAGTCTTCTGTTCAGCTGTTGGTTCTGACCTTCATCATGAAGTCTTCTTATTTAACTCTTTTGTTGTGTCTCAATTAGCACCTTTTTCAGCTTGCCTGGCCGCTTCTGTTAAAACTCTCTGAAGATACAATAGCAAAATTTCATAATCACCCTACTTGACTCACTCATTCTTCTATGATAAGACAAATATACCACCATGGATAATTAAAGAGGGAAAAATGTTGTTGACACTTGAGTCCAGTAAGTTTCACTGGGATCTTTTCTGAGGACTCTGTCGTGGTAACATCCCCATTATTGGAAATTTAGCAATGGTCTATGTGCCTTGTTCAGATCACTTGTAGCCAGGATCTTCCTACTCTCAGGGGACAGATCAAGACTGTGAACCCTGGAGCTATTTTTAAGCAGATGAAGCCAGTTCCAGTTGAAACAAGTTGCTAAGCCTTTTCCAGCTGAGGACAGGCACCGTTCTTAGCATCCCAATTAGCAGTTGACATTGTAGAAGACTTGTGCTTTCTGGCACAGGAGTGATCACCTGCTGCACTGTGAGCTTCGTGCAGATCTCCCCTATCATTCCAAAATTTTTCAGCTGCTATGAATTGTCCCAGAAATGCAGTGCAAACCCAGCCCCCATCAGCATTATTTCATGAGTGTAAAGATCATGGCATTTTAGCATGGCACAATAGAAAAATTGTATTTCTTTCATGAAAGTCTTTCCTTCTCATCTTCCTTACTTACTGATGATGTAGTTATTATCAGGGTCTGTGCTGCTGACAGACTCACTATGAGAGCTCCTTACATGATGTAATACACAGCAACTGATGTCGTGGCTGCCGCTGGCTGCCCGATAGCCAGGCAGGCGACAAGCGATTCGATGCCTCCGGCCATACCGGGACAAAGCAGATCCCTTGTCTGCAGTTAGAGCGCTTGCTGAAGCTTCCTAAAGAGCAGGCTGCAGCAGAGCTGTTGTTGGGCCACGAGGAGGATGGCAAAGGAGACAGAGGGACTCTGGTTTGGTGCTAGCAATCCCACTTTATTGCCCAAAACGACAACACAGGCATAACTCAAAGGGAGAAGCACCACAGGGGAGTGAAGAGCACTCTGTGCACGGCATTTTAAACTGGACAAGAAAGGGTGGCTCCGGGATAACAAACCAATGGGAGAACGGAGGGTAGTGACAGTTAACAAATCAGGGAAGAGCTAGGGAGGAACTTACAAGAACAACCCAATCACAAATCGAGGACCAGAGAACTTTCCAGAGGGGAAAGAGGAGACGTACAGGAACAATCCAATCACAAACTGAGGACAAGAGAGCTTTACAGAGAGAAGGGAGGAGGCACTGCAGGGGCGACACCCAGTGGGAGGTGGCTTTAGACTTCAATCCCGCCCTCAGACCCGCCTTCAGGATCGGAGTCTTGGGCGGGGAAATCCACCCACTGGATGTCGGCCGGCCCACCAGTGTGCCGGACCACGGCAACAAACTGACTTAGAAATACAGTTCTGAAATCATATCTACATGTTTGTGATGAATAACGTTACCACTGAGTCTAGGTCCTTTTGTCAATTATTCTATGTAGAAGCATCTTGAAGCAGCTAAATAGGATTTAGAAAAGCAAAAGAATTGAGAGACTCTGAATTTTCTTTTAAATTTCATAATTATTGTATTTGACTTCTTCTACAATGGAATGATTCTTATAGTTTGAGGGGAAATGGCCCAGAGAAATTATTACTTCATCTTCATTAAGAGACTCTTGGTGCTGCAGGTACTGACACGCTGATCATTTAAAAGTAACACTTAAGTATGCTACAATCCAAGGGAATTTGATCTGTTGTCATCTTAGGAAAACATAATACATAAATATGCCTGAACATTTTTCATGAAACAGAGCTTTCTTGGTAAAAGTATTTCCTTTTAGGTTTTACCAGGTACACTAGTTAGGAGAGTAACATTTTTAAGATATTCATCCTACAGTTTTACTTTCTTCTTTTTATTTTTTTTTTTTAAGAATTATTTGCAACTCATGCTAACCTAGTTCTAATGAATATGCATTAAATTTGATTAGCTGCAGGAAGGATACAGCTTTACTGGCTTTGGAGCAGAACTCTGGAAAAATAAACACCTGAATAGCATGTACTTGCAGAGCAGCAGCTTCCAAACCAGTGTAGCTATGCAGCTGTGTAGAAACATGTGCTGTATTGCATGCAGTTCAGCAGATTGCTAAAAATACAGGGTTTGGACCTGCTGTTAATGCTGTTAATCTCTGTTAATAATGCTGTAAAATCTGCCTGAGTTTTGAGAGTGATATGTACTGTATATGAAATTAAACTGATTTTATAATAATACGCACTTTGTGATGATCTGGGCAGTGCTTTAGAAGAAAATTATCCAAAATGGTCCATCAGCCTGTTTATTAGATAATTACACACATTTTGCTAGTTAATGTGCAGGAGTTATTGGAGTTTTTCTGGCAATGCTTGTGCATTCAGAAAGGGTAAATGGAAGCTGCTAAATCCTTAAAGGTTGGAGTGTAACGTGATCAGTATTGTCCCTGTCCTCCCACAACTATTTAATTATGAATACTAAGTATTGGAAAGGAGGATCAAGCTACTTACCTATTCTGTTAGCATCCCACTTCTTCCTAGTATAGGAAAAGAGAAAATTGTGGGCATCTGAAAGAAATGTTTCTTTATGTATCTTAACAGGAAACGACACTGGGGGCTTGTAATGATTCTCCCATGCTTGAGTCCTTGGCTACAGCTATGGGCTGTACTTCCACTGTTTCCAGTACTGAAAAGAAGACAAGATACAGAAGAAGAAAATGACTCTTAAGGAGCTGGCACATAGGTTTGTGGGGGTTTTTTTATCTTTCCAAATCTGGGTATTTCCAAGTGTTATTTCTTTAGTTGTGTATAGTTGGAAGGTAAGGAAATGAAAAATGCAGCAGAGCAAATGACATTTTCCTTGGGGATAAGGTAATGCTTCCATGAGATTTTTGGGAAAAAATTCCAGAATTAGGTCATCAACCAACATGCAAGCAGACCCAAACCTACTGTGCTGACTGTTTCTGTATTTCTCTTATACTTCTGCAATGTCTGAGTAGGATGAGGAGAAATATTCAAGGATCCGAAATACTTCCTCTTATGCATAAGCATTTCAAATGGTGTGTGTAGATGAAGAAATTGCAATAAATTTCAACATCTGCTGCATGCATATCCTATCTATGTAGAGATATGTCACTTGAAACTTTGCCTGATAGGCCAAGCCAGAATTCGGGGTATTAATATCCTAAAATTTTGAAGTGACCCCAGCTCACATGGGTCTAATTGAAAATTTGAAGTCCTGTGGGTTTTTTTTTTTTTTCACTGCTCTCATTTATGGTTCTCAAAGAAATATTTCTGAAAACCTTAATCTTAACAATGTTATCATGAAGCAGAACCCTGAAATGAAGTTAATTTGATGATATACCAGTGAATTTTGTTTCCAGGATTTCAGAACTGAAAAGCATGACATATAGTTCCCAAATCTCATTTTCATGCCTAATTAGGTGTCCTTTCAAAGTTCCTACACTTCTAGCATCTCCCTTTGAATCTTGGCAGGAGCATCTATAAAAAATGTAGATGAGCCACTCTTCCTTTTAAAAACTTGGCTACCACCAATTAATTATTTGGTTAAAAAAACCCAACCCAAACCAAAACACAACCTTAATCAAAAAACCTTAAAGCTGCAGGCAACTGCAGTTTTGAGTCTGTAGCTAGCAGGTTTTAAAGCTTAAAATACAGAAGCATTAGCAAATAGTAATTTTGAAAGCAAAAGCTTTTGTTTCCTATCATAAGTACAAAGTTTGAGCTGAACTTTTATAAGATAGAAATATCTTAGAAGTATGATGAGATGCCATTGAGCTGAGAACCTTATCCTAAGTAGCTAAAATGTTAAGTGGAGCTGATATAAATATAGTAGGTAGGATTCTAATGGGTTTCTCATCTGTGCAGCAATGAAGAGATGATGTAATCTTCTGGATGCCTCTAGCTAATCAGGAGTTTGAAGAAAGAGAAGACAGTAAATACAAAAACAAATGGTTGTAGGGGTTTACTTTAGCTATACATGATCTGCATGCAACCTGTATTGAGTAATGACGTGTAAATTCTGATGGGCAAATTGGTACAATGGCTGCCCTTGCAGTGTTTTAATTTGGAGATTGTCAATCTGAGGAATTTTCTGCATCTGGAGTAGAAGAACTATAAAATAAGGGAGACTTTCAAAACTGGTAGAAAGTTTTGCAAGAGAACATAGTCAAGAGACTTGAGATCTTCTATCACAAGTTTAATAAATCAACAGCTACTCTTTTTATGTGGACCTAAACAAAAGAGAAAGCTCAAAACCATTTGTTTTGAGTAAGCACTTAAAAAACGGTATATGTCACTTCTTCAGGGATTAATTTAGATACTCAGTTTCATAGAATTCTTTCAGTTTTGGTTTACGTACGCAACATTTACCTCTATAATACCTAAGTAAATAATTTACAAGATCCCCTTAATTTCCATGACAACTACTTTGGGAGTCAAACTTACAGGATTAGTAGTTCTGACAATGCCAAGCAAAATGACAGAGAAAATAATTACTTAAGGAAGATAAGTGGCCTTAAAATTTTTTATAAACAACCATTTGTTTTTGATTATGACTGTAAAAGCCTGTCAGACCAATTGTGTATCTAAGACAGTTTCCCGACTCTGAGAATGGCCGATAATAAGTGCTTGGAAAGAAACTGCAAAAGTAGGCCAAGAACATAGCAGGTGTTTTTCTTGTCAAATTCTTTATGGATTTTTTCCATAAATTTTTTCTGCTGTTTTTCTGAAATGCTACCATTATGTTCTCACATAAAGAGAATGTGGGGCTGAGGAGCAGAGGAAGCTTTGGGATACTGGCATGGAGGACTAGGAAGAGACTTGTAGGGGTTCTGAGGGTCTGCTGGAAGAACATGAGGGAGTTTGTGAAGCTCAAAAGTGATGCAAGAACTGGTGAGTGGGTGATAGTGGATGGCCAGAGATTGCTGGTGAGCTGGGATTCTTTTTAAGGAAGGTGAGCTGGCAGTGCTCAGAGGATCTTCAAAGATTGAGGAATGGTTTCCTTGTCTTGCTCTCAGGCAGGCCTTTTCCTCTCCAGTCCCCTTCATAAAAATCTACTATACCTGCACTTGCATAACCATAGAAGAAAGCTCGTGTCTTCCGGCAGCAGCCCTTGTGTCTCCTGGGTGACTGCTGAGGGTGGGACCTGCCTTCTAGATGAAGCTTTCCATAAGGCTTCTATAAGGAACCCAGGCAGATGTTTTCCTGATGCTGCCAGGAGGGGTTGGGGTAGCGGCTCTTGCTTCTGTGGGAGGCTGCTTCCCAAAACAGTGGCTAGCTCTGACTACAATTTTCTAATGCTGATCCAGAGACTGCTAAAGGACAGAGACCAGTTGGGCTACACATGGCACTTAACAGCTAATCCCTATTTCCTTGGTACAAGTGAACAGCTGGTCACTGTGTTTGGCTTACTTTTACTCAGTGTGCCATACATTTTCTCTGGGATCATAGATGCTTATAGCTTGATCTGATCTGAATTAGCGAGCAGTAAAAAGTTATTACCTTGACAAATCTTTGTTTGCAACAGGCTAAGAAAAAACCAGAATTCTAAACTGCTGCAAATTTTGGTCGTAAGCATATTGTCCAGAATAAGGCAGGAGTCGAAGGGGATTAAAATATTTTGCTATATATATGTAGTTTTTAATATATTTTTCTGTGGCATCAGTCGGTGCATAATACAGATTAATAAGAGACCCAATAGACACTGATAGATTTTAAACAAAGTATATGATCTTTGCAAGATCTAAATTGATGAATAAGAAGTAAAAATGTTGGGATATAGTGGCCGAATGTGTTAAGTACATAAGGGTCTCCATTTGCTGCAATTATTTGTCTGAGACAAAAGTGGAAATAAGGATAAAAGTATCCTATCTGCCAAATTCCATGGCAGGCACAGTCTGTGATGCTCACAAAAGATCACAAGAACTGGTTTTTGCAATATGGATCACGTGTGACCAATTCCTACACAGTTCCTGTGCTGTTGCCCTGCATTAGAAAGCTGTGAAAGTGGGTATCACTAACAAAAATCATGTCTTGATTAGAAGAAAATGACAAATATTTCAGCCTAATCTTTGCTTACGTTGTAGTGGTAGCCAGTGGATGTACTTGCCTAATGCACCAATTTATTGGTGCAGTAGCAACATGTAGGAGCTCTAGCAACCATGCAAAATCAAGGAAGTTTACTTGCACAGCATTTCCAAAACACATGGGAAATACTGAATGTGGGTGAAAATCAGTTCTCTTTGTCCTGTTAGTTTCTCTATATGAACTGAAGTGACCAACCTGAGGCATCATTAAGTCCTGCTCACCCACCTGTTTGGAATTATCTAACTTGCATGTTTCCCAGGTTACTTAATGATCAATAAAATGATGACACTGACATTTTCTAAAGATGTTACATGATGTAATTTTTACTTCTACGATACCAGTTTATTATCAATGTTTACAGTTTCTGAGTTGCTGCAGTTCTACTCTGTTACTCTCTGTAAGAGCTGCACAAGTATATAATACAATCTGTAACTAGGGAAGTCTTATTAGCTTAGGCTTATGAATGTTGTGCTCCACTTTTGCTTTTTTGTTGTTATATATTTGTACTGTGTTTGAGCTGATTCTGGTTCATTAAACCTCGCTAGCCCATGTGCTGCTGCAGTGTCCAGTCATGTATGAATTCCCCAGGATCTGGGAGGGAAGGTGGTGTTAGAGGTGCAACTGCAACTGATTTTGTAGAAGTGGGGGATTCGCCTTTGCAGGAGTCCTCTATGGGCTGGGTATGGTCAGCTGACTAGGCCATATGAGAAAATGAACTAAACTAAAGACAGCTGGCAAGTGATGCTCTTGTTCCTTGGCTACGAATATTGATTATAACTGCTTAGTAGCAATAGTAATGACTAATTAATGGAGCTGGAGAATGAAGATGGGAAAGGAAACAACAAATTTTACAAGGATTCATATATATAATTTGTAACATTGAAGAGCAATGTGCTTTCCTTTGTGTGTGTGTGGTGGGAGGGGAGGGGCAAACAAAATCCATCACAAAGGTAGCTCCCAAATACTTTTTCTCTTTGGAAAGTCTAGGGAGAAGTATTCTGATATCTGTAGAATTCTGTGACAGAGTGTGTTTGAAATGAGTCATCTACCCCAAGATAACTAAAACTGTGATGCAACTATATTTTGTTTTCAGTGTTTTGACTTTGCAGGAATCTTTTATGGCCTGACCCTGAGACAGAAGTGAGAGCTTATAGCATTAAACATCTGACCTAAATGTCATTGAAGTTAAACTCCCTGTTCTTCAGGTCTTGTCATCAGTAACCAGAGAAGACCTTGTGGTCAGGTCCTTGTACCCTTTGAACTGATCCAGACCTATTATATACTTCTCAAAAATTTTATTTAATTTTCACTGAATTCTGTTTCCTGACACTGACCTTCATTTGCTCTGTTTGTTCAAAATGTAATTTAGTCTGTTTAAGCAGTAACAGTTGAGGCTCTGGGCAATTTCAGGGGATTAATGACTGATTGAGGGGGTTGATGGCCTGAGGCAATGACTCAGGGCTATTAACTTCATCTGTAGAAAACCTATCAGGAAGTGGTTTAGACTGAAGTTGTTGGTTGGCAGTCTGCAGCTGTGCCTGAGTTGAGGGAGGGTCACTCTATGGCAAAAACAATTGCCTATAAAGTCTGAATGGGTTTATTAAAAGATACTATTAGAATTTTGTTTTATAGCAGCTCTAAGAGGCCTGAACTAAAATGAAAATAAGACAGGAAAATGGAAAGGCTTGTTCTGCAGTGTGCTGTGTAAAAACAAGGTAATGGACAGTTCCTTTCAAAAAGCTTTTATTACCTTTTTAAAAAAATAAGAATGTATTGTAGACCTTCATAAAGCAGGTGATTCCAGTTTCTCCTATAATTTTAAATATTGTTCTATTCAAAAGTATTCCAAAATGGATCTCTAAATCAGAATTGTCCTATAGAAGTGTTTGATATCCATGACCTTTTCAAATTATGTTTCCAAGTTCTGAAATATTAGTAGAGAGATATTCAAATGCATGAGAATTAGCCACATTGATTATGTGTGTATGTAGATCTAATCAATGTATGTGTCATAGATACTGAATTTTTTCCTGTAAAACTGTTTGAAGTAAGGTCGTGTCCTCACTCTAGTTTACAGATGGTAGTCAGATTGTTTGAGTGACCTGCCAGAGGTGAAAGGAGTTACCTGTAGAGCATGCAGAATACTCACCCTTGGAACTTTCCAAATCTTGGCTGGATAAGTCCCTGAGCAACCTGCTCTAACTTCAGAAGTGGCTCTGCTTTGAACAGAGGCTTGTGAGAGATGATTTCCGATGGTATCTTCCAACCTGCATTGTTCTATGATTCTTTGCTTCTATGTGTATGTGACAAAGCTAGGAGTGAAAATTTAATCCTGTTGGTCCAGCAGGATTTTTAACAAAACACTATATAAATATCATAATAATCTTCCTTAAATCTCTGACTTCCAGTGGGATATAGGCTTCTACAATTTTTAGCACATTTTGAAATCCTTCCCTTAGGTGCTTTGCTTCTTTTATAAGCTAAGGAGATGCACGCAAAACTAAAGTTAGTGGTTATGCTGAGCTTTTGCTTTTACTGGTTTTCATAGTTAGTGTGGGCATCTTACTTTATTTTCAAAATTTGTCTTCAGTGCAGATTCTCTTTTATGACAAATTCCTGTATTTGATAGTTGGTCATGGGAAAAAGTGTTAAGTGGCTTTTTTCCAAGTAAATGTTCAAAAGTTCTTTTGGAAATCTGTGTGTGTGCCAGCAGTGAGTTTGCAGTGTAGCACAGCTCCTCACAAGAGTGCCATTTCAGGGGTGTTGCCATAAGCTGGCCTCTTTGTGTAGAGCACAAACCATTTGAACCCCAGCTCCACAGAGCTGATTTTCTATTTTTATGCTTCATATTGTCATTTCCCTCATGTAGTATCTTTAATACGCTAGGTTTTCTGTGTGTGAAGCCTGTTACTTTTGATCTGGGATAGGTGTTACAGCTAAGAAAAATTTTCAAAAAGTGGGCACAAGGATTTGATTAAAACTTGAGCCTGTGTACATTTTGATTTGATTTTCATTTTTTGGTCTTCATTTCTCTTTTTGACTCTATTTGAAAAGAGACACAAATATTAGCAATAGGTATCTCGTATGAAAGAGCCATAAATATCTATACCAAGGAATTTTATGCCTAGGTTTTTCACTAGTATTGCATTGATGCCTTGGGTTTTAACTTTTATATTTTCCAAGTCCTGCACTGCCTAGTGTGTAACTCTGAAGTTTCTTGTGGGCTGTTAGCTGCTATTCTCACATGCTAGTTAGACATAACAAGCCATTCTAGGTTTGCTCTCATGGGACACCTAGATTGCCCCAAGCCCCAAAATATGTAAACTGAGGCCTCTAAAGAGGAGGGCAAACCTGGGGTAGGTACCTCGTTGACTGGGGTTGTAATTGGAGAACTAATCCTGATATGTAAATAGACCAAACTTGTAAAAGTGTGAAGAACCCGTGACCCAGGGTCCATCTTGGATGTCGCCTTTGGCCTGCCCAGGGTGTACCTTTGAAGGCCCTTCAAATAAATACTTACCTTTATTCCGTTATTCCTGTCTAGTCTCTGTTTTTAAGTGGCCACCCCAGGCATCAGCATCCACAAAACTTGGGTGAATACAGGTCACTAACCTGTTTGCTGCTTGTCCTAATCAAAGCCGGCGCTGACAGCTTTTGCCAGGTGTTCAAGAAATATAAAAGTGACAGTTACTATGCATCTTTCCTCCCATGCTAATACACACTTAAACAGAGGGAGAAATGTATTACATCAGAAAAGAGTATTTCTACTCTTTGAACTTGCAGCTTTTCTGAAATTTCATCCTTTCAGACTTTGAAATGCATTATCAACACTTTTAGTGTCATTTTTCTTTACCTTATTGAATAAGAAAAGACAATAATTGAACATCAAGCTATGGAAATATTTCTCTCCCGACAGCACAAACTTAATTGAAAGATTTATGGTTGTTTTTCCTCATATTATTTTGAGAGTCTTAAAACTCTTTAATGATATCGATGAACAGCAAACAGCAGAGAGCCGGTCCACATACCATCTGGGTATTTTTTAAAACTAAGTTACTGCACTGAGTTAAAAAAGTGGATACAAAAATCTCTGAGAAGTGATACGAAGTTGGTGGATTAATCTTTATTTTTGAACCAAAATGCTTTGAGGGGCCTATTAAAGTAGGGAAGCTCTTACTGGTTTTTTAGTGTATCTTCAATATTAAGCAGCTCAGCCTAATCCTGAATGATTGTGCAATGGAGTATGAGGGTCATTAAGTGATTGTGGTCTCTTTTATTCCTTTGTTGGCTTCAGCTGTAGTAATGTCTGTCACACGAAGCTGTAAGAAATATTTCTATATGGGATCTACTGAACAGCTGACCAATTACATATATTTGTAGATTAGAACACTGTTTTGTTTCATCTCTCCAAACACCATCTGAATGTATTTTACTGTCAGTGTGGGACACAAAGAAAGCCAATAGTATTTAACTAAATTTTACCATAATCAACAAATGGAGATTTTACAGTACCACTGCCTTTTTGTCTGATGCACCTGATCATTCTGCTTTCCGTTCTGACCTTTTTCTCCTAAATCTTCTGGAGTCTTATTTTGTTTTCTTATGAACTTGGTAACTTCAGGCTTAATTCTACAGGTCCTTCTATACACCAGGTCTGGAAGCCCTGGCCCTGCTGGGGTATGGAATGGTATCTGTGTTTTGCAGAGATCATGCTTGGTTTCATTGTGCAGATGTTGAATGAAGATGTATCTATTTCTCTTGAGAGACGTTGTTTTTTAGTTTCACTGCTTCTCTGACTACACTCATGAGAATATCAGCCTATATTGTCATTGTATCTGCATAACAGCACATAACTTAATGAATTTTGGCTATATTGCTTGAAGAGTAAGTTTCTTTTTCTGGTTTCATTTATACCAGGTGATGGCAGTAAAGGACCTTTGCTCTTTCAGCATTTGCTATGAAGTAGAGAAAACATTCAGACTCCTTGCCTGCCCCTAAGGGAAAGGACTCACTTCTCCTGTTCCTTCCTTGCAGCTCATTATGACATCCATCATAAGGTGGAAAAACCGGCATGGCTTGGGTTGTAGGCTGTTTGGGTTTTTTTCTCCTTCATAATAAATAATAAATACCGTATCTGTTTTTCACTTACCTTTCCGTGTATTGGCCTTCTCATACTGTATTTTCTAGTATAGCCTTTCAAGGTATTCCATACAGTGCAAGCTGTAGTGTTTGGTTTTGGTCTGAAGGTATTTAAAATTGCCCCTAGAAGTTTAGCATAGACTGCATGTTAAGGTGTCTCAATAAAGAAGTTTATCTGGGATTTGTCACTCAGGCAGATGGTAACATAGCGATGTTGTGTCAAAAACATTTTCAAAATGAAAAGCCTTTCAGTGAATCTGGAGTGTACCTACTGGAAATGGAACAAATCAGCCATTCACAACTAATGTTTTATTGATGGTCTAAAGGAAAGGAGGGGGAAGAAAAGCCCAGATCAGAAAACACAAATTAATTCAGCTTGGCCTTGAAACTTCCTTTCTTAAGCTTATATTTAATGAGCATAGGACAGGATAGAAAAGTGACTAGCTTACCACTTCTCAAACAAGCCATAGCAATGACTATGAATAGAGAATGTGCTTCATCTGTGGTTTTGATTAGTGGTCTCATGCCGTCAGTGGGGAGGAGTGAGCTAAATGTTTGCCTTGTGGCAAAACCCCATCTCAAACTGGATGTAGCTTAAGACCATCAGTGCTGTAGTGAAAACAGTCTAATGTTTTAATTCAGATGGAGAATGAATTGTAGGAATTCATCTAATGCACTCTGGTCACAGCAGAGTTGGGCTACATTTGTTCACATTTTTCTTCTGAAGAGACACTTCACAAAGTTGCTGTGCAGCCACCTGACACTGGACTAGTCCATTAAGTTCCCTCCTTTTTCGTATTCAACTGATGTTATTATCTGCTTTTATAGTAGAAGGTCATATGGGAAGGTGCTATCTTCCTATGCTTGTGTTTGGTTGTGTTAGATCTCATTCAGCTCATACTATTTCAGTTTTTCAGGTTGTCTTTTTAAAAATTTTTCCCCAGCATACTCCTGCTTGCCTTTGTATCCTTGCCAACTCTGTGCCACTGGTCAATGTCTTCAGTACATATCTACTCCTCCGGCCAAGGCCATGAGTGGAAATATTAAATAAGACTGTTCCCTAAACCATCCTACTAGGAACTCCAGTAGCAACGTTTTTCTAGGCTGCAAATTTGCATTTTGGCCTGGCTGATTGATGTGACTGATGTAGCCACCTTGACCTTGTGCAGTGAATAGGTTTAATATGTGTGTCACAGAACTTCAAAGGAAATATTGAAAAAAAAAAAAATCTGTTCTTTAACAAGAGATTTATTACTGATGCACAGTGTCAGGGAGCAGCAGGGGCTGTCTGCTCCCTACGGGATGGGAAGCTGAGTGTGATAGTGTGACCAGCCGAGGACCTGGATGAAGCAAGCAGGGCAGACCAGAATTCACAGACAAACTTAAGCAACAGTTGAGACTTGGTGCTGGGTTTGTGGTGACAAGGCAGACATGAGGTCAGGCTGGGAAGTCAGTCCACAGGTCAGGGTCAGGACCCACGGGTTGTGTGGTGGAGCTGGGAGCTGGTACTCCTCTATGACTGCCACCCAGGGCTGAGATGAAGTAGACTCTGGGGTCTGCAATGCGGGAGCTGACCCCAGAAAAAAAATTGGTCAGGGCCATTAAGATGTCTAAGTGTCAGGTCTCTGGTGTACATTTAGCTGTTGAGGTTGGACTTGATGATCCTGAAGATGTTTTCCAGCCTTACTGATTCTATGATTTCGTGATTCTAATTGAAGGTGTGAAAAGAAACATATTTGCATAAAGTGAGTTTGTCTGTCTGTGGAAAAGTTTCCTGGGTCAAATACCTATAGATGAAGACAGTGTTTGGGGCTATAACTTTATATGGCACAAAATAAATCTTCCTGGTGCAGTCTTTTAATCCCTGTATGTTTCCAGAATGAAGAAACGGAGAAATAAGGAATTACAAACTGATTTCTTGTTCTGTGTTTATTAAAGGTTGAAGTGATCTGTTTACATCTGTTTATTAATTTGCAGTGTAAGATTTCCTCAGTAGCTAAATGTGCAGGCTGTGCATATGTACACTTATACAAATAAGTTAAGCATGTCCAGAAATGTTTCTGAGCACTGAAACCAACTAAGTGAGATGGACTAGCCTACACTGCTACTTTAAAACTTTCTTAGCCTTGGAAACAGGAGGCTACCAGCCACCAGAAAACTGCAGATTTTCTAATAATCTCCATCCTGTGCTAGTGTCTGAATTGTGTCCAGGCCAGGAATAATTTTAGAAGATTTCTGGTTAATGCTAGGACTGCCTTCAACAGTTTAGAAGATGAGTGTTTTGGCCTGCTTTATTTTACAGGCATATACAGGTATTTAGTAGCTTTCAGCTTTTGAAGGTCATGGACAAGACAGTTACATGTAAACAGAGAAAGCAAATCGGGCAGGAAACTCATGAGTGCTTGGAATGTCAGCTAAATGCTTGGGAAAATGTTCACTTTCTTCACCTGAAGTTTTCAAAGCATATTGTTCTGATATAGGTACACTGATAAAAGGTGAGGTGAAAAGGATGCTGTACTGCTGAAATGGCAATTTCGTCTACAGACAGACTCTTCTCCAGTTTGTTGTTGCAAAAATGCCCATTAAATAACTGCTTAATTAATATGTTTTTGCTTTTTCAGTGTCGATTAAAGCTTCCTGATGTTGAAGAACTGTGTATAGAATTGTAAAGATTATGGATTTGGCAGAGTGGTGTAGATCTTCAATTATAGATATCAACATAAAGCTGGTGATCATTTTCTATTCAACCTATAATAATATAGGAAGACAAGTCAAATACTGTACTTTGAAATTGTTTGCTTTGAGGTCAGTGAGATGTGAGATCTTCAGCTGTAGGAAGCAGGAAGTTAATTCTTTTGGATTAATAGAAGAAAACAGGCTATCATAAAAGTTCAAGCTTGAATATTTTTATAGTGCCAGCTGACCGACACTGTTCTTTGACTGGAAGGATGATTGGACAGTCAAAAGAAACTGAAAATGATTCATATATATAGATTTCAACAAAGCATTTGACATTGTGACATATGGGAAAGCAGTAGGTAGATTAAGATGGGTATGGAGATAAAACGTGGAAGTTATGTGTGGAACAGATTAAGCAGGAAGTATTATACTTACTGGGAAATTATTAAAATAAAAGGAGCTTTCAAGACAGGTTCCTCTGAGCCTGGGGTTGGGACAGATAATATTTAATAATTTCATAAGTGATTTAATGAGTTCATAAAGCACAAAAAGTACACTTTTAAAATGTACTGTTCAATGTACTCTTGCAGTACGCTGACAGATCCTCAAGAAAGTGTGGGGAGCAGGAGGAAAAGAAGCTGGACAGCACTGTGAACGAAAGGAGCTATAGGGTGATGTAATTAGACAGTAAATCTAATAGTACAAAGGACAAGGCAAACACTTAAGGATTAACAGTAAAGATTGGTAGTAAGACTATCAGTTCTTATTTGCATTCAGGAGAGATGGAGTCTGACTGCAATGAGTAAAAAAGAAGCATTAATGGTGTTATGGAAAAATAAGATTTGTCTCAATGGGAAAATTAAAAAAGCTTTCTAGCTTGGCAAAATAAAGATTGAGAAGTATGGTGATAGTCACTGAATTTTTTAGAATGGTAAACATCATGGGTAGTGAAGATAATTTTTGGGTAATGAACAGTGTTGACATTGGAAGAAATAAGTACAAAAGGTGCATAAATCTATTTAGACAAATATAGATAATCTTAGTAGCAAGAGTAGTAGCTTTTCTGACATACTGACTAACATTTTGGCCTCCAAGGATGTTTATAATATGGTTTTCTTAACTTGTTTGAAAATAAACCAGTATACCATGAAGGAGAACAGAATACAGTGTTCTCAAAATTAGAGGTACAGTCCCATTTATACACGACAATGTTATAGAAGTATTTCGGAGAGTAAGCAAAACATTTGAATAATTGTTTCCCTTTTTTTATTAAATATTACTGAATAATTAGGTTACATACAACTACTCTGCAAAAGATGACCTTTCCTTAGCATTTGTTCCATTTATTTTTTTCAGAACTACTGTGTAGGTAGAAATGCCAGCCGCTGTTGTACTCCAAAATTTGTCTGTGGGCAGAAATGAGACACACTTCACATAAAGCCAGGAGTTTATTGCTAACACAACTGAAATCTTAATATTCTAATCCAAGAACCATTACTGGTCCAAATGCAATTATTACAGAAAGAGCAGCAATAAATATATGCAGAAAAGTTTGACGATAATAATGAAAAAAGAGTTAAAATTCACAAGCTCCTAAGCTCCCTGACACTTCTGGGACGTAAGTGCAGCGGTTTCCTTCTGGTGTTGGTGAGGGTGCTACAGGGATTCCTCAGCCTTTGCTGGGAATAACATATTCATGTTGATGCTTTCATCTCTGTGGCTCAAGGATCTGTGTGAAACTGTTTGTGTATGTTTGCTAACACACTTTTTATGCTTTTGCTTTTTCTTCATCAGCTGTCATTCTTCATTGTTCTGCACCTCCACATGCAGATTTTGTGCCTTTTACATATGTTGGATACTACTTTTTTGTTTCCTATACCCCCTTTTGTTCAGTTGCAGGTCCACTTTTCTTTTAGTGACCACTACTGAGTTTATAGCTTCAGGGTTTTCAGTTGTCAGACCTGTGTCCCATCTTTCATTTTCTCATGCCTGTACTCCTCTCTGCTCCACCATGTTTCTTCACTTCTCAAGCTTCTGCTGTTGTACCAGGTCTGTATTTTTCTGTATTATCATGTTATCCATAAATTTCTCATTCTAGATGGAATAATTCCTTATTATTTCTACCTGTATAAAACTATGACTGTACAATAGAAGATAACACAGGTAAAAAATTAACCCTAGAACCTGATCATTTAGGAAAAATTGCTGTTAGTGCTTATAAAGTAAAAAGAGGTTGCAGGCAGGTCAAGAAAAGGTTAAACAGATAAAGCTGGACAAGGCTCAGTCCTGAGACCTTGCAAATTCAGTACACAACATACAGTCCTTTGTTACAGAGCACCACAGTTACCTGAACATGGGAGTTCATGTTATAACAAGGTCTTTACACAGTTATTATCTTAGGAACCAGGGTGTGGGGGAGGCAGGCATGGAAATTTTTTTGCTGTAGGGAAGCTGTATGTTAATTTTCCAACATTCGTCACTTGAACAATATAATCCTGAAGCACTGTGGACACCTTTATGAGGCCTATTTTGTTTCAGTCTGTCCTTACTATCCTACTAAGATTGTTTCAAGCTGTCAAACTTGGCAGCACACTTGGGCAGCATTCTTTTATTGCCTGTATTCTGAATTTGACTCTTGTTCTATGGGGAATGGAGTGCAACTGCCAACAGTCATTTTATTTGTCACCTTTAACAACCATCAAGAAAATGGAGCTATGTCTGTATATGATGAGCTAGAAGGTACTTAGTCACCCTTAAGCTAGTCATTGCTAACTCCACCTAGACCAAAATTGTAGCATTCCTCTAAATAATAGCAACATCTAATGCAATAACTCAGAATGTATTAACTGACTAAATGTATGCCATTATTTTTCTGTGTTAATTTGGCTTTAGACAAGGAGTAATCAAAACCAAGGCGAAAAGTCATATTATAAATGCAGTAGAACATGTTTGGAAACTCTTCAGAGCTTCATGATCCATTTTCATTTCCTAGTATCTTGCTAGTGATTCTGAGTATTCTTGGCAAAAAATGTGTAATAGAGATACAGTAGCCTGAACATTAGATATGTACAATGGGACACTGAAACTGCTGTGTCTGGCAAGTTCATTTCTGCAGTATGGAAAATTCCCTCAGAAATTTAGAATAACCCACACCAGAATGCTAGTGGTCAGATTACTGTAACCTGAACAATTATGGACTATCATACTCCTTTATCTTCCTACTCACCAAGGTTTTTTAATTGGCTGCATCAGCTATTCAAAGAATGAAATTTCTACATCCTCTGAACAGTTTACAGAGTTTTTTTATTAAATTCTTAGTTAAAAATTTCTTCTCTTCTGTGTCAAACCCCAAAGAAGGGAAATGCTAACCATATGGTAGGGAACTTCTTTGGACTGTAATGTTTTCTTTAAGATAGTTATTTGTAGGATCACGTGGTTAGGACGGTTGGGACAAACGATGAGAGATCTCTGGAGTCAAAAGTTGTCTTGAAGCAAGCGATTTATTGCTAGGGCGTGGGTGAAGAGGCCCTGCAGAAAGCTGCCAGCCGCAGCTCTGGGCAGGGCCAAGGTAGAGAGCTGATAAGAAGAAGAGGCGGCGAAGAGGAGCAGGCGAAGAGGCGCCGGTAGAGAAGAGAAGACAAAGAGAGAGCGGACCGGAACTTCCCGACCCTTTTATCTCTCTTTCTACTGAATATTCTAGTCTACTTGCCCAATCTAGTACAAGATACAGAGTCCTATAGCATTTACATACAGCCTATAAGAATCGTTACATTACCATACTGTCTTGTATTTCAAACTCTCTAAAAACTGCTTTCTGGATCCCCTGCCAGGTTGGCGGGGTCTGCTCTGACCCTTGGAACTGTCTGCAAGCAGAGGGTATTGTTCAATCAAGAAGGGGGTTACCTTCAGCGGCCATACCATTGTTTTCCAGTTGTTCAGTAACTGGGGTTTGGCATTTCAGATATCGAACTCTGCCCTTAATTCTATTTCACTTATAGGTTTCATGTTCTCCAAACTTAAACAACCATATTCACAAGGCTTTCCTGTTTCATCCTCCCCAACAGTTATTACTTTTTCTGTGAGAGGAGTCACTGTATTTTGATCCAATTCATTGCTATGCAACCCTTGTTTCAGCTGCGTATATATTAAATAAAAGAGAAATGAAAATGAAAAAGGCTTGAGCCGCCTGTCCTGAATGGCAACACTGTTTTGGAGGTCTGATTCTCAATAACTCTTATAAATTTCTATTAAAAGTCACAGAGTATGATTTAGTTGCTAATTGCTGTACCCACAGTCATTTGGGTAGCAGTGCATAAATCTTCCTGCTTTTTGGGTCTTCACTGATGTTATTGTACTGTAATAACAACAGGTCTGATAAATACTTACAAACTAGACAAAGCAGAGCCAACCATGAGCAAGAGAAGCATCATACCAGAAATATCAGCATTTGAGGAGTAGCAGATACCTTTCTGGTGTTAACAAGTTCAGAGAGTATGTTGAATAAGTGAAATTAAATAAGAGGAAGGGAGAAGGGTTAGCAGAAGCAATGAAGCTTTGAAAAAAGAAAACTAAAGTGAGAAATGCCAGGCTACAGGTGTGACCATCTCCACAAGGAAATTTTTTTGACTATCTGGATGTCCAGGATTTAATGTCTCTCTGTTTGGTTTCTCTATACAGCCTTCTTCCAAAATTACCTGTCTGGGCCAGAGAAGAACACTTACAACAATAGGAAGTAACAGAAAATTAAGCACCTGAGATCTACAGTTTTGCAGAGACAGGTTGAGTGAAGACTCTTACAAAGGTTTTGCCTCAAGGCACCTCAACATAAGGCCTGTTTTTCACAGGATTGCAAACTTGTACCGTTCTTCCTCTTCTTAGAATTTGGGCTGTGATCTAAATTCTGGATTTAACTACACAAATACATCAGCTGCAGTTTTCCATTCTTCTTATCTACCCAGGCACAGCTCTGCTAGATTTCTTCTATGTCCTTTGTGATGGTCTTTTATCATCACATTGTTTTGTTTCATGATCAATTTCTTGGGGGTTTTTTTGTCTTCTCTCACCCTTTGAAAAGAAGAAATTCATCTTTTGTTAAACTCTCTCAAAGCAGTAGTAGAGGGAGGCATATGCTTAGTGGATAGTGACACCTGTGTATCCTAGCAAGATACAGAATGACAGTACCTCCCTTCGTGTTTTTCAGTTTTTAGAAGTCCAATTCCATATTTCTACCAGCATGTCAAAGAGTGGGCAGCAGGTGGTGTCTCAGAGGAATTCACATAAATAAATGATGTCACAGGTTTTGTTCAGAGTGGAACACTTTGTCCGGAAGAAGAGACTGCCATCACTGAGTAACTATTGTTGACAAGAAAACCTAGTGAGTCAGTACTTCTAGGTCAACTGAACTCTTCAGCAGGACATCTTGTCTAACCTTCACTCCTAAGTCCTTGTAACCAAACAAGGTGAGAGCTGAGAATAGAAAGAGGCCAGCCTGGGAAATGAGAAACAAGAGAGAAATGCAGCTTATGCTGTGATGATATGTGTGCAGCAGAAATGACAGTTATAGAGAAGGATTTGTTGAAAGCTGATCTTTCGCTAGTAGAGTATCTGAGAGATAGGGTAGCTTGACATCTGAGGTGGTGATGAAGGGCGAGAGTACACTTTGGGTTTTTAAGAGCGGGTCTAACTATAACTGCAAACAGTGTGAGTTGCCTGGGGGCTGAAATGCTTAGGCCTACTGTAAACCTGAAATCAGTGTTGCTTTATTTTTAGACAGTAGGGAAGACACCCATATCAAAAATGTGCTTGTTCACACTGGTCATTTCATATTATCTTAGGATAATAGTAATTTGTGGCTTATGAGAATTTCAGTGTCTGAGTGGAATCTTTTATTCAAATGTAGATC
Source organism: Falcunculus frontatus (assembly GCA_013398115.1). NCBI lineage: Eukaryota > Metazoa > Chordata > Aves > Passeriformes > Falcunculus > Falcunculus frontatus. The sequence goes on from VZRV01001949.1 coordinate 629,100, forward strand.
TTGGCTGAATTAATAACTTCTGGGACCTATCTGTAGATAGCCATGGTCACAGGCTTATTTTGGGATATGAAAATTAAAAGCTAGCTGAGTGTGTCAGCGTCTGCTTGTCACCCAGTATTTACTCACAAACTCTGTGTAGCTGCCTCTTCTCAGCTCTCCTTGCAGCTGATGCCATACAAGAATGATGACGTTTCAGCTGTTGTAGTGAGGAATGAGCCCCTTATGTCTGAGCTCCTACTATAAGGCTTTAGTCTTGGCAGGAAAAGAAGAAGTCTGCACCTTAACTTGATTCAAAGTGGGAATTTAAGCTACTTTTTACTTCTTGACTCTTTTTCCCCCACCATGATAAGACCTGCTGACACATCATCAAAAGATGGCAGGAAGACTTAAATAAGCAAGCCAAGCAAAAACCACCAGGAAGAAAACTTGAAACTGCAAAATAAAATAATGTAAAAGACTATTCCGTATCAAGGAAGGGTAATTGAATTTGCGAATAGAAGGCAAACATTGCCCAGTTTAAAAAAAAATGCTGAAATCAGATATTCTTAAAAAACAGGATGCAGAATAAATCATCTGTCTTAGATTTCTGGCAAGAGAAATATTGTAAGGCATCTTTGGGAGGAGGCTTTTGCTATACAAGAAAGGCAACTTCAGATGAAATATTAGTGAAATTACATAACAGAAAAGGAATAGGGTAAAAAAAAGAGTAGTCCCTCTTCTCTAGAAGTTTTTTCCTTGGAAGGATCTTGGAATTAAGAAAAAGCAACCAAAAAGGAGTATAAAATATTCTCCTATTTCCAAACTGACAGGTAAAACTTGAACGGAAATACTACCTAACTAAAAGTTCTTAAAAATAAGAAAATTACCTCATGTTTTGCACTGTCTATTACTTTCTTACGTATAGCTATGTAAAATGAATGTATGTGTAATTTATCCAAGAAAACATTGTATATAGTATGAGGAAATTTAATACTGGCACTCTATACAATATTAGAATAAATTTCAAATTCTTGGCCTAAATAAGTAGAAAGACTGCGGTACGAGGTTTTATGTGCAACATATATGTGCTAGAAAATCATTACCATTATTCTGGATGTCAGTGGTACTTTTTATTAGTGTTTTTCTCCATGTTATACAAATTTTTTGTGGTACTTTCAACAGTTATTTGAAATAAAATACTCTTGCAAGAAAAAAGTTTCATAAATATCACATGATCAATATTTACTCAAGAATCGGTTCAAAAACTTTTTTTCTGTTGTATTTACCTTTGTGCACCTATGTTGCATGTGGTCATTATTAAAAGAAGTGATTAAGAGAGCTCAGTATTTGAAAGGAATTTCCAGGCAGTAGGGTTTGTGATTCTATATGTTTCCATTATGCTGCTTGCTATTGCCCAAGTGATAGACAGGGAGGATTAGCTAACTCTGTAGAAGCACCATTAAGATCTTTGATGCCTTGAGTTTTGGCTTTTATATTCCGTATTGCCTACTGTAAAAATCTGAGGTGTCTTACAACTTGCTGGGTACTCTCTTATGCTAAAATAAACATGGCAGGGTCTCTGGGTTTGCTCTCCGGGGATACCTAGGACGTCCTGGGCCCGAAAATGTGTAGGCTGGCATCTTGGAAAAGGGGGGCTGAGCTTGGAGAACTTACATCAGTAGCTAAAGTTTTAACTGGCAAATTTATGCTGATATGCAAATGGACCAAACCTATAAAGTGTGAAGAACTCGTGACTTGTCATCCATCTTGGGGTCCATTATGGCTATAGCCTCTGATCTCCCCAGGGTGTACCTTTGAAGGCCTTTCAAATAAATGTGACATTTATTCCCTTATTCCTGTTTAGTCTCTGTTTCCAGGTAGCCACTTCAGGCATCATCTTCCCTGGGGAGGTCAAGTATTACTTTCAGGAACACTGAAACACTGAGGAAAGGAAGGCTAATAAAACTGAGGGGAATGAGGAGTACAAACTATGGTCATATCTTGCATGGTCATCCAAATTGCAATTATATGCAATGAAACAGATAGTAGAATCATAAAATAATGTATTGGCTTTTTTCTTCTCTTCATCTTTTTAGTACTTGGAGTTCTTAGCAAAAGACTTCTGTAAGAGTTTACAGATTTTTAACTGTCTGAGGAGAGTTTATATGAATACTTTAAACTGAACTAGCTTAAATGAACTACATAAATCCCATCATATGTTTTAGTTCTTGTGAGAGAGATGAGTGTGATCCTTCCATCTTTGACCCTTTTGCCGGTGCGTGTACCTGTTGTGCATATGCGGTCACATTTCAGTTTTGAAAAAGGTCTGCAATACATCATGTTTTCAGATCATTTCAAAAGTGTGTATCTAAAGGAGAAAAGGAAAAATAGTGGAGTGCTGAACAGTTATGCAAATAAAATAACTATGTTATTTACCCTCATGCTTATTGCTTCTACCGTGTTGATTTCTCAGCTCACAAAGTTGAATCACTTCCATGCTAACTACAGGTATGATTTTAGTCTGAACTCCTTGGAGCAGCTGTCCTTTTCTCCAGGTCAAATGAGGGAGCAGTTCAATCCTCTTCTGTTTAATAATTGGTAAATCAATGGAGGCCTCAGTCAGTAACATGAACCTGCGGAGCTCAAATGAACAGAGGAAAGGATATAGCATGTGACTAAACAATTTTTGAGATGGTGTGCTGGTTTTGGCTAGGGTAGAGTCAATTTTCTTCCCAGTGGCTGGTATGGGGCTGTGTTTTGGATTTGTGCTGAACACAGTGGTGATAACATAGAGATGTTCTTGTTATTGCTGAGCAGGGGTTACACAAAGGCCTTTTCTGCCTTTCATATGGCCATGCTGGGGAGGAAGGTGGCGATGGATGGGAGGTTGGGAGGAGACAACCAGGGCAGGTGACCCAAAATGACCAAAGGGATATTCCAGACCATATGGCATCATGCTCATTATGTAAAGTGAGGGGAAGGAGGAAGAGGAGAATGTTTGGAGTGATGCTCATCTTTCCAAATCACTGTTACACATGATGGGGCCCTGCTCTCCTGGAGATGGCTCCACACATGCCTGCTTATGGGAAGCACTGAATTAACTCCTTGTTTTGCTTTGCTTGCGTGTGCAGCTTTTACTTTCCTTATTAAACTGGCTAAATCTCAGCCCACAACGTGCCTGTTACATTTGGTTGCTGGCTGGAGTTAAACCACTACAGATGGTGGAGAAATGGAAAAGAGCTCTGAACAGTTAGCAGTGGGTAGAGCTGTGTATGTATAAGAGTGCCCTGGAGAAGCTGGAGCTGGAAACTGTGTTCTGGCTAGAGGCACCACACAAGAATGTGGTTCACAGGAGCTCCAAGAGAGCACCAGCTCTGGGTGTGACCCAGACAACTTATGTTTGGCAAATCAAATGGCTGAAGTGGGGTCAGTGTTGTGATTTTTGAGAAACTACCAATATTTAAAGGAGTAAAATCTGTTTTTCTCTATTCTCTCTACATTTTTAGAGATAAAATGTTCACCAAGGTGAGGCAAAGGCAATGATTAAATTTGCATAATGAGTTTGGTTTTGTTATCTCTGTGTTACTTGAGTTCCTTGGAAAAACGCATTGGTTATCTTTTCGCATATGACCTTTCTGATAGCTATCATAGGCTTAATAGCTAGCTGGTGATGGACTAAACGACTGAAAAATTAATGTTTTTTCCTTTGTTCTGTTTAAATAGACTCTTGATTTTGAGCTGCAAGATATCCAAAAACTAAGTAAACTACAGACACAGTAGGCAAATGAATTTGATTAAGATAGTAATTAAACATACAGCTAATTGCTTTTTACATGCTGTAAAAAGTTTTGTTAAAATAATTGTGACTAGATTTCTGTTAGCAAATACAGTTGTTTGTTTGTTTGGGTTTTTTTAATTTTTAAAAAAATAATATCTAGACTGGCAGCTAAAGATCCCTTGTGACTTTTGCTAAAAAGAACTAGATGGGTGTACAAGTTATTATATGATGAAAATATAAGTTGGGTTAAGTTGACCATAATTTTTCTTGTGAAGAGGACTTCTGTTGCTCTATAATATTTTTATGTTTGGTGTCCTTGAGGAAAGCAATCTGAAGAGAATGCATGGAATAGGAATACCAACTGTGAAAGGCAGCAAGTGCTAGAAGTAACTTCCTTCCATAAACACATACGTTTTTGGAATAAATAGAACAAAAACTGGAGTGCCTTTAACAGCCTAAGTGCTTATTTCCTGTTACTCTGTTATCATGCTCCTAGGAAACATCCAGATCTCTTGGTTCTGGATCTCCTGGTTAATATCAGTGTTAACTGGCTTACAGCTTCCAGTATTTAATATTTTAAAATAACTTTTGGTGCTAATAGTTTTTTCTTTTTACAGCTTTATAGTCTTTACTGCTTTCAAGGCCACATAAGAAATAATGGTAAAAAGGAATTCCACTGATAATTACTGAATTAAAGTAACTGTGGAAACATCAATCCGAGGTCTGAAAAGAGCATTTGGACTGGTTTAAGACAGTAGTATAGATTACCCATCACAAACAATCTGTCTTGCTAAACAGAAATGTCTTGTGCTGTGAAGCAACATACTATGTATGGGAATGTACAGAAACAAACAAACCCAAAATTAACCAAAAATCCTATGAGAAAACCCAAATGGAAAAAACTTCTTAAGGGAGGCTCAGCCTCCTAAAAGAAGGAGAGGTGAAAAGAAATAAGAATGCTCATCCTTCAAAGTGAATTTCTTGAGACTTTATGTATTTGAAAATTTTAAAGTACTTGTCTGAATGCAGATTGTTAATCCCTGTATTCTTTTTATTTTGTACTGTTTGGTTTCTGAAAATGCTGTCTGCATTCCTTCTGTATTATATACAGCTCTGAAGATATATTAAAAATTTGCTGCTTTTTGGGATTATATTGAAAGGTGACAAAATATTTAAACTTTATTTTTTAATTTAAAAAATACAGGTTTTCCACAACCTAAGTTGTTCACTGATATCTGAAAATCTGACAGATTAAATTTACTTATTAAATAGTTATCATTTTACTTTGCTTGCTTCAAAATGTCATCTACAAGCAGTTTGATAAATGGATTGAAAAATCATCTAGTTTAATTATACAGTAGTTTATTCAGATGCATCTATATTTCCAAAACCTTGTAAAGCCATACAAGGCAATGATGGCAAATCTACTTGTGCTTTTTATTCCAGCTCTTTCCAGGGCAAAGTGGCTATTAGAAGCAAAAATTCCTTTTAGGCTGGGGGCTTATGGGCCTATTTTATCTGTCTAAAATCAGAATAGGCTTCAAAACTCACAAAGGTGTAATAAATAAATTATGAGATGGTGATGAACTCTAAGCCAATGAGGATACTTTTCAAGATGGACCTGAACTTATTTAATACTCCGGGTATGTCTATTTGAAATCTGTTGTTAAGTTACTGTATGTTTGTGTATTGCGAAATTCTAACCAAATTTTGTTTGTTTCTTTAGAACAAGGTTATTATAGATACTAGAAATGTTGGAAGTATTTTTTTTAGTAATTTCTAAAACAAATGTTGTTACTAATGAATACTTCTCGAAATAGATCATCTGTCCTGGATCAAATTCCTCCTTGTTTGTTGCAATGAAATGGTACAACATTTTTACTCCCGGTACTCAGGGAGGATAAAAGTAGCTGAACCCAAAGCTTAGAGGTGGGTATATAGTTTTAAAATTAATATGTGAATGAAAAAAACCCCAACAAAAACCAAATCACAAAAAAACTCCAAAGAGGGGTTGGTGTGTGTCTATGAGTGTGAATTCACTCATAGAGGGATAGTTTTGAAAACACTTTTCTACTTCAAAATCAGAAAACTGAATCAGACCCATCAAGCTACTCACTGCCCATGGCAGTAATCTCTAGTTTCAGTCAGTTTGGCTACACAGCTTAGCAAGCCTGTGTGGAAGAGCTGAATCTCCTCAGCAGTGTGCAGTAGACACAACTGTACAATCCAGCCTTTTTAAAAATCATGTTCGGTTTTTTAAAAGTGGGCCCTTTTCTTCTGTGAACCACCTGTGTTCAAATATACAGCCTGGTTTGAGCAGCTGGTCCTAAATCTCCTGCCATCGAAATCCCTATTGTTTTCCCCTCATGGCTTTAACTGCAGTTGTAGTTCCTTTTTCTGTTTCTGATCAAAGATTTCTACTAGGAGTTGCCACGAAGAGAAAACAGTTTTTGACCTTCAGATTGGTACAATATATTGATCTGCCATGAGTGTTGCTCTGTGTGCTGGTTCCTACTTCACAGCGATGAGGCGCTTCCCTGGCAATTCATCCGCCAGCTCAGCTTGCAGTTTACAACTTCCATACTTGCAGGTTATGAAGTCACTGCTTGACAAGGTGGTCTTTAGGCGAGGCTGAGCTCTGGAAACATCCTGTCTGTATCACTATGGAGCTAGGAAAGCTGCTTATTATTCATATTATTTGTGTTAGCATAAATGGTATTTCCTGTAGGTTTTCTCCATGAAAGAGTGCACAAATTTAGGTCTGGGTGAACTAGGAAAAACCCAGCACTGCTAAAGTTAAGGTTTGGTTCTAAAACATTAAATTTTAGGTGAGAAAAGAAATACTCCGCTATTCAGTCAGCTGGGGAAAGAAGAGAATCGAGGTTTGATTCACTTGAGTGCTGTTGTATTTATGCAGATGTCTGCTATTCTCTGTATTCTGCTATAATTTTTTTTAGAAAACAATTCTCTCTTCTAATTTATAAAACAGTCATGTTTTGTAAATTATATTTAAATGACAGTCTTTCTTTGCGCCTAGCAGAAACATTACTAATGTGTGGAGACCAGTGCAAAAACTTAATTTGCCTCTGTAGCCAGACACCATTTTTCTTTGTAGGCAGAAGATGCAAGCACTGGTTTTAAAGAAGCAGCAGTGGTGTGCATGCAGTAGTCAACACAAAAATCCCTTCTAACTGCACAAGACAGACACTGCTATTTATATGATGCAGAAGGGTTTTACTTCTCTTTTTTTTTTTTAAATAAATGTAGTTGCTATAGAGATATCTAAAACTCATCACTGTCTCTAGCTACATTCTGTGACCTATTATTCCTGAGGAACAGTCCCCAAAGCATCAAAGCAATTGGTTACAATTTTCCTCTTCCTAAAAATTGCCCATTCCCTCTGCATGAATTGCTCAAATAAAGGGGTTGTCTGCAGATGATCTAGGCATAGTTGTAGAAAGCTATTTTGCCACTAGAAAAACTGTTGCTGTATGAAGAGAAACCATATATCTGAGAAGTTATTCTTCTGCCTTTGTTCTGACTCTGGCAGCCAGGAGACTCTATCCACTGATGCAACTTCTGATCTCTAAATGCTCAACTTGTCAATGCCCTGCTCTGCAGTGGAATGGGGAAAGGCACAGTGTTTATTCCATAGTGTGGAGAGGGATCCAGTTCCCAGGTATGGTATTCTCATTTATTATTCTAAAAGCATATTAGCATAAGCAAAATAACCCTTAATTAAGACAATGCTGGCAAATGTATTGCTGGTCATAAAATGATAAAAACAGTTCATTAGCTGATCACTGCTAAAAGATCTTATAGGAGATGAACTCATGCACTACATAAACACGTGTTTATAAAAGTGATCAGCGACATGTTAAAACTACTGTACAACACAAAATACTGGATATTGAGGAGAAGAATGGGAAGTATCTGAGAGGAAAATTGTCTGATATACAATTGCTTAAGTTAATTTGCTTTTGAAGTTCTTGTAGCTTGAGAAAATTTTATGATGCTGACTCTCAAAGAAGCTTGCATCGCACCTCTGTGATTCTTACAGGAGAATTTGCAGCAGGACATAGGGCAGCTGGTCATGGATCTATCTCCACCTCACACAGAGAAATGAAGCCCCATTAATCTGGTTCTCCTTCAGCTCTGGGTCCTTTGTCTACCAGTTCATAAAGAGAAATCTTTTTTTTAAAGGCTTGCAATACAATGCAATTGCACATTTCATGTCACTAACCCACCTGAACGGACACTGTGTGATGTCTGTTTAATCAGTGGTTTGTTTGCACAAAACAATGCCATTTTTAAGAATAAAACAACCAGCACAAGTAGAATTTGTTATGCAGTTATAAAAGACATGTAAAAGGTAAAGAAGGTAGGCAATATATGCAAAACTAATGTAGGCAAATGTAGGGAAGAAAACAACAAATACCAGTGACAAACTTCTGACAGGCTGCTGTAGTTTAAGATATATAAACACAAATATATAGAAATTAATTTTTATTTCATTTATGTATCAGTTCTATTAGATGCCATTTCATTGTTTGTGTTATGGCTCTGCTACAATGTATGGAGTCTTCAAGGACAGTGTAATATACCATTGTACTGTTTTCAGTGTTTTATAACACTAATATACTGAGTAAGAAAGTGAACTTAGCGAAATCTATTTTAGTTATCCAATCTGTATTTTTCAATTCTGAGTCTTTAGAATTCCATAGCTAGTTATGTATGCTGCGAACCAATCCCACCAATGTTCCTCACACCTTTGTTTTAAAAATAAGCATCTGTTTTTAAAAAAGTTATAAGATTACTTTGAATCTGTGTTGCCAGATATGTATGGATATTTCTGTGAGTTCAAGCTTAATTTGTGGGGGAGGAATCTTCAGTTTCATATCATATATTAACCTGACTTAATGAAGCTGTTCTTTCTAGCTCAGCCACCTGCCTGGTAGATGCACTCTAGACTGAGAATATGGCCAGAACCTGTGGGGGCTCAGTTATTAGCGCTATTCCTTCACTTCAAAATACTGGTTTGTGACATTATTCTTCATACTTTCTAAATTTCATGTTGATTGTGAGTGCAATGAAACTATCACCAATATAAAAAACCAAACCAAAGGTGTCTGAATTTTATACCTGTGCTTTATCGTATGGTTATACTTTAATTTGTCAAAATTCCTTACCCAAGCAAAGTATGTTGTTCGTATCCAGTCTGAACTCAGGTTTGTCACTTGCAAATAGCTGTGTTTTCTTTTCCCGCCTCAGAATGTAATTGTGCTAATTCAAGAGCATGTGCAACACAAATCACAGACCTGGGAAGTGTTAATTTCTGGGCCAGGTTCAGGCTGTATCAAGTGTTCCAGGGAAGGTTAAAAGGAACGGGTGAGGCTGTTGCAATGCATGAGGAGGTGGCAGCAGGAATAATTATCTTAGCTGACTGCCAGGTGGTTATGCTTGCTTAGATATGTTAAAGGAGTGAGGAGGAGACTAGGGTATTAGATGTATTATTTTAAAGTTTTGTTTAGCTGAATGAAGAAAAGGAAGTCTCTCACAGTTTTATGCCTACTTTAGGAGAAAGTAGGGATAGTATATTTTTTTTGATGGTTGTTTTCGTGGTTGTTTTAGGTATATGATGGTGCCTGTGATTTAAAGGACCTGTGTAGGTAAGGATTTTAATTTTATTTCACTGCCTGCATTCTGCTGCCAATGTTTCTCCCCACTGTATATTCCTCTCTTGTTTTAGGCTTCACTTTTAGCTTTGTAACACCTTCCCGTGTCTGTAAACTAGTAACCCAGATTAAGTCTCTGGGAGTTGTTCTTATGAGTCCCATAAATTTGGTAAGTGGTTCAAATTCACCAACCAAATACTGATTTAGGAAACCTTCTCCTGTGTCTGCTTTTTGGGTTTACTTGCCTGTCTGTTTGTACGTGTTTGCCATCAAAAATCACATAAAGCACAGGAAGGCAGATTACAGTCAGTGGGTTTTGTTGTGCCATTCTAAGAAAATAAGCCCTGAATAAGATGAAATAGGAGACATTGTTTTTCTTTGTAGAGTGAAGGGATTCATTCAGGAAAAAGTAACCTCTAAACTGAGGGGGAGCAACATTATTTAGAACTGGAGCCTGCCTTGGCACTCTGCTGAGGGTAAGTTGCAGTGTATTGATGGAGCGCGGCAGGAGCAGATTGGAGAATCTGACTGCAATCTCCTTTCGTTTACTATCATGCTGGGTGAATAGGGTAAAACACCAATTGCTTATATGACTAAGGAATGTGGAGAAAGTACTGAATGAATTTTACCTGTCTTCCTCAGCAATTTAGCTGCTGGTGTTATTGCAAGCTAGTATCATAAGATCAGTCAGAATGAAAAACTGTCGTTGGAGAACATCTGTGTTTAAATGATCAAGCAGCGCTATAATAAAGATTTCTTAATTCTTGTGCCACATATATTTATGTGTGAGTAACCATGAGGAGTAGTAATAACAGATGCTATTTATTTATTTTTTTTTTAAGTTAAGGAAATGGCCTAGATGTGGGACTTTTGAGTCAAGAGGTGATATACTCATAAAAAACAGAGGGTGGTATGCTGCTGGCATATCTGAAAGGCTAGACAAGTCAGCATACTGCTTTAATGTCTGGAAGAGTTCCAGGTTTAATGAGCATCTAAGCTCCTTTCTGCTGTGGGAACAGCATAATGAATACCGACAAGCCTGTGCTGCAGGTTGGCTGACACAGCTATCCTCAGAATTCAAGGGCTTTCATAGTTGCCCATCCCTGAGTTCTTTACTGTTTTTGAGTAACCCCCTGGCCCCAGACTCAGTATCCTTCCTGACAATGAAAGAAAGTCAAAGACTTGAAAAATTGCTTTCTCAGCACTTCTGGAAGTAATAGTGTAGCGTCATCTTAAAAGCAAAAACCCCTCTTGCGTTTCAGTGCGCTATGCATAAATGTTGATCTTTGCTAGGTACTGTTCTGTACATGCATATTTGGGGAGGAGAGTGATGGAAATTCAGAATGCTGCCATTGCTGAATAATTGTAGCATAAAATTCTTCTACTGAGCATAACTTCGAACACAAGTGGAAGGAATCAAATGTGTTGCACAACACTGCTCTTTGTCACAACAGTCCTTATACTGACAGCAGGTAGGATTGTTCTAAAGGAATATAAAAGAGAAATAGCAAGGGTAGCTATCAGATGAACTATGATGCTCTTTTGCTATGCCTGTATATTCTGTTAGGTAGAGAAGGCTCAATCTTCTCAAATGCTCATGAGCCATCAGAGAAGAATTTTTTATTCCATGAAGATGAATGTAGGGAGAAAAGTAGCAACTACAGTGAAATATAGAGGAAAAATGCCAATTTTTGTTTTAGTTGGGGAGGGTACACAATGTAAGTCTATGGATGTCTAGATGTGGGTTTTGTATGTATTTAAGACAAGTTGCTCAAAATCTCCTCTTCAGCAAGAGACACCACGTTGTGTACCAAACCTGACAATCAATGTGAAGCTCTTGGAAGCACCTGAGGTAATGAATTACTTACAGGAGCCAGTTCTAAGGCCTGGCAGTATGATTCTTCCCTCATTCAAGCCTTCCATAATGTCCCGTGCATCTATTATTTTCAGAGCACAAGCTGAAAGTCTCTTGAAGATGATATCATTTGTTCAGGCCAAGTTATAGAAAGAATTTGAAGCAAAATCTATGATGTGACATTATGCTGGATTTTTTACTAACTCTGTACAGCAAGTGAATAGTAAAATGTAGCTCCTAACAGGTGGATCTGATTTTTAAATAGCAGCTTTGGCAGGTGAGACATTTAAGGGGCTTACAAGGATAGCATCTGTAGCATTGAAAGTGCACTTCTGGGACACTGGGTCACCTTAAAAAATAGTAGGTGGTAGCAAGGTTTGTAGATTGTGCGACACTCAGACTGCAAAACTTCCTTTGTAACTTGGAACTGCATTTGCTTTGGACAGAAATAGTTCTTGAGTGTTTTAAGTGTTTTGAGTATTTGGTAGTTGGTGTTCTTATTTGGTTTTGTTTTGGTTTTTTTTTTTTATTCTTCAAGCAGTTGGTGCAAAAGGCTGCAGCTGAAATCAGGGCCATAAATGTTGTTGAATCCACCTTTTGTATGTGAGTTGCTAGTAGATTTTTTTTTCAACCATTCATGATAAATCATGCTTGGTGTAGGCTGGAAAGGGACTTCAGAACTGTCTCGTTTGATCCCTGATTAGCTTGCTTATTTTTACTGTGTAGTGCGGAGTATGTAACTTTCTGATCTGGTTCAAAATATTTCAGATAAAATGTACTTTGCTGTAGACAGGTTTAGTAAGTAGTGCAGCTAATTCATTAACAATACCTCCATATCATTTTTACTTTAACTTTCACTCCCACCAGATGACAAAAGAAGTTAGAGGTATGAGAGATTAATGGGCTTTGTGCTGGGAACTCTCTTGTCCCCAGTGTTCTAGACTGTGTGTATTTGTAGTTCGATCTGGACTAACTTTCATGTTCCCTTCACTCCTGTTAGTGATGCCATTTCTTGCATGAGAGCAATAAGCCTGACAGGAGAAATTCAGTTAGTGTATTGTTCTTGAATCTGAAACCTACAGAGTTAAACTTGTGTCGAGTAGCCATGTGCTTGTCCTTCAAGCACTTTGAGGCTTGCTGATTGAAAACACTTATCAAATTGAGCTAAGTTAGTGTACTACAAATTTGGGATTCTCAATTTAGCATTACTGTGAAAAATCCATTTGGGATAATAGACTTTGCCCTAGGGATTTAGAAGAGCCACAAGGAAAAAAAAGAGTTCAGTCTTGGATTGCTAATTAAAAATCAGTAGCGTTGGGAAATGTTTAATGCTTCAGTCTAATTTTTTGACAAATATGAATCACAGAATGTTTTGAGTTGGGAGTGACCCCCGAGGATCATCAGAATCCCACTCCTGACTCTGCACTGGACAGTTCCAAGACTCACACCATGTACCTGAGAGCCTTGTCCAAACACTCCTTTAACTCTGTCAGGATTGGTGCTGTAATCACTTCTTTGGGGAGCCTGTTCCAGTGCCCAGCCAGCCTCTGGATGAAGAACCTTTTCCTAATATCCAGCCTAAACCTGCTTTGACACAGCTTCAGGCCATTCTCTTGGGTCCTGTCACTGGTCACCACACAGAAGAGATCAGTGCCTACCCCATTGCCTTCTGCTTGTGAGGAAGCTGTAGACCATGATGAGGTCTCCCCTCAGTCTCCTCTTCTCTAGGCTGAACAGACCAAGTAATCTCAGATACTTCTCATACGGCTTCCCCTCAAGGCCCTTCACCATCTTTGTTGCCCTCCTCTTGACTCTCTCTAACAGCTGAGTATCTTTATATTGTGGCACCCAAAACTGCACACAGGACTTGAGGTGAGGCTGCCCCAGTGCAGAGCAGAATAGGACAATCCCCTCCCTTGCCTGGCGGGCAATGCTGTGCCTGATGCTCCCCAGGACAGGGTTGGCCTTTCTGGCTGCCAGACACTGCTGACTCATGCTCAACTTGCCATTGACCAGGACCCCCAGGTCTCTTTCTGTGGTGCTGATTTCTAACTTCTTGCATCCTAGGTTGTATGTGTGTGGGAGATTCTCTAGATATGTTAAGACAAGAGATGCTCACAAAGACTAAGCAGGTCTATTAAGGTGTCTGTTCTGCCACACTAGTCTTGCAGTGACTTCGGGTCTCTTCTTTCTTTTTATATGACCTGACCTGAAAAATGGGATAGGTTGCAGGGCATTTACTACTTGCACAGGGCTGTTCTCCAGAAGAGCTGTTGGGTTTGCAGATCACTGGTGTTTAGAAAAAGGACTATATTAGCAGTTTAACAGTATAAAGTGCAGATAGAAGACATTGAAATACTAATGCACGAGCAAAAAGGTAAGCCTTTGCAGTAATGTGTACAGTCTTGAAATTGCAGTCAAAGCTGTTTTTCATCCCCCATTTCTGAAGGCATCTTAGGACCCAGAATTTCTTGATTTTGTTTATTTTAGCAAAATTGAGCCTATCTAGGTATGCCATCGCTCTTTGTTAATATGCAGAAGGGTTAAATAAAAGGAAAAGCGAGAAGGAAGTAGACAATGAAGCCAACTTTGTATAAGCAGACACTGGAATCGGGCTACAAATTGGGATACAATCTAGTTGTAAGAGGAAATGATTGTAGTACATACCTTGATGGGAGTGGGAGAAAAAGAAGTCTCAACTTCTTTCTCCACAAGAGCCTTCATAAATCTAGAGAGTTTATTATAACTGACTTTTGCAGCACAGAAATTATGCTCATGATCCAGGAGGCCTTTCCTAGTCTTCATTAGCAGAAACTGTCTTGTAGTTGTATGATCTACTTGGCTTTATCTTTACAGGAAAATAACATAATACTGTTTAAGGCAATATTTTTAAATTCTTGTGTAACCAAAGGATACATATATCTGTTTGCATAAATAAGCCCGCTTCCATCCACTGTGGAGAACATGAAATTAATTTTATTATTCTCTGTGCCAGAAAGAGTTTTCGTAATTGTGGTTGTATACAGTAATTATACTATTGATAGCTATAGCATCATTTTTCTGATATATTAGTGATTTTAGTCACAAAATGTAACTTTCAGCCAATTGTCATAGTGAAGAAAGCCAAGTAAAATACTGGGGGAAGAAAAGTATGATGACAGAAATTGGAAAGCCTTTTTTTTTTTCCCCCAAAATTGTGTACATCCTCCTAGCATCTTCTTCATAGGAAACAATATATTGTTCAATGCAGATCTTGTAAATCCCATTAATTTTTCACTGAAGTTGCACCCTCCCTCCCCTGTAGGGAATATTAATAATTCTGAGTATAGTGGAATTAGCATCAGTGTAATTATGCAGAAAATCTTCTTGTTACTTTGAATGCAAGTTAAGCTGCTGCTTCTATTTTCCCCACTACTGGAGACTGCACCCTACTGAGCACACATGAACACAGTCTGGAGTGTACATTTCAGTAAAGAAAACTGAAGGTTGTTATTGGAGTGGGGAGTAAAAGAACAATCACTGTGACTCTAGGCATTCTTTTCTGGACTGGATCTTTGTGGTTGGATTCTGTATCTGAAATGCTGTAAAATAATTTACTGAGGATTTCAGATGGCTTTGTGAAGAACTTTTTTGGAATAAGCTGAAGCAGAAAAGTGCTTCTATGACCTTACTAAGGAGCGAAAATAGTTAAAAGATGTATATATTAATTTCAGTGTAATACGGAGTGTGAAGACAAATCTTAAAAACATCAGCTTCTAAACACGGAGTGCTTTCTGATACATCTAAAGCACTTTAGTCAAAGCAGTATTACTTTTATTAGTTATGCTCAAGTTTATGAAATCCCTTCTGAACTAATCTCTGACCTACACATCTATTCCTGCAAACCTGTGAGCTGTGCACTTTTGCCCAGCTCATGTTGCATTCAGCCCAATGTAAAGCTAAGCATCCTGGTGACTCAATATTGATTTTTCTGGGAGTGCTGCATTTGCTACACTTCAATTTGTATTCTGTGAAAATTGGACTCCTGTTTGGATGCAAGTGCTCTCAGAAGAAAAACATTTTTTTATAAAGAAGAGTAAATCTTAGAGAGAGCTATTGAAACACAAATCTTATATATAATTTTTGAGAGAATTTCATATATTGATGTGTTTCAGGGTTTTCAGTGTAACCAAGTCCCAAACACTGGTTGTCACTATGCTATGCTCTGTCCAGGTCCTGCCTCTCTGGTGTGCATGGCACAATGGCAGCAGCGGTTCTTCAAGTAATGCTGTCTTGCTGCCCAGAATGTGTCAGCACTGACCAAAAGTAAAACTGGTTAGAAATTTTGAGTGTCAAATTAAGATAAAGGCTTGGCTCTTTCTCAGTGTTCATCTTCACTGACGCCAAAGGCCTCTATTGATTTTAAAATCAACTCAAGACTCCACATATCTTTTTCTATGTTTTTAAAATGTGCTAGATAGCCTGCATATAAAAGCTAATGAGGGAAGTATTGCAAAAAAGCAAAATGATGGTTTAGAGGTGCAGCGCTTGTAAAGAATACAATTTAAATTGTTGTGATGGCATCTTTTATTCCTGCACTGTGCTTTCAGGGAGCAACCTCCTTTTCTAGTGAAGAAAAGTCAAAAAGCCTGATTTATACTATATGCATGCCTATTTTTTTTTTGGCACATTGTTTTAAAATAAAGACTGCAATATGTTCTCTAAATTACTCTTTGAAAGGCAAGCTCTATAATACTTTAAATACATGAGAATATACTTTATTCAAAGTAACATGTTTCTGTTTCCCTTATGTTTTATAAAGATCATTTTAGGTGTTGCATACTTTTGGATGTTGTTTTATATCAATCATTGTATCAGTTGTGGTCTTGATGATAAAAGCCCAAAGCACTGGGCTAGTGAAAATCTTACTCATGTTACTCAATTCTGTTATAAGTAATTTTGAGGGAAAGAAAAGAGAAGTATGTTGATCATGAAACTGGGATTGCAGAGGTCTCTGATGGTCCTCTCCCCAGAATGAATTTCTTTCAGAGATTTGATTTAAGTCTTGAACAGTGTTACAGAGCTCATAGCTATCTGCAGTGTGGGGAGGACATCCATGAGGCCCTCAGGCTCTCGGTGTCTGCACACCCTCACTCTGGAGAAGGGCTGGTGCAGCAGGAGGAGTGCATGAATCAGCCTTTGCCAAGGCTGGAATTCTTGGGCTGGTCAGCCCTGAAGCCTGAGGGGTGGGGGTGTGCGGAGGCTGGGATGACTGGAGAAGCCCATGGTGGTCAGTAAAGCCCTGGGTATGTCCAAGAGGTTTGGAAGGCTTGGCAGCCCCCAGGGACTTCTCCAAAGAGCTACTCCCCAGGCAGATGGTGCCTGACTTGTCTTATTCTTCCTTTCCAGGTGCAGGACCTTGCATTTGGCCTGGTTGAACTTCATCCTCCCTTAGTACCCTTTCCCAGGCTTGCCTGAGGGCCCTCCAGCTGGCAGCTCTGCCCAGGATCTTGTTTGCTGCCTTTTGGAGAAGTGGAGTATGACCACAGGTTAGGGTAGAGTTGAATTGGTATAAATAGAATTGTGAATTAAATTTATTCCTGTGTGCATTCATTTTTTTATTTTCACAAGCTTTCACTTCAAATGCATTTTTGTGTTTTGTTATAGCCAATGTGAAAGGAGTTTGGGGTTTTGTTTGTGTGTTATTTTGGTGTTATTTTTGAGAAGGGGAGTACTGTTACCTAAGTGACAGCAGTGAGAAACTGGGTGCTGATGCCTAACTAGTACAGGGTGTTACTGCTGTAGGGAACAGTTCTTGTGGGCGATATGCCAGTAGGTGGAAAAGGAATAGCTGTCCTTGAGCAGGTTAGAGTGCTATGCAAAGTTGGATGTTCAGTGGTATTTGATATGCATCTCCTGGGGTGAATGTTTTTAAGATGAAGTAAACAAGAAAAAGTCTGCTGGACTCCAGCCTTAGTGGTATATTACCAGGAAATACTAATGAGCCTTGAAATCCTGTTTTCAATATAATGTTTGCTTTTTCTAGTGTATGCTATCCTACCTACCTTTGCCCATAGAATGATGTAGCTCTTTGCAATGATAACAATAACATTATATTATGAGAAATAGATCTGTGGAGCTGGCATATTTTATAGAACCATTTTTATTGATAATATTAGCATTCAAAATCCTCGTGTGGGCTGATCATTAAAGCTCATTTGAAAACCATCAGAGGGTTACTTATAGCTCAAATACTGTGCAAGGAATTTAAATCTTAATTATGTGCAGAGAGATATATGAAATAGAATTTGTAGTCACGATGTATTCTTGATTGTGAATCCATAATATATTATTGTTTCTTCAGAGAGTTGAAGAGATGCCATTAATGTAAAAGGTGAAAGTGTTCATTAAATCAGTGGTGCAGCACTAGGCTCTTAATTTGATAAAATGAGACTTAGAACTGCTGCACTGCTGGCTTTTTAAAACACTCTTCTGGTTGTGGTGGTGATATTTTGATAGTGAGTTCAGTATTTTGACAAAGTGCAAAACTTAAGCCTTTCAGCTATATTCCTTACTTTAAGTGCTATACGAAAGTGATAAATAGCGCTCCATAATTAATCCATAGCTAAAGTATAGCTTTTACCATAGTTGATGGTTAAGATTTTTTTGGGTCGTTTCAGTTTTCAAGATTAGGTATTAAAAGGGCAGTTACTAAAGTTTGTTAATATTCCTGTTGTTTTACAATATATGATTGGATTTCTAAAATTACAGGTTTGATTTCATCTATTCTATATGGTTGGTGTATGTGAGCCATATGCTTTTTGACACTGCTCTTATTTAGGTTTAGCTGAAATTTTTAACAGCCCTTTTAGAAGGTGGAGGAGTACATTTAAGTAATCTGAACCAGTGTGCAAGTTTGTTTCTACTTAGCTGGTTCGTTTTAAGTCCTGAATAATTGAAATATTTGAAATATTTAGTCATTGTTTTTCAAAACATACAAAATGAATGTAGCCGAAAATTTTTGTTTCAGTGTTATTTAAAGCATTTACTTGAAAGAGATCGAAACGTACCAAAGTACTTAATTTCGGTTGAGCAACGGACTTTGGCTGAATAAATGGTATAGTATAAAAGGGAAAAGTGTTTTTCTCTGTGCTAGGCTGATCTGCACATATTCTTCCTGTTGCTCTGCACTAAAACATTGCTCAAGTTTGAGTACGAGGAAGGTTACTTATATGTGTATGCATAAAAGTATAGGATTTTACTATATGCATGGAAAATGAAAGTATCAGCATGGAGACCAGGAGTTAAAGTTCTGCTCATGTCACTGATCTCACTCTGGAATGATATTAAACATTGGCTTGCCAGCAAGCAGAGTGAGTGCATGGGTTCAAAGCTTTGGAAAGGGTCCCTTTTAAGGAGCAAATTGGCCTGGACTGTGTACCTGGATTCATTCAGTGTGCACTCTAACGTGTCAGAGGGGTGCTGCATTTGAAGCCACGTCTGAAATGAGGCATTGGAATCCCATTCAGTGCACTCTATGTGGAAAGGCTGCCAGATTCTCCAGTGGCCACTCTCTCTGGGTACTTGTGTCTGTGGCCTCAGGCTCGAAGGTGGTGCAGACCTGGCAGCTGGTTAACAGCAATGTGGTGGAGCCTCAGGCTGTAGCACATCAGAACACAATTAACCTTGGCCACTGGAGGCCAGTTGTTAATGTAGAAGCACCTGATAAGATGAACTGTGACTGCCTCTCTGGTGCTGATGACACACTGTAAAATAACTAAATAGAATAACTGATTTCTTTGGCCTCAAATATTTTAATGCCATGCTTTATCATAGGGAGCTAACTGGGAATAACTGGTTTAGTTTATTTACCTAGATTTCTATGAAAACTATAGGAGTACTAGGCTATATGAAAAAAAATCTGTTTACTCCGACCCAGGGAATATTGTTTGCTGTGTGGTTTTGGGGGTTATTTTAACAGAGATGAGTTGGAATTGAAATACTTACTAAAGAAAGGCAGCTAACCTAAACCTCTAATTACCTGGAAAACTTCAGGCTGAACATTCAGCACTGTAATTACCTCAAAATTACTAGCTGAGTCTGGACAAAATATTTTTCTTTGGCATTTTGCTTTATGCCTCTAGCTTGAAAGAGAAATTAAACCTGCAAATGCTGGAGGTACTGTCAAAACAAGACAACCGAAGCAAGAAACAAGCTGCTTTTTAATTTCTATCGATTTTTCTCAAACTTTTTCAACTTGTCTTCTGTAAAATAACTGCAAGATGCTGTATCATTTACTACTGATCTTAATTAAACTTCAAGGTACTGAGCAAGGAGGTGAAGTCAACAGATGAAGCCGAACATAAGTAAAAAGACCAGAATCTGGGAGTAGATAGCACTGAAGTACAAACATGCTGGGAACTATTTCAGCATCTGTTCTAGTCTCAAGGACAGTTTGAAATAGAGACCCTTGCAATTGGCTGAGTGAGAGCTCCTTTCTGAAGAGACCTGTGGGATACATCTGTTATGTGTGTCTACTTTTCAGTCATCTCTAGACACAAACATAGGAGGTGATTAGTAGCATGGTCATGGCCTATTTATTTCAAGGAATTATGAACCCAAAGAAATGCTAAGTTAGTGACCCTAAACAAGTTGTAAATGTAAACTGGCCCAGTACCAGAGAACAATGGTTGACCGTGAATGGAGCCAACAGTAGGCTTGAGTGTTTTCTGGTCAACCGGATTTCGGAGGAGTTCGGGCATTTCTTCTAATTTTGATTCATGATGGGCACTAGTGGACTTTCAAAAGCTCTTCAGATGTGATTAATGAATATGAGTCTGTGCTCAGACAACATGAGAGTGTTTTCAAAGTGGAAACGTGTCCCACTTTGGCATGTGCTTATTGACAGGTGTAGAACACTTTACTCTGTGAGACTGGTCTGCATGGCATCTAGGAAGAGGACAGAGGAAAGGAACTGGGAATCTGGTTTCCCCAAGGGCAGACCAATCATCTGACCTTAAAACTTGTTCACCATTAGAGAAATCAGTGTAATGACAGTGTTGGTTGCAGAGATCTTGCATTAATCTTTCAATAAACTTGTCTAGGTACCAAAGCTGTAGTCTGGTCTTTTTTAGAAAGCTGAAGGGGTAGTGCCTGAATGTGATTCTGTGGTTCTATGTTATCATTCTATATATCTGAGGATAAAAGATAGAAGCAGTGCAGGGTTTTTCTGGAGGATAACTTATCTAACAGGATTTTATGTCTTTACACTTTTATGTACTGTTCTTCAGATGTTAGCTTTTAGAGTTTTAGAAAATACCTGTGGAATCAGATCAGACTTCCCTCAGTGCTGCTCCATCAATTTCCATTCATATATTTTAGGCTGTCAGTTGTTCCTGAAGGATCTGTGCTTGAGAGTTGTGGTTCAACCTTCCTCTGTTAGAGACTGTTTTAGGTGGACAACTGACTGGTAGATTTGTTAAAATGCAGGAAATAGAAACTCTTTCTACAGCATAATGCTTAACAACTGATGCTTCGTGGCACAACACTTGGTTTTTTAGAGGCTTGAATAACACTCATTTAGCAGGTGAGGAAAAAGGGACATAAATGCTAGTTTTGATGATTTTTACAGTAATTTTACTGTTTCTTAAAACCATTTACTACAAATGATACTGTGACTTAATGTCAGTAGTATCAGTGAGTTGAACAGAAAGGCAATGTGTCTGCTGCCTCTGTAAATAACATTTTCTTTCAGTCCCGGGGCCAAGATTTGGACTGAACAAAGTGAGTATTTTTTTCATCACTCATTTTAGAAGGCATAGAAAAGACATAGTAAAAAGTAATCAAGAACTTTTGTGTGTGTAGCAACCTAAAGATATCTGCATGATGATAAAACATTGTCAGGACTTCCCAGGTAGCTCTTTGGTTTATACCTTTTTTTAAAATTTTTTCATTAATCTCTGCAACAAAAGAGAGATGCCTATTTATTGAAAAAAAAAAAATCTTCACATTGCTTGCTTTAACTGTTATGTGGTCCCTAAGAAAACCCAGAAGCGTGAAGGATGTTCATTCTTCCTGAACTTCCTGAAGTATTCAAGAGCAAATGAGTAGGTTGTGACTTTCAAGCCTGAGCAGCCTTTGTCTGAGAGACCCAGCTATAGTGTTTTCTGGCCAAGACGGGTAGAACATATGCAATCCAAGGTCTAAATAAAAAAATAAATCAGAGTTTCTGCTTGAGGGGATAAGTCCTCTGGAGTTGTTCTAGGAAAGACAAATTATGCTTTGTTAAAGTACGATTTAAACATACCTTGTGTCTTCCATTAGAATGAAGACTAGGAAACTCTTGTATCATAAATCAGTTGATTCAAATAATGAAGAAGGGAAATTCTGCTTCCTAAATGCTTATTCTACTTAGGTTTATGAATGTGTTAAAATATACAGTAATTGCAGGCTTCAGAACTATTCTGTTACTTACAAATACTTACAAACTCTTAAAGGGACTTACAAACTATCTTGATAAAGGTCCTTTTTCCGTAAGTTGCCTCTCAATGAACTCTTATGTCACTTCAAAAGATATTTTTAATGGGAGATTTTTAGCTGACAGCTTCTATGATTTTAACAGTATTTTAGGGTTGTTTTCATTTGAGAGTGTTGACAGCTTTTCAAAATTTTAACAAATCTGCAGGTAGGAAATGTGTACATGTTAGAATTGGATAGATGAATTTAAAGGGAAAATGAGTAACTGCTTGGGTTTTTTTTATTTTTAAGAAAAAAAGTTGCAATTATTGAACTCTTTTTTTTTTTTTGTTAGTATGATCTCTCTCACTAGAATGCAAAGTTTTAAATATGATATTTAAGATTTGTATATTCCTTCTACAAATTGGAAGTACTATGAAAAAGTTTTCTAAATCAAGTTAAAATAATTTTGCTTACAGAAAACTTTAATAGTTTTTTCAGAGCACTTGGAAAATACTTGTCACCAAAACATTAAAAAAAATTAGCTTAGAGGTTTAAACAAGAAAAGTAATGAAGGAAGAATGTAATTTTGAAGGGGAAAAATCCTTGTTGGTATGGGTGAAACTGGGGATTTGTTAGACCTGGCATCCTGTCTCCAGCTTGCTGAGCATTGTTGTACTGCTTCTGTAATTTAACAAATGTACACATTAGTATGTGAGTATCCAAAAAGATATTGTGAATAAATTTTATAGGGACACATACAGGATACTACTTTGAGAAAAGAACTTTTGTTATCTTTATGAAACCTTGATTTTTTTTTTTCTCAGATGTAGTCGTAAACAATGTTATTCTCTTCTTTACAGAAACCATATGTAAAACACAAACTTCCAGTTTAATGTACAGGATTCAATTAGGTGTTTTAGTCTTCCTAATATGCACCACTAGAATGCTTCAAAGAACATGCGAAGTTCTTTAAATTACTACGATCTTATTTGTCTAGCACATGGTAAATGTTAGCTCTAGGATGCAAGCTTGGATTTCAAAAATATTCAAAAAAGTTATTGAAAGGAGATTTTCTCTTTCTGTAAGGAAAATGGTAACTTTCCTTTTACTTCTGAACATGATTTTAAAGCTCAGTGACAGAAAGAAACATGTTCAAAGTGAAATATTCCATGGTGGTTTCATTTCACCCTTTGAAGACATACTAGTAGGAGGAAATAAGCATGACTTCATTGCCAGACAATGACAAACTACTTTTTAACCTATTTAATTTTTTGCATGTCAGACTGGTTTTCTCCTAGAAGGTTTCATATTCTCTTATCTGGTGTAAATCTTCCTACTTATATTTTCAAGCAAGCTCTCTTGTCAAATTTAGTTTTTGAAGAATCTTAAACACAGCACAGCTCCCTGCCTTATGCTATTTCTTGCTTTAGTAAACGGGGAGAAAAAAGGAAAGAAAGAAAAACAAGAAAATGAGATATTGGGGAGATAATGTCTTCTGAGTTAACTTTTTCGTGAGATAGGAAAGTGAACCCCAGAGATTCAGCTACACTGATACTTTGCCTCTGACAAAGGCCAATATCGTATGCAAAGCCAAAGCAGCATCTGATTTTTCCTGCTTTATTCTCCTTGCTTTCAGTGTATTCGGAAGAGGGAGACATCATATCCAGCTACAGCTGTTATTTATTACTGTATCTTCAACTGAGCAGTGGGAAATTGCCTATGACATTAAAAGCTTCTCACAAAACTGGTTTTTCCCACTCTGATCTCCTGTTTATAAGCCATGGCAAAATAGCTTGAGCTTTCTTTCTACAGTTTCCATCTGCTGATCCACACTCTTTGTACCAAATCAACTGCTGATCATCTCCTTTGCTGTTCATTGCCTTGCGGTCTTTCAGGTAACTCTTACCCCATCTAAAAATGTCCCTGAACTAAGCGTCTTGTATCATTTGCTGGATACAAACGGGCTTTTTTCCCAAGCAAAGTCCATACTGTTCTTTGTGCTCGTGTCTTTCTAGGGAATAAGTTTACAGGGCAGACAGGATTGTCTCCTATTTTTTTTTCTAGGGTGTTGGCGTAATGAAATTATGCCTTTTGGTGCTGCCACAGTAATAAGGAAGACTTTGCAGAAGATACACAAAAATACCTTCAGGGTATAATTTGATCTCAACTGCCCCAAAATAAAAGACCTAGCATAATACAGCTAGTGTGGAAGTAGGTTGGAACAAATTTGACAAATGAAACCTAAGTTATAAATTTGTCCCATAATAGGGGAGGGGGAAAAAAACCAGAAAAAACAAACAGATCCCAACCCCCTTTTATCCATACCTCCTGCTCCTCTTTAACCCCCCCTACCCCAGCCAATTTCTTAACTCATGTAAGACAACATAGTACCTTGTTAAATAAATGACACAATGAGTATTGGAGATCCTATTCCCAGCATTTTAGGCTGGGCACTAGTCACTAGATAAGCAATGAGGAAGGCAGTGCATATTCATAGTCATAGAATGGTTCAGGTTGGAAGGGACTTCAAAGGTCTTCTAGTTCCAACTCCCCTGGCAAGGACAGGGACACATTTCACTAAACCGGGTTGCTCAGAGCTCTGTCCAGCTTGGTCTTCAACACTTACAGGAATGGGGCATGTGCTCTGGGCAATCTGCTCCAGCGCCTCACCACCCTCACAGTAAAGAATTTCTTTCTACTATCTAACCCAAACCCACCCTCACAGTAAAGAATTTCTTCCTAACATCTAATCCAAACCTGCCCTCTTTCAGTTTGAAGCCATTCTCCCATGTCCTATTACTGTATGCCCTTTTGAAAAGTCCCTCTGCAGCCTTCTTGTAGGTGCCCTTTAGGTACTGGAAGGCCGCAAGTAGGTCACAACGAAGCCTTCTCTTCTCCAGGCTGAACAATCCCAGTTCTCTCAGCCTTTCCTCGTAGGAGAGGTGCTCCATCTCTCATCAACTTGGTGGCCTCCTCTGGGCTCACTGTAACAGATCCACATTCTTCCTGTGTTGGGGACCCCAGAACTGGCTGCAGCACTCCAGGTGGAGTCACATGAGAGCAGAGCAGAGGGGCTTCTATCTAGCTAAAGCAAAGGGTGGGCATTGGCATCTCTGTAATCACCTCGGTTCGGGGCAGGGAAGCTTGTGCTTTCTTGTTCCTATTTGGCTTTTCTTTTTGATCAGCTTTGACACTAAAAGCAATAGTGTGAACATCTTTGTCCAGAAAAATGACCCCTAGACTTTGTCCTTTACTAGTTTAGTCTTTTTACTTTTCTGTGTTTGGCATGTGCATAGATAATGTTTGGTTCAGTTAAGTTCCTTTAGGAAGAGGCATGTGTTTCCAGCAGATCCTTGGTGTCTGAGCAGACATTTTTTTTCCTCTCCTCCCCAACTTGAAGTTATGTACAAACACATCTAAACTTCAGCTAGTATTTATCACTTTGTAAAGATGCTATTAAAATATAACTGTCTCTAGCTAGAAGAGGGGAAGGCAGTTGGGATGGTGATGGTTTCTAGTGGTTGTTGCCTGTGTTTTAAAAAGCAGCTAATCAGAAGCTAAAGAACAAACTGTGGTAAAACATTAAAAGAACACCAAGTAAAGCTGATAATGAATAACCTGAGAAGTAAATTATGGAAAGCAAAAAAATATGTGGAAATGGAACAGGAGAATTGGTCATTTTTTGATGTAAAAAGTGTTGACATAGCAGACCATTGAATATTTATCTTCCTTCTTGGGGTGTGTGCAGTATGAGTCACTGAGTTACTTCCTGCCTAGTGTGATAAGATTAAAACACTGGGGAAATTTAGAAAGGAAATTATAGACAATATAGAGAGAATGACCTTTATCAAGGATGCTTTTTTCATCACATTGAAGTGCATCTCCTTACCAGTAGGGAAAAAGTAGCATCCTACCCAGAGAAATAGGAGCTAAGTGTAGAAAAGATTTTCTTGAGTTTTGGAGCTGATTTTTCTTTTCTCATATGTTAAAGACCCTATATATACTTCCTTTCTCATTATGTCAAAGAAATATAGGTTAGAAATTATTGTTGCCTTGCAAGAGATGGGCAGATAAACTCTCAAATCTAGGATGCATTCAGCTGCTGTGCAAAGCAACTTACAAAAGGCTTCCAAAATTAAAAAAAAAAGATTTTTTTTTATTTTTTAAAGGGTGGTTTTATTTTTGTATTGAATTAATGCCTTAAACTGTTTCATGTACAATCCTGTAATCCTGGATTACAGTGAAATAGACCACCCTAATATTGATATGTCTGGATGTGCTCTTTTTTTCCTTCTGGTTTGAGCAGCTATTATTATTGTAGCTTGGCAGAAGAAGCCTAAAGCAGGAAAAATATTTGACAGTCATGGTTATTTATATGAACACGGCATTGATGGGCAACAGTATGAGTAGACTGTGTTATTTTATTTTCTTTTCATTCCCATCTGAACAAATCCAACTATTCTTCTGCCTTGATCAAATGCTGTTGATTCAGATAACGTTTTAATATAAAAAGATTGGAAGCCCTAGATGTTTATTTATTTCGTAAAAATAGAGCTTGTTTCCAGTCTGCCTTCCTCCACAACTGGCATTTTATCACCTATCACATCTGTAAATTACACAGTATAAAAGTGGAAAAATTCTGTGAGAGAAGATTGTGGTAGATGCCTGGGCCTTTGCAGGCAACACTTCTGAGAGAAGTGGGACATACAGTCCTTGGGCAGGGTATTATGGTATAGCTGACTTCTGACTGGTTGGATTTAATTGGCTGGGTCATCTGAGCACTTTCTGGTTACTAAATCCACATTTTACAGTCTGCTTAGTAGCTTTGCCCATCTGTTTTACCCTTTCACAAAGGGAGAAGTAGGAGGGAATTCACCCCAGTAAAGAGAAGATGCTAGTGGAGAGGAACGGCATCCGTGCTCAAAGTGTCTGAGACACATGCTCTCACCACCTCAAATCTCTTCCTCTTGTCGTTGAGTGACTCGTAATGTTGGAATGGACAAGAAGAGAATGGAAAAAAATGGGAAATTTGAGCTTATATAAAGGAGAAGAAAACTGACACTTTTTCAGGTAGCTCTTTCAGCAGACTAGGTAAAACATAAGGATTGCACTAAAAGAAGCTATCACCAAGAAGTGTGTGGTTAGCATTGCCAATATAAACAGAGTTGAAAAGAAATTTCTAGATATATCAGACTGGAATTTTCAAAGCGCACATAAAAGAAAACTGGTATTCTAGTAGAAACTAAAATAATTGCCTCTGTATTTCATTTCTGTCATGCTTCAAAGCTGCAAAGTGGTAAGAAATTACAGCATTACTATTCCCACTAAAGCTGAGTGAAAGCTGACTCTGTTTCTAAGGAGAGATATCCACTACTGTAATATGGTTGTAAAGTAAGCAGTTGGAATTACATTTGTAGAATTTATAATCCAAATTCAAACAACCCAAATCCTTTCAGTGTTCCATTTCTATGTTCATATTTTAGTATCTCTGATGCTGATATTATTTTTATTTTATGGGCTTAAGGGGATGCCTGCACTAGTTGGAATGCTTTCAGGGAACAAAGTTTTATTTTTAGATCAAGTGAATCTGACCCAGATAAAATCTGGACTTTAACTTGGCAATTACGTAGTTTCAAGCAATGAGTAGCACATCTGAGAAGAGAGATGAGTTGAGTTTTTTGTTTCACTTGTTATTTGATAGGCAGAGATGTGTCAGTGTGTGCAGTGTATCTTGCTTGATTTGGCTTATTAGTTTGCGGAAAATAGCAATATATAGAAAGTATTGAAATAGGCAAAATATTAGTGGTTTGTGCTTAACAAAGGCATAACTCATTGCATGTTGTTATAAGTAACTCAATAAGGTTTTGTTAGTGGAAGAAAAGGAAGCGCAGGCTTGTACCATTTATGGGGAGGAGTATGGCATTTTAGCCATTCTGGACATCATTTAGCACTAACACTGCTCCTGGGAGGCACATCTGTTACATGGTTCCATTGCACTTTTCCCAGTAATTCTGCTTTTCAACAGACTATCTGAAAGTAGTAAGGGGATTTAAAAAGTCTGTCTAATTCTCAATCTTGTAGTTGAATTATTTTAAAACTTGACTTATTAATGGAACTCTGGGGATGTGACAAGTGATGTCTACTGGGAGAAAGTGGTGACGTTCTCCTCCACATAATTTGTTTGCTCATGTTTGAGTGTCAGTGTAGGGGGTGAGTGGTCATGAGTTACAATGAGCAAAGTGCACAAATGGTTCAGTCAAATGTTACTGGCTGAAGTGTTCTATGGCATTGAGGTCTTCTATCAGAGAAAACTCTAGACTTAAATATTACTGGATCATTTTAAATTTCTGTTTCTAAACTGAAGTCATGTCAATAGAAATAATAATGTTTCTTCCTGCTGAAATATTATTTAGAAGAAAGAGTGACTTGTTACACTAGTTTCCTTGGTTTAAAATTTGGATTTTCAGGAATTAATGAACCGTTTTTGTTCTTACATTTGTATATTTTTTTAATGGTACAACATGTGGTATCAACATTCCAATTTCTTAATAAATAGAGTAAATAAGGAGGACACGACATATTGTTCATACCAGTGCTTCAGAAAGATGAACTTTATTTTTGTGAAGGAAAAAGAATTAATGTCAAGATTTACTCTTCTTTTTTTTATATATATGTAATGTGAAGTCCCGGTGGCTATTAGGCCTTCTGTGTGGTGAGATACATTTCTTTTAGTTAATGTGCTTGAAGTAATGCTTTATGCTGTGTACTCATAGAAGATTTTATTTTTTAAATATTAAGAAATTGAGCAATAAAACTCTTTTTTTCCCATTTCCCTACAGAACTTGTTTAAACCTCACAAGAAGGTAAAATAATTGCATGCAATGGGCATGATTTTATTTTTTAAAAATAATGGCAGCCAAGGAAGACCTGGGTAGAGTCTGTAAGGCAGGAGTTCATTATCTCATTTTGAAGAGGAGACAATCAAATTTAGAAATGCATCTAGCAAAGTTAAAAAAGCTTTCATGAGATCTGATGAGACTGGTTAGCAGCTTTCTCAATGTTAGCACTGTAATTGAGTGATAGGACCTTGTCTTCCAGACACAAAGCTACATACCTGGTGTAGTATCCTGCTATGCTGAAAATCTGTATTATCTCCAATGCAGACCTTCACATTTAGAGCAGCATGAGTACCTTTGGTTTTAGCTCCCATAAATCAGAAGAAATTCTTCCAGCTGTTGGAAGGGATCTTGAAGTGATTGTGTAGCTGTGGTCCAATCAGATAATACTACTCTCCAAGGGGTACAATGAACATTCACAGGAGAAAATATTAATATCACAGCTTGCCCCAGAGGTGACCGCATTTCAGTTTGATAAATGGTTTATTATCGTCATCATCTTACCCGTCAAACTCTGAGTGTATTTTGGAGACTTTGGGAAGAATAAATCTCTACAGACATTGCTTATTGCCATTTACAACAGTATGCCAAATGGCATATGCTCTATTATACATAGCCAAAAAAGACCAATTATTGTATTTCGTCGTGGGGGTGATATCAAAACTTTTTTTTAAATTGTTTTGTCTTCATGTACTTGATGTAATGTGATGATTCCAGAGCAGCAATATGGAATTCCTGCAACAATGCCTCCTCTTTTCTAGCCCAAGGTGCCTGCATCAGCTTCCATTGTCATCAGAGCAGATTAGTGAACTTGCATCACCTTAAAATGACTGTAACAGCTCAGTCAGCCTCAGAGTTTTGTTGCTGAGAAAATTTGATAAACGTTCAGATTGAAAATTAAATAAAAGTTTTGTTCTTCTGTCACTTACACAGTTTAGAGTTAACTGAAATTTTAATACATAGAGTACTTCAAATACAACCAAGGCTGTGCAAAATTTTCAAGTCCTTAGAGATTATTTGAAAATGATGCCCAGGAAATGTTTAGCCTTAAAAAGTGGTAAATTTACATTTGAATGTAGCATAATGCTTTCCTCTAAACTGATTAATTCTTCTTTTTTTTTTTTTTTTTTTGTCTCCAAGCATGTACACACACAAATATGTAAATCTAAACTTCTTTTTTTTTTTTTTTCTTTTTTTGTCTATTGCTATTATTTGGCATTTGTACTGACCAAAAGGGATTTATTTCAGGAGGTATAATGCCTAGCAATATACTTTCATCCTTCCAGTGAAGTAGGCTGCCTGAGCATCTATAAGAAATAAGATTCTGCGGCACTTGCTTTACTGAAAGTGTTGGTTGAACTAAGTTAATTTAAAAATGAGGCTTTAAACTATATGAGCAAAACATAGTCAGCATTTCAAGGCCAGATGTCTTCTGCAGTTTTTCTAAAATGTTTATCCTCTAATGTAACTAATTTTGAAAATTTTGCCTAAAATTGAAGAGAAGCTTAAGCCTGTGCTACATAGTAGTCATTCATCAACTTATGTTTCATCAGTTTGTGATTCTGTTTTGAGCTGTTCTAAATGTAGTTTGTGACAGTGTTGGTTACCTCTGACTTTGCTTTAAACAGTTTGAGGAAAACGGCTGTGTCTACACTTAAGGACAGGTACAGATGGCACAGTGATGCTCAGTCCTTGTTCCCTGGTAAACCTGGAAAGGGAGGACTCCAGGGAGATGCACAGAAACTTGCTGCTCTTTCACATGTCTAGATTTTCTGCTGTAGGAAACTAAAGTGCACGTTCGTCTCTTATCCTGGCTTGTGCCTGCCATGTGCCTGCCATGTGCTTAGGGTATGTGCTCAAGCCCTGGGGCTGAGATGTAGCTGGTAAAACTCTGGGCTCAAAAATATTGCTCTTTTACAAGATCAGCCAAATTGCTTGACAATACTTAAAAATAATACTTGAGTCTTACGTCTGAATATTTCTGTCACCCCAAAAAATTAAATGAAGCCTTCAAATACCTATCAGATACTTTAGCAAACACTAAAAAAGGTAGTATTCTTTTTTATTTGAACAACAAGGCCGCAATGTCTCTCAAGGGACTCTAATATTAGCCATTTCCTTGCAGTTCTGGGTCAAATGAAAAAAAGTCCGTATATCGTGTTTTTTCTCTTGAAGCTACTTTTTCCACTGCTTGCTTTTCTGGTGCCCTTGTCTAAGCTGTTAAATTGTTGTTTTAATGAAGTGATTCCAGCTCACTTAATATAACAGCTCATATAGAAGTTGGCAGATATGGCAGGAACTTCCATACATCTTCTCTTCCTCAGATTTCTCAGGAATTCAGGTCAGTTTCCTTGTCTTGAATAGGACTGAAAATAAACTATTGAAAATGATGACAATTCATTTATCACAAACTTTTCCTATTTTTTTCTGAGCTTTTCAGGAGTTTTTGTTTGATATTTGACAATGACACAATCTTGCCACGCAACACTACCTTCTCTTAAAAAGTAACAAATAAGTTCCTTACCTATGCGGGGCAGTAGTGTTAGGGGACAATGAAAGGTATCTGGTATATAAGGCTGTTGTCATATAAAGTAACAAACTTCTTGGCAGGTAGAAGAGCTGTTGTGAATAAAACAGAGGTATAAAGCCTCTTTCTGGAAGAGTGGTTTTGGTTTATTTAGAATCTGTCTATCTATTGTATCATATTTTACACTGACTAAGGCAAGAGCCTAAGCATTAAAGTAGCACTGATCACATTCACATAAAGACAGTTGATACAGACAGCAACCATGATGAAAAAACAGCAGCAGGGCGAAAGGATGTAAAAGAAGCCTGCAAAAAGAATGCAGAAGGTACAGGGCTGCAGATTGGCACTTCTGGACAGAGTAAAGTTCATTCAGGGAAAATGAGTGATATGAAAATCCCTGAGTGCTCACAGAGCCTGCTTTCACAGTTTGCAGTAACAAAAAGAAGTGTGAATTAATGCAAATCTGTTCTGACAAACATAATGAAAACAATTAGATTTGCATCTTTTAATGTTCTGGGAATTGTTAAGGAAGATTTTCAGTCTCTGTCTCTCAGTTCATAGACATCAATTTCATAGATTATAGCAGAACTTCTTAGTGTGCCTCAAATCAGTGAAGACATTCTGCTGAATTTCTTTAAACTCAGTCAGAAGGCCAAATTTCAGAGCTACAGTGAGGTTTATCTCACTGCTTGCAGTATCATGTTTGAAATTTTAAATATTGTTGAAGAAATTGGGTTATTCCCAGACTGCATCTGAGAAGTTAACATTTTACGTTATTTAACTTATATGACTAGAGGTAAAGGAATAGAGGCATGATGACTTCAATATTAAGAGGCTAGAGTGAACTTAGCACATGGGTTAACCTCCATGAGTGGTTTTAGGATAGGGTTGGCCCCATGCTCTTTTTTGAGAGTACCTGTAAGTAGAGGCCAGAGTTTTTAAAAGTCTCCCATTTCATGTCCAGAGAAGGGAACAAAGCTTATGTAGGGTCTGGAGCCACAAGTATTATGAGGAGCTGCTAAAGGAGATGGGGGTTTTTAGCCTGGGGAAAAGGAGGCTCAGGGGAGACCTTATTGTTGTCTACAACTGCCTGAAAGGAGAGTGTAGCCAGGTGGAAGTTGGTCATTTCTGCGTAAGAAGGGAAAAGGCAAGAGGAAATGGGCTCAAGTTGTCCTAGAGGAGGTTTAAATTGGATGTTAGGAAAAATTTCTGCACTGAAAGGATAATCAAGTATCAGAACAGGCTGTACGGGGAACTGGCTCAGTCACACTCTCTGGAAGTTCAAGAAAGGTGTGGATGTGGTGCCTAGGGATGTGGTTTGGTGTTGGGCTTGGCGGTGTTAGGTTACTTGTTTTACTCACTGCTTTAGAGGTCTTTTCCTCCTTAATAATTCTACAGATTTACTAGCACAAACTACTTGTCTATTGGGCTTTTACTTTTTAAAAGTACATTTTCTTCTTTTGTGCAGTGTAAAGAGACAATTTTTATAGAATAACTTAAAAGCAGTGACACCAGTTCTTTTGCACATTTAGTTCATCACCTTCCGCTCTCCATAAGAGTAGGTCTCGCCCTTGACTGTATCACAGCATGAAACCCTGGAGTCTTGAAATACTGGCTAGTCACTAGAGAGGCATAATATTACACCAAGGTGTTTCTGAGCATTTCAATGCCCTGATGTATCTGAAATATCATAGGAATGTGAAGCATGATTAAGATTTTTTTCCTAGAAAATGTTGCATTTGGGTGTTTAGTTTCCATTTTTAAACCTGTGAATGAAAGGTAAGTTATGTTTGACACTATGTTACTATTGAGGAGGGTGGTGTCTTTATCTTATTTTTATTTGATGTCTATTTTGGTTATTTCCTCAATGTTAATTCCAAAGAGTGCCTTATTATTGCTTTCAAGATATGAAATTGAAAAGGAGTAAATAATTCTCCTGACTGTTGTTTTTTCACACACTAACATCCTAGAATACCCACAACTAGTCTAATCAAATACTGCTTGACCTGTGAGCTTAACATTTAGCCCCACACAAAGCAAGTGAAGGACAACAAATGTCAGAATTTCATACCTACTCACTCAACTTTTTTTTCAAGGAACCATTTTCTGAAGATAATTTGAATTAGTATTTAGAAGAAATATCACATGGTTTCATGTTTTATTGCTGTTTTGACTGAAAAGAAATAGTAATTTTTGTTTTGGAAACCATGAGTTACTTTTGGCCTAAGCAAAAAAAATTAGCCGTACTGTCACTGAGAGCAGTAAGTGATCAGATCTCAGATAGGAAATACGTGTGCTTAATAATCTTCTGAAAAAGAGAACATACTAGAGGCTAAATATTTGCATAAAATAGGATATTATTTGTATACAATCTAACCCTTCTGTTCACCATAAACACAGACAGCTGTGAGTGTGGGTTTAATTCCCCTCCACCTTCTGAACCCTGAAAATATTTTTATGCACAAAGCTTTCATGAACAAATACGTTATAAAGTGATACTCTGAATAGTTAAATGGAAATTTGAAACAAAACAGATAGCAGTTTAGTAGAGGACAGCTATGTTTAAGGCATGTTTACTTGTGAACATACCTGATTATTCTTTTTTGGTTTCTCAGAAATCAAATTGCCTTTGAAATAATCTTGGAATGTTAATTTTGTTCATCCATATATTAATATCTGGAATGCTTTAAGAGTGGTTTTTATCAACACCACACTATACCTCAAGGTCATGAGCCATAGCTGGAAGCTGAGAACCAAACCTTGACTACCCATGGTCTTAAAGGTTTGACAGAGAGGAGGTAATATTTGAGTTCCTTGGCCATATTTCATTTGAGAAATTAAATATTTTGCAAGCTACTGATTAGAATTCTAAGTACACTCTGTACTTTTATTTTTAGTCTATTTCCTTTGCTAGGCTAAAATACAGTTGAACCAAAAGGGCTGAATTATACAGTAATATGATACATAAATACAAAGAAAAGATCTGTAATTATAGTCATGGTTGTTCAACCTTAATTCCTTTTGAAGGAATCTTCCTTAATGAAGGTGACATGGGCAAGTA
Source organism: Falcunculus frontatus (assembly GCA_013398115.1). NCBI lineage: Eukaryota > Metazoa > Chordata > Aves > Passeriformes > Falcunculus > Falcunculus frontatus. Next base: position 663,308 of record VZRV01001949.1, read on the forward strand.
CAATGCTATCTGAGAAGATAATCTGGATGTAATTTGCAATAATCTGTGCCTTATCTGATACTGTTTCTGTTCAACTGCAGTGTTGGATTCAGGCCTGGTGCTGATTCAATGGCTGCCAATGTACATGAGTTTGCTGTTTCATATGATCCACAAAGGCTCAGTTCTGTAGAGTGAGTAGAATGCTGCAATATTAATATGGGAGTTACTAAAATATCATTGTAAAGAAATAGCTGATATTTGACTCATTAAGGCTATACTTTTTAAAAGAAAACCAGCACTTAAAGTGATTATTTAATCACTGTCGTGTATCACTACAAGAACTCTCCATTATGTGTGTTTGAACAAATGAGCTCTAAATGAGAATATTCCAAAGTAGTGAAAAAGGTGGTATTCAGACCTCAGTTAGCTGACATGTACTTTCTTAAAAATATTGTACTATTCCTCAAACTGGTGTTCAGGTGTGGCTGCAATTTTCAGTGCTCTAGGCATGTTATTTTGAGGTAGCTCCTTTTTGACATCTAGAAAGAATTGTACCTGTAAGATGATATGGTACCTGAGCTCTTGATATCACCAGGGTAGGGTTAAATTGAGACATTCTGCTGAATGGAGAAAATTACCCTCTAGAATATCTTACCTGGAAAAGTGAAAAAGCTCAGTGGATGGAAAAAAATGAACAATCAAAAAAGAAAAGAAATGTATAGTCCTGAAATACTAATTCCTGACCTTTGAAATACCCTGTAACATGTACAAAAAGTAGTTTTGAAGAAAATATGACTAAATTACAATAATAAAGGGTAGGAGAGCCTTCTAGAAAACTGTAGCCTCTTCTACCATTGACACTTCTCTTGGTGCAACAGAAATCTGTAGCAACAGAGGGAAGACATTTAAAACACAAACTTCTCCATGTAGAAAAAAATGCACACGTTGATAATGTCCACGTCTTCGGTGCTGCAATTTTACGAAAAAAATAAAATTTCTGCCACTAAACCTTATTTCTATAACTATCTGTGGGGAACTTCTTGAGTACGTTTCTCCTTTCTCTTCTGGACAGAATTTTCAAGGAAGAGAGACATCAACTTTCCCTTTTACCTGGGTTACTGAAGAATTGTCAGCTGCCTTGTATCATACCCACACTCTTCCATGCCCTATGGGAGTGCTGAGGAAAGAAGCTATATTGCCATTACCCTGGTATGGTATTTTATTATTATCTTTTTCAAGGTATTTTCAATGGTATTGAATCCCAAAAACTCTGTCAGCAAGAGTTGTGGGAAGATTGCTAAATCTTTGGACTTTCCTTCTCTACCTAAGAACCATGATGCTGAGTAGATAGATTGATATGCTTGTATTTGTTATAGATGATGAATCAAGATAGGAGGTAACCTCATAGCTGAATAATTTTATAGATATTCAGTATTACTGGTATTTAATTCTTTATCACAGGGAGACTTATTAGCATTTTCTTGTTTCTGGGACAACAGAAATGGTGTGAAGAATACAGAATTTGTGAAGCTGTTTAGGCTTTGCCTCTTTAGTCTCATGTAAGAGAGAAGGAAATGCACACCTACTTGGAATATGTCTCATTCTGACTACATTGGACTACTATTTTTTACACTAAATTACCAAAGCTGCTTGCTTGTGTGATTTCTTATAAGTTGGAACCTTGAATTATGTGCATCTGGGTAGCTTCTTCATAGTAGATCAGTTTCTGGCAGATAAATATTTTGCCTGTCTTGGAAGAAAATTTTGTAAGTTTTTTGTCCCTGCTCTTTTTATTCTATGATGTTAAATTTATTGGAAATGGTTTTTCACTTCCTGATGATTTCTTGTCTCAGAAGTCATAGCGAGAGGTATGGATGAAAATGGCAGAACAAGTAAAGCTTCCTTTCAACAGCTTTTTGTAGTACTCTAAAAACTGGCCTGCCACTGCCTCCTGATTCGTAGTAAGATTGGTTCAGTGTAACCGATTTAAAGAAGTTTTGAAAGTCTCTGAATTTTAAATGTTTCTGATGAATGTATACGTGATGTGTTTCAAACTGTAATCCAACTCCCATTGAAGTCTCTGGCAACGCTGCCATCAATTCCTATGGTGCAGAAGTGGACTTACAATGAGCTATTTAATGTTTCACTTATCTAAATTGTCACAGCTTGAAAGCCATAGTAAAAGACTTGGTGGGGTTGTGGAATCACTGGAGGGCCTGTAAATGTAATCAAAGAGATCAGACTGTGTGTGAGAAGCTGTTTCATCTCAATCTCTTTCATCTATGGAAACCTGATAGAATTTGTTTAGTGCATTCTGGCATACAGAAATGCACAGTCAAATGCAGTATTTAGAATGGCTCTTCAGAACAAAAGCAGACAGATGAATCGTTTTACCATTAAGCAGCTATAATTCAGCAATTTTAAGTTCTTCACATTCCGTCCCAAAACTCCTGATGAGAAAGTCTTGTTTGTAAACCATATCTAACTTGGTTTTCTTATCTGTACAATTATGGAAGCATATATTTGTTTCTTGGAGGAGACTGAAAATGTGTGCTCCAATATTTATGGAGTGTTACAAAAGAATGAAGGCGATATCTTTTGCTATCTGGTTTAATAGAAATATATTTTTCATATATTTAATCTTAATTTGTTGTTCAAAATTGCTAAGAATTATTTAACAACTGATCTCAAATGGTGGCTGTTTTGAGGTTTTTTGCTTTGCTTTTTTTTATTTTTCCAGGAGTTTCTTTCAGCTTCTAAAATCCATTTTGACTAAATGCGCTGAAAGGTACACTAATCCAAATGGACAAATAAATGGGAATTCTTAAAAAAAATTCTGACAAAATATGGAACAAATTGTAGTAATGTTGGGTATATTTGCTAGTTTGGTAAATTAGGCATGAAAAAAGTGCGATTTCATCATCTTCTTTTGAAAGACTTAGAGACTTCAATGATGGAAGAGCTAATACGTGTGTTGTGTATGTTACCACAAGATGTCAGCAAGTCATCTGCAGCAAGGTGGGAAGAGTTGCAGTGTATATGACACAGAACTGATCTTGTAATTACCCAATGTTTTAAGAAAAATGTAGTTTTGAGTTCACAGGTAAGCTCATATAATGTTTTCTTGGAATTTTGGCGTTCTAAAAACCAGTTTGGAACCAGAACAACATGGCCAGATCACAGCATGTCTCTTCAATCCCAGTGAACTGAACTGTGGAGAACTTAAAGGTTGGTGCTGCTACAGATTTTTTTTTTTTTTTAGTTAATAATAAATGAGATGTCAATGAATGAGTTATCCAGAATATTATTCAGCATCTTCAGGCTTTACCATATTTTCCTTCCTGTTACTGAGTCAAATATATTGCGTGTGATTGTGTTGACTTACAGCATTTGCCATATGTTCATAATAATAGTTTTGTAAAATGATGAATAAATTATCCCCCCCCCCCCCA